>JAXRKP010000551.1:82500-87500 GCA_037039925.1 Doris montereyensis
ATAAGTGCCATAGTCGGGGTATGGTATACTAGATCTATTTATAGGTAAATGAGTAAAATTCTATGAAGAGGCACATAGTACATCATGTATGTCAAACCATCTTTATATATCATGAAGTCTAATCTCCATTGAATCGCGAAGTAAAACTTTTTGACACAATAATCTTACGAGTCGATGCTAAAACTCTTAACAGCAGCCATAATGTCTGTTCTTTATAATTTGTCACTATTTTCAGTTTCGTTGTTTGATATCTCAGTCTCCATGCCATGTCACTTTTAATCTCAGTCTCATATATAGCACAATCCGCTGTCTCCGTCTCACACTGTATCACCGTGACCCGAAAAGTTGTATTCAGTCTCAAACGACTTTGCTGCAACTGAAAACAACCCCTCGAAAACAACTTTCATTTCTTTTATCCCCCACAAAAACCAACCCCCAACTTTTTTAAAAATTTCACTCCTTCAAAATGAACCCACTTTATTACTGTCCCTTAACAGGGTCCCAACTATAGTACTCCTTCCAATTGGATCGTAGTTGTTTTCAAGAAAATTGTAATTTTTAAGGCACCAACCAGCATGCTATCTAAGGAAACATAATTTTTTCTATTTGATCTAAATTGGCTCCTTAACAACACAGCCGGATTCGCTAGCAACACGATTTTTAAGACACCAAATGTGTCAAGAGGAAAGTTCTCAAGATAATATCTTTTTTCATAGATTTCAAATATAATGAAGACATTTCAATTAAACCAGATGTCCGGATGATCCAAGCCATAAAGGTATTCATAGTTGGGCACACGTAAGGAACAAAAACTCTATTTGCAGACAAGGTGCCAATTTCACCCACTTGGGCCAAGCAAACAACGATCAGTATCTAGCATATTATAGGACATTGACAGTGAATCTTACTCTACCTTGGACTGCCAGACAGTGCAGCGCCACAATGCACAATGTTGTGCGAAGGCAAAACAAGCAATGCATCTTAATTCGTAAATGTATGATAATCGAGTGAGGTTAATTGTTGTAGAACAAATCAAAAGATCTTAAATATGCGTGTCCAACTATTGTGGTGTTGCTGAATGAGGAAACTTTCGTTGATTTGTTATGATGTGCTTGTCATGTAGAAATGGATGGCCATTGGCTACTTAAAGGTCCACCCGCTTACCAGCAAGCTTTGCCTCTCAGTACAATTTTTCAATTTTCCAAAGGGCGTGTTGTTAGACTGCTGCTGCTGTATATACTTTTGGTGATTTTACGGTTGTGCTGCGTTTTAAAAAGAAAGTAGGCTGAATTTGTACTCGTTGTCAGTATCGGCTAAGATCTACATTCAGAGGTGAGACGGAAAAATCCATCCACAATCCTTTCCATGAACCCCCCTACCCCCACACCATGGTAGGGCGAGTGGGGTGGGGGCATTCAGGGTTTAAGGATTGTTGATATATTTCTTCTGTATCACCTCTAAGTGTAGATACGATTGAGGCACAAAGTTAACCCACTTTTGTTTTACGCTCGCTAAACCGTAAAATTACCTTTTTATTGCCTTCTTGCTTGGTTGTGCCAAAGATCTACTAGATCTAGCTTGTCATGTTTTGTCTACATTCTAAATTAGAATTGTCCGTTGATTAATATGAAAGTACCACTCTTGTTGCTGGCCTCAAAACTCTCATCAATTTGTTACACAACTTTCCCGCCCTGGAAGGCTGACCTGTACCTTGTTTAAGTGATAGACGTTTGTTGCATGATTGACAGGTTTGGCAAGAATTGGATTTAATGATGGTAATAGTCTTTCTTTGTCGTCAGCGGTTGCCCACAGTCTGCCTTCCAGCCTGATTTTTTCTATCTCCCAGGGTTTTTAGACCGCTTTACTGCATTTTTATTCATTGTAATAAATACTCACTGGAATAGTTTTGCTAACAGCACAAACTTTATTTTTAGAATGAAATTAACCGATTCCACCTCTTATATTAGTGGCACTTCGGCCTGTCGGACTTGGGATCATGAGGTCTCGGGTTTGAATACTAGCAAAGCTAGGTCCAATAGTGTGTTACAAAGCTAGGTCCAACGGTGTGTTATTTGGGAAAGATACTTAAAAAACGTGCATTTTCCACACTCCACCTAGCTATAAATGTGTGCGATCACTGGCTTAGGAGTAAAGACCTGCTTTCAGACTAGCGTCCTGGGAAGTGATTATTATCACTTTTCTGTTTTACGCTATATAAACCGGGATATGCTCCAGCGCTGTGGGCCATAATAGCCTTGAAGGAACTTTATTACTACTACCTCTTTTGTGTTGACATCTTGTGGGTGGCGGTTGGTCACACTGCTGGTAGATTCTACTAATAAAAAGGTCATACTATTAGCCTAAATTTACACAGAGAATGTAATCTGTTGTTTATAATCATTGTGCATCGTGTACATGTTTTGTTTTGCACCATAACTCTGGCTTTTCAAAGTCAGCTCTCTCTGTACTTGTAAAAAGTAATCAAGCAGTAGTTTATTTAAATTTAATTTTTAACTCCTGACTTAGTTGATGTACAGTCTCATGATTCTTTGAACTTCTTTCCTTTCCTCTCTCTGTTATCTCAGTGTTTCGTCTTAATTGACAAGCCGTTGGTGTAGGTCCTATTCTTGTCGTCTCTCTGTTATCTCAGTGTTTCCTCTTAATTGGCAAGGCGTTGGTGTAGGTCCTACTATTCCTTTCCTCTCTCTGTTATCTCGGTGTTTCCTCTTAATTGGCAAGCCGTTGGTGTATGTCCTATTCCTTTCCTCTCTCTGTTATCTCAGTGTTTCCTCTTAATTGGCAAGGGTTGGTGTAGGTCCTTCTATTCCTTTCCTCTCTCTGTTATCTCGGTGTTTCCTCTTAATTGGCAAGCCGTTGGTGTATGTCCTATTCCTTTCCTCTCTGTTATCTCAGTGTTTCCTCTTAATTGGCAAGGGGTTGGTGTAGGTCCTTCTATTCCTTTCCTCTCTCTGTTATCTCGGTGTTTCCTCTTAATTGGCAAGCCGTTGGTGTATGTCCTATTCCTTTCCTCTCTCTGTTATCTCAGTGTTTCCTCTTAATTGGCAAGGGGTTGGTGTAGGTCCTATTCCTTTCCTCTCTCTGTTATCTCAGTGTTTCCTCTTAATTGGCAAGGCGTTGGTGTAGGTCCTTCTTTCCTTTTTACTCTTTCATTTTAGAATATCTTGTATCTTGTTTTCTCTTATTTCACCCTTAGATCACCACCATGGTGGGCAGGCTCAGTATCAATCAGTTTATGTTGTGTAGCATAGGTTTTAGCAAAGACAATACGTCACACGTACAGACAATATGTCACACGAACAGACAATATGTCACACGAACAGACAATATGTCACACGAACGTTTTTGAGTTATTGTTCCCCATGTTGATGCTGAAGATGTTTATCATGCCATTTGCATCGTGTATTTTGTGACGATTCTCTGTCCATTATATCTATAGTGATATATTAATATTATATACATGATGTATTTTGATAGCAGATAATTGCAATAATATGACTATGACTTTGTGACACTAGTTAGTAATTAAACACACACAGGCAGATCACACATTCACACACATGTGCGCGCACACACACACACACACGCGCACACACACTTTCAACCATCTCAAGGCTTACAGTCTCCAGTGTCGTATTATTAAAAACCAAAGATCTCCAGTTTGTACAAAACAAAAAGTATATTATTGTCGCCAGCAGGTATCGGAACAACTTATAACTGTGTCCGCGAATTTGGAGGGAGAGGGTGAGGAATAAAGAATAATAATAAGGGGGTGGGGTGGGTAGAGAGAGAAGATAATGGGGAGGAGGAGAAGAAGAGAAAGGAAAAAGAAGAAATTGGGAGCAAGTGTGGAAGAAGAGGAAAAGAAGAGGCAGAAAAAGAAAGAGGGAGAAGACGGAAGAAGAAGAAAAAAGAGAGGAAGAATAAGACTAAAAACAAGAAAACGAGGCGTGGCAGCGTTTTTGCAATGCGCATGACGGGTGTGTTTAGACTGTTAATATCTTTTCGGAGTTAGTCGGATATATATATCCCAACGGTGTCATCAAAACAACAGAATAAAAATAAAAAAGGTAACACGCCAGTGTACATCTTTATGACTTCCTATGCTGTATAGAAGTTAACTAATAGTTTCCCAGAGGGCAGGCACAGTGTGCAGGTATTCGTTGTTGAGTGGGACACACCAGCACCCAAAACAATGAGAGTGTCGTATTGGCCTACATTCACTGCACAGCACTACATTGCATTACACTACACTGTACATTATATGGCACTGGCTGACTACTGCAAACTCTCCGCACGACTTGTTTTTTGTGTCTCGTTATGACGCGTGACACCGTCCTATGGTTGGTTTGATTTAGTTTAGTTTAGTTTAGTGTGACATCAATACAACATTGCCTATTATTTACATGTATATAAGTACATGTATACGCTTAACACCCTTTAAGACATTACTATACTGAATAGTTTCCATTGAGAGAGGGAGGGAGACATATAGACAGTCAGACAGATAACCAGACAGATATATATATATATATATATATATATATATATATATATATATATATATATATATATATATATATATATATATATATATATACATATATATATATATATATATATATATATGTATATAAACGTAAACAAATAGACATACATAGACACAGACAGAGGGTGTATGTAGAATCAAAGGAAAAAGTGAACACATTCGTTACCCCGTAGCCTTCAGAGTGAACAGACTGGAGACTTTGGACACACACAGAGTACTTCTCACGTGCTGGGCCACATAAACATTGTCATTAAATAGTATTCATGGGAATGGCACAGCACAAAATATCTTGATGAAATAAGAAACAAAGTATATATGTTAAAAGTCCGGGGTTTTTTTTTCAGCGTTGAAGGATGCTATTACTCTATTATATACACGTTCGTGTGGGGCGTCGGTGGCCGAGTGCTTAGGCTACAGAGATCATGAGGTCTCA
>JAXRKP010000551.1:92500-112500 GCA_037039925.1 Doris montereyensis
TCTAGTAAGAGCTATATATATATTGACACTGCCTGAAGATGAAGGCCAAGTTTTCCCGTTCAGGTTACTCCATACTATGTCCACCTTTGTGTTTTCTTTCTAGCTATAGATAAGAAGAGTTGATTATGGTTTGAGTTCTCATTGTTTGTACTACGAGTAAATGGTTTGCATTGATCACAGGCAGTAAATTATGTACACATGTATACATATATCAGAATCAGAATTGATAATTCATAAAAGGCATTTTGCCCATGAATGCGAATATAGTGTTGTTTTTTCACAGTTCATGTTCACACATTTTCACGTCCAAGCACACGTTTAAATTGGTCAACAGATAAGCTGTTGATGACTCTATTTGGCAGGGCATTCCACTCGCAGATGGTTTGAGGATCAAAAGCTGTGTTTGTAAATGTTGGTCCGGTATGTGGGTTGATGAATTTTTGCTGGTGATGATTTCTTGTTGAGCGAGTATATTCATTGTTGCGTTGAGAAAAATAAGTCGGGATTTTCACGGTTGATGTGTCTGTGTTTATTGCTTTGTAAATATGTATGAGGCGAGAGTGTTTTCGGCGGGTTTCCAGAAGACCAGTTAAGTTCCTGTAATGCTTGAGTCACGCATCCTTGTTCTCTTGACCAGCATTTTTTGACAACTCGCGCTGCCCGTCTCTTACCTTTTCAATTTGGTCAATTTGGTATTGGTGGTGTGGATCCCATGCAGCACTAGCGTATTCTAGCGTCGGCCTAACAAGTGCTGTGTATGCCTGAGATTTAATTTGCATGGGGCATTGACGCAGGTTTCGGTGGATAAACCCAAGGCATCTATTTGCTTTTGATGTGATTTCATTTATATGATCATCCCATTGGAGTTTGTTGTTGAGACGGACTCCCAGATATGGTATGCTTTGAACGTGTTCCAGATGCTCGTTCATGAGGGTATAATCATATATGACTGGCTTTCGTTTTGGTGTAACGTTCATCACATAGCACTTTGATGGATGGAATTTCATATGCCACTCTTCAGTCCATTTTCAAGGGTTGACAGATCTCTTTGAAGGTTTTCTGCACTGACTTTGTTTGTTATTTCTCGAAATTCAAATATATATATAAGATCTAAATCTAATCGTTATCAAGAGGCCTAGAAACTACGACAGTAGATTCTAGAGTCTAGAGTTTGTCGCACCCTTTTTCTTCAATAACTTTAGTAGAGCTAGAGTTAGATTTCTAAATCTACTTGGTAGCCTAGTTAATAGAATCAGAATTGATTTAGAATTTTGCTATAACTGTTATAATAACAAGCACCAACTCTAGATCATAGGTTAAAGGCAAGTTAGCTCCAGAATGTAGAGACAATTTAACAAATTGGGGATGACATGTCAAAATTTAAGGTTTAATGATCGGGATTCGCAAGTAGATGTGATTGATCTAGAATTAAGTTTTATGTCTAAGAACAAATTCTGGCTGTCAACTTAAGATTGTAATGATGAATTCCTTGCTAGTTATATCAGGAAGGTTGGGAAAGATGGCATTGCATGGTGCTGTTATTGTAAGTGTGAGATTAAGTACAGTACAGGAGGTGTTGGGTGTCTGAAATTTTCACATTCCAGAGATTTCCAGATTTTTTTCCATTTGCCATTTACATCCCCAACTCCTCTCCTTGACTCTGGGGTCAAACCTTCCTCAGCCTCCAACTTCCGATGATCGATGGCCCTTTGTCCCCAAGGAACACGAGAGCGCCGAGTTGCCCTGACTCTTCGGTGAGCTAGCACTAGCAGTGAAGTAAACATACTTATAATAAGTGAGAGAAACTCCAGTCATTGACACTGCCTGAAGATGAAGGCCAAGTTTTCCCGTTCAGGTTACTCCATACTATGTCCCACCTTTGTGTTTTCTTTCTAGCTATAGATAAGAAGAGTTGATTATGGTTGGAGTTCTCATTGTTTGTACTACGAGTAAATGGTTTGCATTGATCACAGCGCAGTAAATTATGTACACATGTATACATACATATATATATATATATATATATATATATATATATATATATAATTATGGGGTGGTCGTTCTTTGTTTGCCAAAGGCTGTGTTGCCAGTCCACTGAGAGAAACCATATTTTGCATGTATTATGTCCCAAATGATCCCAAGTTTGTTTTCATTTAAAAAAGTTCTCTACCAGAAGAGACGTTCATTTATTAAAAATGTAATTGTGTTCCCGTCTTTGGGTAAAATTGTCATTCACCTAAGCCGCCATTTTAAACATGCTGTATTTATTAAGAAAAATAGGAATAGTACCGTTCACGCTTACAACCCGTGTAGCCTCACTATCAAAATTCTGACTCCATCTAATAATCGTACTTGGTATCACCCGGGATGTAACATGCTTGTATCTACAGCATATGTATGTGTATGTGTGTGTGTGTATGTGTAATTTGTAAACAGCACGGCAGACCAATGGTTGTAATTAGTAATTTCATGTAAATTGAAAGCATGATTATGTGGTAAACACGCAGCGAAGAAATAGGCGTAATTGCTCTGGTGGTCGTCAATGCATGAACATGGAAAAGCGTTGTTAAATACATTCAAGTAGACCAAGGAAAGGCATGGATGGGAGGGGGTGGGGAGAGAGACCAGAGAGAGAGAGAGAGAGAGAGAGAGAGAGAGAGAGGAGAGAGAGAGAGAGAGAGACAGAGAGACAGAGAGAGAGAGAGAGAGAGAGAGAGAGAGAGAGAGATAAGGGGGGATACAGTAGAGGCAATTAGACAGAGACAGACAGACAAAGAGACACAGTAAGAGCCAGACAGACAGACAAGAGACAGCAAGAGCCAGAGACAGAGCACACATAGAGAATAATGCTTGTGAAAGATAATAATTGTTTAGTCATGTTCATTAGGTTGTAATTACTCATTCCATGCTATAAATCAACAATTGGCCCCCTTCCCCCCTCCCCTTGACAATGCCCAATCACAAAGTGTGGCTAAAGACAATGGTTGTTGTTTTCAATCCATAGCTCTTGTAGACGCTATCGATATAATAACTGGTGAACGCGTAGTGAATGGAAGAAGAGACAGACATTATTACTGGGTGTTCAAAAAGACAGGCATTTTTATGTTTGGGTAAATACTGAGTGAAAGGACTCCCCAGCCCTTATTCCGCCCTGCTTGCAAAGTGGTATTACAAGTGAAGTCGTTTATGGCAGGTTTATGGGTGGTTTTAATGGCGTTTACAAGCATTGGAATTGAAAGTCGTAAAGCCAATAGCCAGATGCGTTCAATAATTATGATAACGTCACCACTCGGCAAGTTTGCGGGCGGCTCATGAGCGCCCTGATTACGGCTAATTGTTAGTAGTAGTAGTAGTAGTCATCTGAGCTTCACCAGTGTTTGGTTTGCATTTGCAAGCCGAAGGGTCCAGTGATCGAATACCGGGATCAAATCTCAGCGTGGGCGGTCGAATGACGGAGACTTAGAGAGCTGTTTTTGTTGTTGTCGCAACCCCTTTCCCCACCCTATGTCGATTTTTTTTTAAATATGAGGTTGATGGACTAGATCATGCTCATAGTCCCGTAAGAATTGATACACTGTATAATACGCCTTGAAGGGTTCCGTTGACACCTGCTGTAAGGAGGACAACAAGGCTTTGGCGATGTTACAGAACCGACCCGCTAACGGTCCAAATCCAAACCCGCACCAAGAGTATGTGCTTAGGGGGGGTCGTCGTTGTGTTTTTCGTCGTTTCCTTGTCATTGTCTTATCAATTATCGCCCTTTTCCTTATTTGTCCGCTTTCATTCCCTGACCGTTTCCTCGTGTCGTCATCGTGTCGTCATCAGTCACTGTCACTTAGTGGGTGGTTGGTGGGCGCTATTTGTAGGTCCTACTTCTTTCCTTTCCCTCTTTCAAAATCTTTCATCATGCTATTTGTTCTTAATTCACCCCCTAACTTATTGCACATTTGGGTTGGGGGGGGGGTAAATTTAAATGAAACAAATAAACCTGTCGTCACCCTACACTTATCGGGGCACTCGGTAGTTCAGAGGCAAGGTGTCGGCCTTTCAACCCAAAGGTCGTGGATTCAATCGCCAACGGTTGAACAATTGCCTCCCGGATTTTTTTTCGAGCGAGATCTACTCTCCTGGCCCATTTTGGTGGATTGGCACCTAGTCCCATCGGAGGCGGACGATAAAAAGATCCATTTAAAGTTAAACACGTTAAAGATCCATCGGCTGTTTAAGGCAGTCCGGGCAAAGCTTTAAAAGCAATCCTACCAAAACAACAACAAAAAACAACCCAAGATCATATTAATTGTGGATGTGAGTTAAACCAAAAATTAAATCAACTTTTTTTTTTATATCAAACATCGACCCAGTCCCCTGTTTACCTTTTCCATGTTTGTCGTTTCCTCCTTCTGCCATCTTATAGAGTTCTCTGTTGTCGTCGTTTTTTCTGTCTCTCTTCTAGTTGTAGCCCTTGACCTTTAGTCACTGGTGGACGCTTTTGAATTGGTCAGTCGTGTTGGACACCTTTCAGAAATCTGAGGATACAGTAAACATATCCAAGATATGACACGCCTAACACTAACAGTGAGCATGTCGTGTCTTCGTATTGCTGAAGAGATGTGTGTGTGTGTGTGTGTCTGTCTGTCTGTCTGTCTGTATATCTGTCTGTCCATCAGAACTAGAACTAGAACTTGTGAAAGACGTTGGATACACGTTCTTTGCACTGGATTCAGACAGAACATGTCGCCTAGTAATATCGAGTAAGCAAATGTTTTCATTTGGCCACTGGTTTGCCGTTCCCGTGGATGTTGGGATTTAGTGGGTTTTTTAGGCCATCCTTTGGCAGTTACACTTCCCCCGCAGCCTTAAATTTGTCAGTATTAGTATTACTTCTCTTTCGTTCTTTGAACCGTCACTCTGCTTCTTTAATCACGGGTGGTTGGAGAGGGGGCTGCTGGTAGGTTGTACTTGTACTTTTTCCTTTTCTTCTTTCACTTATCATTTATTTATCTTGCTGTTTCCTTTTAATCCACCCGAGATCACCGCCACGGTGGACAGGGTAAATTTTAATTAATTAAACAAACCACGAGATCACTTGCGTATAGTGGACGGATGACTTTTTCAATGAAGCAAACGAACGAAATTTAGATCGTGTACAATGTAATGTAGATCTAGATCTATGTGTACTTGCTCTCTCCGCCAAGACTGCGGGTAGGTTGGGTGTGGGGGGGGAGGGGCTGTGACTCGCTCTCGCACCAGAGCGTTTCGTACCTTCTAAGCCTACGGGGTATTTCTTTCTGGTGTCTTTGGCATCTATTTTTTTCTCTCTCTAAACAGAGCCATGCCACACAATTGTAATGATGATATGAAGAGAGTGAAAAGTGTGTGGAAATAGGAACAAAGAGTCAGGCCTTCCAGGTCTGATTGGACGTTTGACTTGGTGATTTTGGGGACACCGTCTTCGTTATCTGCGTCTCAGACGCTTGCCCCAGTTGACCCTCTTATCTCCAGTATCACAACACAGTCTAGAGTAGTGCTAGTTCTACATTCTAACAGTCCCATACTGTCTGGAACGGCCAACACACGCACAAAAAAAGACACAAACACGTTCTCTCTCTCTCTCTCTCTCTCTCTCTCTCTCTCTCTCTCTCTCTCTCTCTCTCTCTCTCTCTCTCTCTCTCTCTCTCTCTCTCTCTCTCTCTCTCTCTCTCTCTCACTCTCTCTCTCTCTCTCTCTCTCTCTCTCTCTCTCTCTCTCTCTCTCTCTCTCTCTCTCTCTCTCTCTCTCTCTCGCTCTCTCTCTCTCTCTCTCTCTCTCTCTCTCTCTCTCTCTCTCTCTCTCTCTCTCTTTCTCTCTCTCTCTCACACACACACACACACCGACCTGCTTGTTGAGTGGACTGATAGGCGTAAACTGTCCTCATGCATGCTGTTAATAGCAACTCACTTTTTCAACATGCGTCTTTCTGTCTCTGTCTCCACAACCTGACTGCGTCCGTCTCTCTCTAATGATAGTCATGGGTGGTCGGGCGAGCAATGCTGGTGGTGGCCTGACTTTTACCTGAAAAGAAAACCGTGCACTTACATAGACTGTGCTCTTAGAAGGATTCACTTATAGGGATGTAATTTAACAGCATCAGTTGGGGATAATGGAAGTCTTTCATCTCCAACTTTCCAAATTCGTGCATTTGGTTGCACGCTTGGAACTGCCTTTGAAGAAAAAAAAGCGCCACTTGTGCGCACCCGCACGTTCGCTGAACTTTGTGTGCATGGGTGTCCGCACGCACACATGTGTATGCTTTTTTGTGGTTGCCACCCCCCCCCCCCTTTCCCCAACTGAGTAGCATTGTTGAGATGAATTTTTAAGCAGATATTTGACACAGACAATTCCCCCAACCGTGCACTTGACCGCCGAGGTCCTTTCTCAGTAACCGTAAACTTACAGGGGTATATATATATATATATATATATATATATATATATATATATATATATATATATATATATATATATATATATATATATATATATATATATATATATATATATATATATATATCTAAACATGTTTCACGCGATGGCCTACTTAGACGGACCGTGCACTTAGGCGGCGTGCGCTTAGCCGGAGACTACGACTGACTGCTGTATCTCCTGAGTCATTTGTTAGTATTGGCGGCCATACAGACAGATGCCGTAAGTGACGTTTTTCACACCACGTGTCATTTTCCGTCTGCTCTGGATACATTGTAAATGTGTCATTTTCTCATTTAGTTTACGTCTTTGCATTTGCCGCCATCTTCTTATTTATGTTACTATTACAATTACGTCTTTGTAGCCATCTTCTTATTTATGTTACTATTACAATTACGTCTTTGCAGCCATCTTCATATTTATATTACTATTACGTCTTTGCAGCCATCTTCTTATTTATATCACTATTACTATTACGTCTTTGCAGCCATCGTCTTATTTATATCACTATTACTATTACGTCTTTGCAGCCATCTTCTTATTTACATTACTATTACGTCTTTGCGGCTATCTTTTTTAGTTATGTTACGTCTTTGCAGCCATCTTTTTATCTATACTACTATTACTTATATTACTATTACGTCTTTGCGGTTATCTTCATATTTATAGGGGGACTCGCTAGTCCAGAGGCAAGGTGTCCGTTTCTCAACCAAAAAGTGGGTTCCGAACCCTGCCAAAGGTTGAACAATTTTCTCGATTTTTTTCCGAGCAAAACTTACCCCCTGGTCGAGGTAGGTGAATCGACACCTAGTCCCATCGGAGACGGACGATAAAAGGAAGTCCCGTGTGCATGTTAAAAATGCCTTGACTGTTTACAGGGCAGTCCGGGCAAAATTAAACATCCTACCAAAATCATCGAGATCACCTTAGTTGTGGATGTGAGTAAAATAAATCAAAGATCTTATCTTTATTACTATTACTATTACGTCTTTTTTGCTATCTTCTTATCTATATTACTATTACGTCTTTGCTGCTATCGTTATGTCTATTACTCTTGCTATTACGTCTTTGTTGCTATCTTCTTATCTATATTATTATTACGTCTTTGCTGTTATCTTCTTATCTATATTACTATTACGTTTTTGAAGCCATCTACTTTATATTACTATTACGTCTTAGCTGCCATCTTCTTATCTCTATTACTATTACGTCTTTGTTGCCATCTTTATGTCTATATTAGTATTACGTCTTTGCTGCCATCTTCTTATCTATATTATTATTATGTCTTTGCTGTCATCTTCTTATCTATACTACTATTACGTCTTTGCAGCCATCTTTTTGTCTATGTTACTATTACTTATTTGCGGCCATTTTTTGTGTCTATATTGTATTACTTTTACTATTATGTCTTTGCAGTCAGTCATCTTCTAATCTTATATTACTATTATAAATTACTATTATGTCTTTGAAGTCAGTCATCTTCTAATCTTATATTACTATTACTATTATGTCGTTACAGTCAGTCATCTTATTTATATTACTATTACTATTACGTCTTTGCAGTCAGTCAATCATTTTAGCTTATATTGCTATTACTAGTACGTCTTTGCAGTCAGTCAGTCATCTTAGCATATATTGCTATTACTATTACGTCTTTGCGGCCATTTTCTTATCTATTTTACTATTACAATTACTTCTTTGCGGCCATCTTTATATTACTATTACGTCTTTGTGGCCATCTTCTTATCTATATTACTATTACAATTACGTCTACGCAGCCATTTACTTATCTATATTACTATTACAATTACGTCTACGCAGCCATTTACTTATCTATATTACTATTACTATTACGTCTTTGTGGCTATGAAAAGTGCCACGGTGTGAGGTCCACACGCAGCCAGTGGCAAATACATTATTTATTATATCACTATCTATGTCAATACATATACCGTCTTTGTTTGGAATACATTACATCGATTTGTTTTGTATTATAAAGCATATGTCTGTCTATATATACTTAAACTATTATTCCCGCGTGAACATTAATACAAACACACACAACACACACACTTGGACACAGGCATACACACACATATACACACACATATACATACATACATACATACATACATACATACATACATACATACATACATACATACATACAAACATACATACATACATTTGACGCAAGCAAACATGTATTGTGAAATGATCTATCTACCCATATTATACAGGCCTATGCATGTAAGTATGTATGTATGTATGTATGTATGTATGTATGTATGTATGTACGTATGTATAAAGGTATGTTCGTTTGTTATTTAGTAATGTAGTATTGTGTGTGATGGGTGGTTTGCGGACGGTGTTGATGGGTCATACTCCTTTCATTTCACTCTTTCACACGCCATCAGCTTTCGAGTTCCCTTAAAATAGCCTTCGCTGTATCAAACGTATCTTAACTAGATATAGATCTAGATCTAAAAAAAAACAAAACAAAAAAGATGTAAAATCAACTTTTAGATCCTATTGAAATAAAATGAAAGCAGGGTTAGGGTTATGGTTAGCGAATTGGGAGTGAGGAGCGGGGGGGGAGAGTGAAAATGGTTAGCGAATGCGGTTGTGATGAGACTTGGATGGGTGGTGACTTTAGTTTGGCTACATGACCCAAATTGGAACCGTTGCAGCCGAGAAGGGAAAAAGAAGAGAAAGTAATAAATGATGGTTGTAGACAGAGACAGAGGAGTCTCTGATATTTGTTTCCTGTACAGCTAGGGAAGACGGGGTTTGCAAGCCGTTGATGGCAAATTCAACGTTAGACCATCAGTGGGCCCAATGGTCCATCATCTTCGGCTTATGGGACGGACTGGTGAAGAGAAGGGATATATATGATATATATATATATATATATATATATATATATATATATATATATATATATATATATATATATATAGGGAATACAAGCGTGCCTGTATATCATGTGACATGGTTTCTCCTTATTATAAAGCTGGTGGCTCTCTTGAACTTTGACTGCGGTTAAAGTCAAAAACCACCACTGTGTCGGTTACGGGTGGTATCAAGTGCGATTATTAGATCATATTAATACTCGATACTGACGTTACGCGGGTTTCTGACTGTAATGACCGGAAATCGAGCAATGAGATTTAGTGACAAATTACAAAGTTTTGTAGATCGCATGCAAAACATTCTCTTCTTCCAATCAATTAAGATGCTGATTTGATCCAAGAGTTTGTTCGCTAATAACCTAAAGCAGGCTATTTGAAATATACACATGATGCGAAATATGGAGGTTGTGGGTGCAGTGGTTCTTGACTTATGCGCGGTCAGAGTTAGAGACGTTCAGCTTTATATATATATAGACAAGCATTGCCCGTAGACAATGATGATTATTCTTCTACCACTTTCTGTTGTTGTTTTTTTTTCAACGATCAACTACTCAATGGGTTACCGGGTGCAGGGTGATATCAAGTACCGGTACAGTATTCGATATTTAGGTTAGGCGGGCTTTTCATTGCAGATCTAATGACATGAAATGAAGGAATGAGGAACAATAACAATAAAATGTTTCGTGGATCGCAGGCAAAACAATCTTTTCCCAATCAATTAAAATACTGATTTGATCCAAATGTTTATTCGCTAAGAACCTAAAGCAGACTATTTGAAATCTACCTGTGAAATATGCCGGTTGTGGGTGCAGTGGTTCCTGAGTTATAAGCAGTCAAAGTTAGAGACGCACAGCTTGCCCCGTAAATAATGTTGGATTATAATTTCTCTTGATTATAAAGCTGCGTATCTTGAACTTTGAATGCGGTTAACCCGAAACCGCTATCGGTTACGGATGATATCAAATACTATTATTAGATGAAGTTAGTACTCAATACTGAACTTACATGGGCTTTGTATTGTAACGACCGAAAATCGAGAAATTAGGTCTAGCTCTAGTAACAATAAAACGTTTCGTGGCTCGCAGGCAAAACAGTCTTTTCCCAATCAATTAAAATACTACTTGGATCCAAGAGTTTAATCAATAAGAACATGAAGCAGGCTATTTGAAATCTGTATGTGAAATATGGAGGTCAAGCGGTTACTGCTTCGTACCAAGGACTACTTTAAGAAAGGACGACACGCATGGTCTAATTTCCGACTTCGCTAGCGAAGGCGATTGTTTCGTTCTACCTTTTGGCGAGCCGTCTATTTTTTAGAACCAGCATCACTCCCTCATGGGGCGTAGTAATTCTTAGAATTTATCTATTTAGTTTGATATTATTTACATACCGAGTAAAGTATTTGGTGATGCAATATTCTATTATTGAGAACATACCTTGCAAACTATTTTGCTATCGCAAGCTGACATCACCGTAACTAGAAGAGCCTCGATTTGTTTTCATTGATTTGAATCGAAGTTCGAGTTGGAAAGTGAAGGAATATTATCACAATATCAGCGATGTTTCTATTCTAAAGTTAAAACCAATTCATCCTCTCATTGTTACTTTTAATAGTTAGATCTAGATCTAATTAATGTTGTGAAATCTGTTCTCGTTTAAAATGCCAAATAAATGTGGCACTGTGAATTGTAGGGGAAATTACGATGAATCTAACAATAATACGAAGGAGCCACATTGGAGTGAATCAAAGGCGCACTTATAAAGACAGAACAAACACCTGACGTTTCGGGTATAACCCTTCGTCCGTCAGACAACAAACGATAAAAATCTAGAATCTAGATCTAAGTACTACCCCAGGCATCACACAATGTGATGTCAGAGTAGTAGGACAAAGATGACTATAGATCTAGATCTATTAGCAATTAAAAAAATGTATAAATAACGTAAACAACAAAGAGATGTGGCAATGTGAACTATCTAAATAGCTGTGCATAATACGAAGGAGCCACAGTGGAGTGAAGTCAAAGGTGAAATATGACAATGATTGACAACTCCACTAATAAAGACATAAGAAACACGTGACATTTCGGGTATAACCTATTGGGGACAACACTTTTAAAAACAAAATGTATTTTTGATTATTGACAAGGTTAAGGTCCCACAGTGGCTTATTCTGGTGGTGTTTTCAACGGGTTAGCTAAAAATAACCCCGATTCAAAGGCAACCTCTCTGTTCTGTCTTATGGTGCAATGTTTACACGGTGGATCTAGTGTCATGGTTTCTGTGACCCCTGTGCATAAGTACCAATTTAGTATGGTGAAAGAAGCTGCTATTCATGTTGAAAACTCCGGCGGAATTGTACATATTGGGGTCTAATACAGAGGTTTCATTGCAATTAAGATTTTATTTTTGCTGAAATGCCACTGTTAACCATATTCCTATCATGATATATGTTTTAATGAAGTGTATATAGTCCCAGAAATAAATGATTGATTTAAATCAAGTATGCATTTTGTGTTCAATACACTCTCGCCTCTGCTAGCGAAGTCAGAAATTAGACCCTGCATGTCCTTTCTTACGGTAGTCCTTGCTTCGTACCGACATGTATATTGGACAGAAGATGTTGCCGATGGACATCAAAAAAAAAACGAAGATGTTATGATGTGTATGATTATTATGATACAGGAGACATGTAGATCGTTGGTGCGAGCGATGGGGACCAACAAGATAAGACAAAGTGGAGAAGGATGATCTACTGTGGCGACCCCTATCGGTTGAAACCGAAGGACGAAGAAGTAGAAGAAGAAGTTGGCGTTTTATGGATGTCTAAACGGGCCTCCGATCGTCGCTGTCTTTAAGTTACTTTATTAACGGCCGGCTAGCCCTAATCTGTCAGTTTGCATGTGCATCGACTGAAACGTTATAATAGGACACTGAGTAGTAAGGAAAGCTCAAGGAAAGTGTGTGTTTGTGTATAATGTACACAGGTCCTTCATTGTGTGCACGTGAATGTTTGTTAGTATGTATGTACGTATGTTATTCGATACTGAGGTCACGCAGGTAGAGTGATCAGTACTATTCCAACATTTTCTTTATTATATATCCTGTTCCAAATGGTGACCTGAGTGAATGGAGATTCTACTCAAAACTCCAAGACATTTTGAATAGTTAAACATGGCTTATGATAGAATAATTCCTCGAGCGAAAACGATCTCGTGACCATTTATATAACCTATACACGCAAAATAGCGTTAACTCTTATTTAATGGCCTGGCAACATTATACTTTGGAGAGCCAAAAACGACCAACTCAGAATATTGTATAACACAAGCAATGATGGCGTGCCCCAGACTCAATGGTGTCCATTATGGTTTCTTTACGGTAACCTGGGTGTCTCGAACCTCGACTGCGGTAAACACAGCCAATCACCATTGTATCGGGCCCTGGTGATATCAAGTACGATTAATAGATCGAGTCAGTACGCGATACTGATGTTACGCGGGATTTTTATTGTGTTGACCCGAAATCGTGAAATTAGATCCAGCAAAACTAAAAAGTTTCCTCGATCGCAGGGCAACCGATCTTTTCCCAATCAATTATTAGAATATTGATTTGATCCAATAGTTCATTTGCTAAGAACCTAGAGCAGGCTAAGTGAAAGCTGCATACGAAGTATGGTGGTCGTGGGCGCAGTGGTTCCTGAGTGTATATATATAGCGCTTAAAGTTAATATATATATATAGAAAGTCAGATGAAAGTCAGATATATCATACATTATCAGAGGTTGGAGGTTTGGCGGTTGGAGGTTTGACGGTTGGAGGTTTGACGGTTGGCGAGCGCTTCTGTTAGGTCCTACTTCCTTCCTCGGGGGACTCGGTAGTCCAGAGGCAAGGTGTCGGCCTTTCAACCAACGGTTGAACGATTTTCTCAATTTTTTTCGAGCAAAATCTATCCCCACCCCCACCCCCACCCCCACCCTCCCCTCCTAATCCAGGTAGGTTGATCGACACCCAGTCCCATCGGACACGGACGGTAAAAATGAGGTCCCGTGTGCAGATTACAAAACTCTGTGCACGTTAAAGATCCCTTGGCCGTTTACAGTGAAGTCCGGGGAAATTAGAAGTCTTACCCAAACCCCCAAGATCACCTTAGTTGTAGATGTGGGTAAATCGAATCAAATCAAATCAAATCAGATCAAAATAACTTCTTCAGATAATCTCCAATGTATCATGTTGATCTCTGCATATCGTGGAAAGATAATCTTCAATGCATCATGTTCATCTCTGCATATCGTGGACAGATAATCTTCAATGCATTGTGTTGATCTCTGCATATCGTGGAAAGATAATCTTCAATGCATCGTGTTGATCTCTGCATATCGTGGACAGATAATCTCCAATGCATCGTGTTGATCTCTGCATATCGTGGACAGATAATCTCCAATGCATCGTGTTGATCCCTGCATATCGTGGACAGATAATCTTAAATGCGTCATGTTGATGCATATCGTGGACAGATAATCTTAAATGCATATCGTCATGTTGATCTCTGCATATCGTTGACAGATAATCTTAAATGCGTCATGTTGATCTCTGCATATCGTTGACAGATAATCTTCAATGAAACAAACAAACAAACCAAACGAATGAAGCCATCACCCCTAAAGAGTGTCATTTTATTTGAGTTGATGCGACTAAGGTTTTCTCTTGATTTTGGGTAGGATTTTTAAAAAAACGTTTCATGGACCACCCTAATTAAACGGCCAATGGATCTCAACGTGCAGAGAGGGTTATGAGCTGTACACCATTGTATACTCTGTCTCCGATGGGACTAGGTTTTGACCAAACTACCTAGGAGGAGTTGTGGAGGGGGGGGTCGTACGTTCGAGAAAAATCTCAAAAATAATACCCTAGTTTGTCTGACACGAACCCCAGACCTTTGGGTCGAGAGGCCAGCACTTTGCCTCTGGACTGCCGAGTCACTCCTTCCCCCCCCATCCCTCCCGCCCTAGAGTAGAAGCCACTCTTTCATACATGTTGTCACTCGTGTCACCCTGTCTTTCTGGTGTCCTCTGACATTTCTCCTCGTCGTTATGCTAAGCCTACAACGTTTCGGATTATGTAAATGTAATAACCGCACTTTCGTCCCAGGCCTTCGATGACTTGATTGAGTTATTGGTTCCCTGCCAGTCTCTGGGGTAGTTTGTAGTAGTAGTAGTAGTGGTGGTAGTGGTCTAGAATAATGTCTGAGTGGACTGAGCTCTTCCTGATTCCTGATTCCTGATTTCGGCCACGCCGCCACTTCCAAGTCGTTATCGATCTCTATCTCTCTACCCCCCCCACACACACACACCAATCCACACTGATGAAAAGAGGGGGAAAGTGGGGATGTGGGGGAGGGGTGAGGGGGTGGGGGTTGACAATTGTGTGTAAAAGTCAGAGCGGCTGTTCAGGAGACGGGGGACAAAAATGGGCTGAGAGAGCAGGTCTGGCAGCCCGATTTTTCAGATTTATTTACGTCATGAATGCATTTCTGTTGTTGTTTTTTGTCTGTGGTTTGTTGGGGTTTTTTTGTATGTGTATTTTGTTTTGGGGTTTTTTATGTATGATTTTGTTTTTCTGTATGTGTGGTTGTTTTTTTTGTATGTGTGGTTTTGTTTTTCTGTATGTGTGGTTGTTTTGTTTTGTATGTGTGGTTTTGTTTTTTTTGTATGTGTGGTTTTGGTTTTTGTATGTGTGTGGGTTCTTTTTTGTATGTGTGTTTTTGTTTTGTATGTATGGTTTTTTTTTGTTTTTGTATGTGGTTTTGTTTTTTGTGGGGGGGGGGGGTTTGTATGTGGTTTTTTTTTGCAAGTGTGGTATTGTTTGTTTTTCTGTATGTGTGTGGGTTTTTTGTATGTGTGGTATTGTTTATTTTCTGTATGTGTGTGGTTTTTTGCATGTGTGGTTTTGTTTGTTTTTCTGTATGTGTGTGGTTTTTTTGCATGTGTGGTTTTGTTTGTTTTTCTGTATGTGTGTGGGTTTTTGCAAGTGTGGTTTTGTTTGTTTTTCTGTATGCGTGTGGGTTTTTTTGCATGTGTGGTTTTGTTTGTTTTTCTGTATGCGTGTGGGTTTTTTGCATGTGTGGTTTTGTTTGTTTTTCTGTGTGTGTGTGTGGGTTTTTGGCATGTGTGGTTTTGTTTTTGTTTTTCTGTGTGTGTGGGTTTTTGGCATGTGTGGTTTTGTTTGTTTTTCTGTGTGTGTGTGGGTTTTTTGCAGGTGTGGTTTTGTTTGTTTTTCTGTGTGTGTGTGTGGGTTTTTGGCATGTGTGGTTTTGTTTGTTTTTCTGTGTGTGTGTGGGTTTTTTTGCATGTGTGGTTTTGTTTGTGTTTTTCTATGTGTGTGTGGGTTTTTGGCATGTGTGGTTTTGTTTGTTTTTCTGTATGTGTGTGGGTTTTTTGCATGTGTGGTTTTGTTTGTTTTTCAACTGAGGCGTCGATGGCCGAGTGGTCAGGTTGTCGGGCTTGAGATCATGAGGTCCTCAGTTCGCATCCTGCGCTGTGTTCCATAGGGAAAGGAAGCGCCCCCCCCCCCCAACTCTACACAGAAGCAAATGAGTCCCTGCACCAGCTTGGCTTGGCGGTGAAACACATGCCGACAAGCTAACGTCATATTATATCCAGAATTGGATTATTATCACCTGTTCCGCTTCACGCTATAGAAATCTTGATTATACTTCGACTCTATGGGCAGTGGGGACTTTTGGTGAACTTTGGTTGTTTTAGATATGTATATATATATTCGATATTTTGTTTATCGTCTTATGAATGTTATCAATAGCTGTATGTATTTTTATTAATATTTTAGGGTATGTTTGATCTGATTTCGATTTGAGATACCCACATCCAAAACTAAAGTGATCTCGGAGGTTTAACAGCCAAAAAAGATCTTTAACGTGCACAGAGTGTTGTGATCTGCACATGGTACCTCCATTTTATCGTCCGTCTCCAATGGAACTAGATGCCGATCCATCTACCCGGACCAGGGGGAGGGAAGGGGGTAGATTTTGCTCGAAGAACTCGAGAAATTGTTTCAACCGTCGGCGGGTTCGAAACCACTACCTTTTGGCTGAGAGGCCGTCACCTTGCCTCTGTACTACTGAATTCCCCTTAGGATCTTTAATAAGGTGGTTGCAATAAGACTAGTCGTCGGAGTTTGGACTTGGGCGGTCGGCGGGTTCTGATGGTAGCTTCGCTCCCACTCCCACTGTTTTCTCGTCACTCTTTCGTTTCTCTCATCTTGCTGTTTCCTCTCAAAACACACCGAGATCACCACATAATATTGTTGAGGCGGTAATAAATTTCAATTGAACAACATCAAAAATAAGAAGAAGAAAAATAGATGGGCAGACGACGATGTGCATACGTTAAGGTGAATGTCATCAATTTCATTTCTTTGGCCATCATTGTCGTCATGAAAGCGAAGGTCATGATCGGCAGCCGCGGTGACGGTCGAGTTGAAGGTCATATTCAATGATAAAGGTCGGTATTAAGATAATTGACAGAGGCACTTCTAGTATCGAACCTAAGTTCATTTAGTTCATTGAACAAGAGCATGCTTATCACTATACAGGGTTTTTTACGGTCAATATGTTAACTGTTTGCCAGCACTAAGCTGAACAGAGTAAGAGAATAACGATAATAGGGAATATCTGAGCGTAAGAGTTAAGTAAAATGTCGTCAAGGCCATAACGGTCCAGAGAGCATGAGCGTATCCCGGTTTCTATAGCGTGAAGCAGACTGGAGGATATTAAATGATATTATATATTATTATAATCTGTCTGTCTGTCTGTCTGTCTGTCTGTCTGTCTGTCTGTCTGTCTGTCATTTGGACTACCGAATTCCCCTTATCTCTCTCTTGCTGTTTCCTCATAATTCACCCTGCTATCTCACTACGGTGGAAAGTTTATCAATAAACAAACAAACAAACAAAGCTCAATGCCCATCCCATGAGGGTTAAGATTGTAATCTAAACCAGGCTATTTGAAATCTACTCGTGACATATGGCGGTCTTCGCGGGTGCATTGGTTGTAAGCGATCAAAGTTAGAAAAGTACAGCTTAATATTATATATACATATATATATATATATAATAAATATATATATATATATATATATATATATATATATATATATATATATATATATATATATATATATATATATATATATATATATATTTAAAGAATGAGACATATGTTTTATATTATGCATGTGCTATACTTTGTTTTTAACCTGTGGTTTCAATGCTTATTGTTCCAATGCTCTGATATTATTTTCTCTCCGATTATTGTCTTTAGCTAAGTTAATGTAAAGTGCCGCCGAGGACTTTTATAGTGGATATACATATAGCTTTTTATTTGTTTGTTTGTTTGTTTGTTTGTTTGTTCGTTTTGTTGGGTTGTTTGTTGTAGCGTCATCCACCCCAGGCCCTGGTAGTTGAGGTAGGTAGCCCGATACCCTAGTATCATCGAAGACGACCGATTAAAAATGGAGGTCCGTGGAGTTGTGCAGCTCACAACACTCTTGTGTACACGTCGTCAAAGTTCCCTTCTCTACGAAATGTGTCTTTCCACGTTGTAATATCGCCACGGCCTGTGTGTGTGTGTGTGTGTGTGTGTGTGTGTGTGTGTGTGTGTGTGTGTGTGTGTGCGTGTGTGAATGGCCATGATCGGGGTGGACTATGAGGTACGGGTTCGAACTTTGGCGCGTCTAGCCATCTCTCTTTATCGATATGCACTCTTTAAAAAAAAAGTGTGAGCGGTTGGTGGGCGTCACCGATAGGCCCTTCCTCCTTTCCTTTCATTCTGCCACATATCATATCTTTCATCTTGCTGTTTGCTCTGAATTCACCCTGAGATCACCACAATGGTGGACGGGGTAAATTTCAATTAAACAAAGCCCTGAATTTTATCCTGAGATCACAATGATGGACGGGGTAAAATGCAATGAAAAATAATTTTCAGAGGAGAAAATAGACCCCGATCCATTCTGACGGTACATGTCGAGCAAAATCTACCACCCCCCCACCCCCTTGGTCCAGGTAGATGGATCGACACCTAGTCCCCATGGAGACGGACAATCAAAATGAGGTCCAGTGGGCAGATCACTGCATACTGTGCATGTTAAAGGTATATTTGGCTGTTTACAGGGCAGTCCAAACAAAGTTAAAAGTCCTACCAAACACCCCGAGATCACCTTAGCTGTGGATGGGGGTAAATCAAATCAAATCAAATCTAATGAAAAGTCCAACCGTCACATGTTTGCCTGTTTGTAGAATCCTCGGCGTATTCTCGGCTATCTACCGACGAGCCTCGACGGTGGTAGAAAATGACTTGTCTCACCCCTGTTAAGTACGATGATTTGCTTTGCGACTCCCGATATCGATTAACCAATCGATAGGCTAAGAAGGCTAAAGAGCGCATCGCGCATTGACTGTGGTGTACAGCCGAGACCCTTTGTCATCAATAACAAGAGCCGTGATTTGCTTTGCCTTTACGCTACTTTATAAAAATGAAGGGGAAAAGAACCCCACAACGTCAGAGGTGTTGTTGGCAACTGTCTCAATGATAGATGGCCGTAGCACATAGGCCAAGTTGAATGATAGGTGGCCGTAGCACACAGGCCAAGTTGAATGATAGATGGCCGTGAATAGGCCAAGTTGAATGATAGGTGGCCGTAGCACACAGGCCAAGTTGAATGATAGGTGGCCGTAGCACACAGGCCAAGTTGAATGATAGGTGGCCGTAGCACACAGGCCAAGTTGAATGATAGATGGCCGTAGCACACAGGCCAAGTTGAATGATAGATGGCCGTAGCACATAGGCCAAGTTGAATGATAGGTGGCCGTAGCACACAGGCCAAGTTGAATGATGGGTAGCACACAGGCCAAGTTGAGTGATAGGTAGCACAGGCCACAGGCCAACATGAATGATAGGTGGCCTTAGCACATAGGCCAAGTTGAATGATAGGTGGCCGTAGCACACATTCAAGTTGAATGATAGGTGGCCGTAGCACACAGGCCAAGTTGAATGATAGGTGGCCGTAGCACACAGGCCAAGTTGAATGATAGGTTGCCGTAGCACACAGGCCAAGTTGAGTGATGGGTTAGCACACAGGCCAAGTTGAATGATAGGTGTTCGTAGCACACAGGCCAAGTTGAATGATAGGTGTTCGTAGCACACAGGCCAAGTTGAAAACGTAGAAAGGACAGTTGAATGAGGTGGTTAGCAACAGCCAAGTTGAATGGTGAGCAATAGGGTTGAATGATAGGTGTTGTAGCACACAAGTCAAGTTGAATGATGTAGCACACAGGCCAAGTTGAATGATAGGTGGCCGTAGCACACAGGCCAAGTTGCTGTATGACGTATGAAGCTTTCACCGACAGAAAGCAAAGGTGTTGCGTGGCAACTAAGAGAAAACAAAGAAAGGACAGAATGAGTGGTTAAAAGTGTAGTGAGAATAGGGAGCTGATTGGAAGAGAAAATGGACGAGGAAGAAGTAAAGAGGATAAGAAGAAGAAGAAGAAGAAGAAGAAAAAGAAGAAAAAGAAAAAGAAAACGAACAAGGAGGAGGAGATAAGCGGAAGGA
>JAXRKP010000551.1:117500-152500 GCA_037039925.1 Doris montereyensis
ATCAAAAACATCGAGGTCACCACATAGTTGTGATGTCGGTAAATCAAAACATCGAGGTCACCACATAGTTATGGATGTGGGTAAATCAGAACCTCGAGGTCACCACATAGTTATGGATGTGGGTAAATCAAAACCTCGAGGCCACCACATAGTTGTGGATGTGGGTAAATCAAAACATCAAGATCACCACATAGTTGTGAATGTAGGTAAATCAAAACATCGAGGTCACCACATAATTGTGGATGTGGGTAAATCAAAACATCGAGGTCACCACATAGTTATGGATGTGGGTAAATCAAAACCTCGAGGTCACCACATAGCTATGGATGTGGGTAAATCAAAACCTCGATGTCATCACATAGTTGTGGATGTGGGTAAATCAAAACCTCGATGTCATCACATAGTTGTGGATGTGGGTAAATCAGAACCTCGAGGTCACTACATAGTTGTGGATGTGGGTAAATCAAAACCTCGAGGTCACCACATAGTTGTGCATATGGGTAAATCAGAACCTCGAGGTCACTACATAGCTATGCATGGGTGAATCAAAACCTCGAGGTCACCACATAGTTGTGGATGTGGGTAAAATCAAAACATCGATGTCATCACATAGTTGTGCATATGGGTAAATCAGAACCTCGAGGTCACCACATAGCTATGCATGTGGGTAAATCAGAACCTCGAGGTCACCACATAGTTGTGGATGTGGGTAAATCAAAACCTCGAGGTCACCACATAGCTATGCATGTCGGTAAATCAAATCATCGAGGTCACCACATAGCTATGGATGTGGGTAAATCAAAACATCGAGGTCACCACATAGTTGTGGATGTGGGTAAATCAAAACATCGAGGTCACCACATAGTTATGGATGGGTAAATCAGAACCTCGAGGTCACCACATAGTTGTGGATGTGGGTAAATCAGAACTCGAGGTCACCACATAGTTGTGGATGTGGGTAAATCAAAACATCGAGGTCACCACATAGTTGTGGATGTGGGTAAATCAAAACATCGAGGTCACCACATAGTTGTGGATGTGGGTAAATCAAATCAAATAGAAGAATCGGCATAAGTGCAGGCTCACCGACTGTGCATCGTAGGCACGGACAAGAAGGAGGGGCTGGGGAAAAAATGAACGATTGTCTAGCGTCAGTTTCCACGTCTGGTAATGGACAATGGAGAAAGCGTGCTCTCGGTTTTCGGCTTTAAAGATGGAGCCCAGTCTCTCTTGCCTGTGCCGTGCACACTCCAGGGAACATTGGCGTGTTGCTGGGCGTGTCTATTACTTGTCTTGCGGTCTGGCACAGTGTAGCAGTGTCAAGTGATTGATATACGTGTAATAATATTATGCTGTTCAGCTCACTAGTGTCGGAGAAGAGAAACGATTCCCTAATCAAACAACTACTAACTTACCATCGCTCAGTTCACATATCTACGGCTGAGCAGCCCCCCCCCCCCCCCTTTCTCTGTCTGTCTGTCTGTCTCTCTCTCTCTCTCTCTCTCTCTCTCTCTCTCTCTCTCTCTCTCTCTCTCTCTCTCTCTCTCTCTCTCTCTCTCTCTCTCTCTCTCTCTCTCTCTCTCTTTCTCTGTCTCTGTCTGTCTGTCTCTCTCTCAGTCTCTCTCTCTCTCTCTCTCTCTCTCTCTCTCTCTCTCTCTCTCTCTCTCTCTCTCTCTCTCTCTCTCTCTCTCTCTCTCTCTCTCTCTCTCTCTCTTTCTTTCTCTCTTTCTCTCTCTCTCTCTCTCTCTCTCTCTCTCTCTCTCTCTCTCTCTCTCTCTCTCTCTCTCTCTCTCTCTGCTCTCCCCCCCACTCCTCTCTCTCTCGATAGGACCTCCCAGCCATAGCGCCCACCAACCGCCCACACAGTCCCTCTATGTCGCATGCTCTCACGTGTGGGCGGTTGGCGGTCGCGACTGGTAGATCCTGCTTCTTTCATAACTTTCGTCTTCCTGTATCCTCTTAATTCACCCTAAGATCACCGCATATGGTGGACGGGTTAAATTTCAATTAATGAGACATAAGCTTCTCACGTGCCATGCCAGCGGATTGGCCAGTGATGGAGACAGAGACCGTAAGCTTTTTGTCTGAATACGTGAAGTCAGTTGGGAAAAGCTCGACCTGGATGCAATGAAGATGAAACCAGGGAACTCGGTAGTCCAGAGGCAAGGTGTCGGCCTCTCAACTAAAAGGTCGTGGGTTCAAGTCCCGACTGGTTGAAAAGTTTTTTTTTGAGTTTTTTTTTCGAGGGAAACCTAACACCCCCTCCCCCCTCCCCGGGTCCACGTAGGTGGATCGGCACGTAATCCAATCGGAGATGGACAACAAAAAGAAGGTCTCGTGTACACAACCCTCTGTGCGCGTTCCTTCCAAAAAAACCATGTGGTCACTCTAGATATTTGTAGATGTGGGTAAAATTAAATCAAATCAAACCAAGTCAAATCAAGTCAAGTCAAGTCAAGTCGTCAAGTCAAATCAAATCAAGTCGAATCAAGTCAAAATCAAGTCAAATCAAGTCAAAATCAAACCAAGTCAAATCAAATCAAGTCAAATCAAATCAAGTCAAAATCAAATCAAATCAAGTCAAATCAAAAAGCAATGACACCTTGACAAGGAAGTGGTCCTGACAGTGAGTACATGTGTTTTACTATTGTTGCAGCTGTTGGTACCCTTGTGTAGTTCGAGTTTGTTTTGGACGTGTGTGTGTTTGTGACGTGTGAGAGTGAGAGAGAGAGTGAGAGAGAGAGAGAGAGAGAGAGAGAGAGAGGGAGAGGGAGAGAGAGAGAGAGAGAGAGAGAGAGAGAGAGAGAGAGAGAGCATGCACGTGTATGTACGTTTGTGCGGCACGTGTGCGAGTGCATTTTGCAAGAAGAGAGGGAGAGGGTGTTTATCTGGCCTTTTTGTTGTTGTTAAAACTATTGACTTTAGTCTTGTCGATAAACACATCGGCTGTCTCCGATCAGAAAGCAGTCAGACCGCTGGTTTGTCTTCAAGGGCACATCACTCTGATTTGAAATGGGAGTCAAACAGCTGCTGGTGGCCCTGGCAAACCCACGGCCCTGTCTGTCTGTCGTCGTCGTCGTAGTGATGACGAGCTGAGCTTTGAATGCTAATGGTGTCAGTAGTGACTGTCTGAAGGGACAATGTTATATTATTATATAGTGGATACATTTTTTTTATCTATAGGGAGAGAGTGACCGGCTAAAGGGGTCACTGACTAGACGTTTTTGAGGAATGAGACACGGGGCTGAGTGACTGGGTGGTGTAGAAATTGTGGGTTTGTTCGTTTTTGTTTCATTGAAATTTACCCAGTTCATCATATCGCGGTAATCTCAGGGTGAATAAAGAAGGAAGTGCAAGATGAAAGGTGAGGGAAAAGAGTGAAAGGATAGAGGTATGACCTACCAGAGCGCCCTCAACCGACCACGGTCCAGGTAGGTGGACCGATACTTAGTCCCATCGGAGAAGGACAATAAACAGGAGGCCCCGTGTGCAGATTACAACTTTCTGTGCATGTTAAAGATCCCTTGGTTGTTCACAGTCACAGGGCAGACCGGGCAAAATTTACCAAACCCTATACTAAAGAAAATACTCCGGATATCAGGTTAGTTGTGGGTGTGTGGGTAAATCAAGTCCAGTACGTGTGTGGGGAGTGGGCCGTTGGCCGCGCTCCAACGGTAGGTTCTTCTTCTTTCCTTTCACTGCTTCAAATGTCTTTTGTGCACCCTGCTGTTTTCCTCTTCATTCACCCTGAGATCACAGCATATGGTAGATGGGTGGGGGGGGAGGAAAGGAGGAAGGGGAACGCTGCTAAGGTGTGTTGAAACAAACAATTTGGGTGGAAAACTTGCTGACATCTGAGGATAGAAGAGGGAACATGGTGATAAGGATATGTGATTTCTATTCAAGCGCATGCCATGATTTCTATTCCTCTGTCTGTGTGTTTTGAATGTGACATGTCAATGTCTTTTAATATGGAACTGTTGGGAAGCTGTTTTTATTGTCTGTTTTTCTCCACTTGCTGACATCTGACTGGTGTTATAGAACTGACGATGATATGCCATGATTTCTATTCCTCTGTCTGTGTGTTTGACCTGATTTGCCATGATTTCTATTCCTCTGTCTGTGTGTTTGACGATGATATGCCATGATTTCTATTCCTCTGTCTGTGTGTTTGACCTGACGATGATATGCCATGATTTCTATTCCTCTGTCTGTGTGTTTGACCTGGGGATGATATGCCATGATTTCTATTCCTCTGTCTGTGTGTTTGACCTGAGGATGATATGCCATGATTTCTATTCCTCTGTCTGTGTGTTTGACCTGACGATGATATGCCATGATTTCTATTCCTCTGTCTGTGTGTTTGACCTGACAATGATATGACATGATTTCTATTCCTCTGTCTGTATGTTTGATGATGATATGCCATGATTTCTATTTCTCTGTCTGTGTGTTTGACCTGCTGATGATATGCCATGATTTCTATTCTCTGTCTGTGTGTTTGACCTGACGATGATATGCCATGATTTCTATTCCTCTGTCTGTGTGTTTGACGATGATTCTCTGTCTGTGTGTTTGATGATGACATGCCATGATTTCTATTCCTCTGTCTGTGTGTTTGACCTGACGATGATATGCCATGATTTCTATTTCTCTGTCTGTGTTTGTTTGACCTGATTTCCTGTCAATGATGATATGACATGATTTCTATTCCTCTGTCTGTGTGTTTGACCTGATGATGATATGCCATGATTTCTATTTCTCTGTCTGTATGTTTGACCTGAGGATGATATGACATGATTTCTATTTCTCTGTCTGTATGTTTGACCTGACGATGATATGCCATGATTTCTATTTCTCTGTCTGTGTGTTTGACCTGACTGATGATATGACATGATTTCTATTTCTCTGTCTGTGTGTTTGACCTGAGATGATATGCCATGATTTCTATTTCTCTGTCTGTGTGTTTGACCTGACGATGATATGCCATGATTTCTATTTCTGTCTGTGTGTTTGTGACGATGATATGCCATGATTTCTATTTCTCTGTCTGTGTGTTTGACCTGAGGATGATATGCCATGATTTCTATTTCTCTGTCTGTATGTTTGACAGGGTGTTGATGAAAAGCAGAAGAAGGTTTGTCGATGATATGCCAATCTTACCTGCCTTCAACACTGTCCCACTGGACTATTCCTCCTGTAAGCCATTGTCAATCTATGTTTTGAAAAAGCCATGTTTGAGCCCGCATAATGGGGTTTTATTGCCATGGTTTTCTGTCTTGTGGGAGGATGATATGCCATGATTTCTATTTCTCTGTCTGTTTGTATGTTTGACAGGTGTTCAAGAAAAAAAGCAGAAGAAGTGGGGTCTTCTTACACCCACTTCGCCATTGTTTTGTCATAATAGGTTATTGTTTATTGTTACACCCACCCTCTTTTTGCCCTCCTTTTTTTCTTTCCTTTCATCTGTTTTTCTTTGTTTTCTCTTTCCTTTCTTCACTTTGCTTTCATCTTTCTTCTCTCTCCTTGCATTGTTTTTCATCTTCCACATTCCGTTCTCTCTATGCCCCCTATATTTCTTTCACTTAAGGTTCTTATTTAGGAGACTGGGTAGTCCACAGGAAAGGTGTGGACCTCTTAACCCAAAGGCCACGGGTTCAAGCCACACAGAATGAAAACTTTCTTGATTGAAAAAATCTTAACACCCCACCCCGTCCAGTTACGTAGATCGAGACCTAATCCGGTTGGACGGACAATGAAAAGGGGCGCCACATGCAAATCACAACACTTTATGCACGTTAAAGATTCCTTGGTTGTTTGCAAGGCAGTAGGGGCAAAATTAAAATCCTACCAAAACTCCCGAGAATAATTGCCCTTTTTGGGATGATTAAAAGTATTTTTTTTGAATTGAATTGAATTGAATTGAAGATAATTTTTAGTTGTGGATGTAGGTAAATCAAATCAAATCAAATAATAAAAAGAGCTCTCTTTTTCCCCCTCATTCTCTCATTCTGCTTTTTGTTAGGGTCAATGGCACTGAAATAAACAAACAAGTTTTCTCATGCATTTGCATTTGCCTTTGGTGACAAAAAATTTGAGCTTTGTTTTTCTTCTTCCTCTTTCCTCTCCTAGCCATTTTTTTTTTGTCTTTTGTTTTTCTCTGTCTCGCCATTTCTACGGGTCGGCGGTTGGCAGGAGTTGTTGGTATGTCCTACTTCTTTTTCCTTTCACATTTTCGCTTCTCTTCTATATTGCAGTTTCTTCTTAATTCACCCTGAGATCACTACATTTGGTGGACGTGTACAGTAAATTTCAATGAAACAAATCGAATTAATGCAACTTCTTGACTAGATTTCTCATTTGCTGTCAACTTTGCTTTCGGATCATCAAGGCTGCTGTGATTTGATTTGATTTGATTTACCCACCTCCACAACTGCGATGATCTCAGGGTTTTGGTAGGATTTTAAACTTTGCCTGGAGTATGTGTCAACAACCAAGGGATCTTTAACAAGCACAGAGTGTTGTGATACGCACACAGGACCTCCTTTTTTATCGTCCCGTCTCCCATGGACCAGGTGGGGTAGATTTTGCTGGGGGGGGTGAGTTGAGAAAAATGTTTCAACCGTTGGGTGGGCTCGAGTCCGCTCACCTTTTGGTTGAGAGGCTGGACACCTTGTCTCTGGACAACCGAGTCGCCTCGCTGTCATTGACAGCAAGGTGGGTAGAATTCGCTTTTTGACTTGCTGTGTGAGCAGTTGGCAGTCCTGGTCCCTTCCTTTCACTCTTCTTGCATCGGTCTTTCAACTTGTTGTGTGAGCAGTTGGCAGTCCCGGTTATTTCCTTTCACTCTTCTTGCATCGGTCTTTCAACTTGTTGTGTGAGTAGTTGGCAGTCCCGGTTATTTCTTTTCACTCTTGTTGCATCAGTCTTTCAACTTGTTGTGTGAGCAGTTGGCAGTCCCGGTTCTTTCCTTTCACTCTTCTTGCATCAGTCTTTCAACTTGTTGTGTGAGTAGTTGGCAGTCCCGGTTATTTCCTTTCACTCTTCTTGCATCAGTCTTTCAACTTGTTGTGTGAGCAGTTGGCAGTTCCGGTTCTTTCCTTTCACTCTTCTTGCATCAGACTTTCAACTTGCTGTGTGAGCAGTTTGCAGTTCCGGTTATTTCCTTTCACTCTTCTTGCATCAGTCTTTCAACTTGTGTGAGCAGTTGGCAGTCCTGGTTCTTTTCTTTCACTCTTCTTGCATCGGTCTTTCAACTTGTTCTGTGTGAGCAGTTGGCAGTTCCGGTTCTTTCCTTTCACTCTTCTTGCATCAGTCTTTCAACTTGTGTGAGCAGTTGGCAGTCCTGGTTCTTTTCTTCCTTTCACTCTTCTTACATCAGTCTTTCAACTTGTGTGAGCAGTTGGCAGTCCTGGTTATTTTCTTTCACTCTTCTTGCATCGGTCTTTCAACTTGTTCTGTGAGCAGTTGGCAGTCCTGGTTATTTCCTTTCACTCTTCTTGCATCGGTCTTTCAACTTGTTGTGTGAGTAGTTGAGCAGTCCCTGGTTATTTTATTTCCTTTCACTCTTCTTGCATCAGTCTTTCAACTTGTTCTGTGAGAGCAGTTGGCAGTTCCGGTTCTTTCCTTTCACTCTTCTTGCATCAGTCTTTCAACTTGCTGTGTGAGCAGTTTGCAGTTCCGGTTATTTCCTTTCACTCTTCTTGCATCAGTCTTTCAACTTGTGTGAGCAGTTGGCAGTCCTGGTTATTTTCTTTGACTCTTCTTGCATCGGTCTTTCAACTTGTTCTGTGAGCAGTTGGCAGTCCTGGTTATTTTCTTTCACTCTTCTTGCATCGGTCTTTCAACTTGTTGTGTGAGCAGTTGGCAGTCCTGGTTATTTTCTTTCACTCTTCTTGCATCGGTCTTTCAACTTGTTCTGTGAGCAGTTGGTAGTTGTTATTTTCTTTCACTCTTCTTGCAGTCTTTCAACTGAGGTTGGCAGTCCTGGTTTTTCCTTTCACTCTTCTTGCATCGGTCTTTCAACTTGTTTTCAGTTGGCAGTCCTGGTTTTTTCTTTCACTCTTCTTGCATCGGATCCTGGATCCCCCTGAGATCACCACTACCACTCTGGTGAAACATGTGAATTCCAATGAAACAAAAGTATGTGTGCATGAAACAAATCTTCTTATATATTCTCTTACTTTCTGCAAGGGCCCAAATTTCTGTCCATGTTGGTTCTAATTTTCTAAACAATATCAGTGAAGTGTTTAAAAAAAAATAAAGATTGATTTTATTTTGTTTCAAAATCAATGATACCATCAAACTGAGCACACGTTTCAAAGCTTTCCCATCTTGTTTTCTCCCAGCGGTTCATCCCACAACTACGGATGGGCGTCAGGCGGATGTTCCATTTTGTCGGAGGTGGGAACCATGCACCTGGAATTGGATTATCTGTCAGCTGTGACAAAGGACCCGATCTTCCACGACAAAGTAACCCTTTTACAAAATGTTTCCTCTTTTAAGCAATGTTTTGTCTCCATTCGTCCTATAACGTACTTGATTGCAATCAGTTTTTTTTGGTTTAATGATTTGTTATATTAACATAGTGTTACCGTTGTCAGGGAAACGTTTTATCTGGGTTATGTGGGCGGTTGACGGGCGTTGCTGGTAGGTCTTTCTTCTTTCCTTTCACTCTTTTACTTATCCTCTCATCTTGCCGTTTCCGCTTAATTCACCCCTGAGATCACCACAAACAGTGGACGGGGTAAATTCCAATTAAACGAACAAATTAATCTGGGTTATTTAGGATTGTTGTTTTGAGTGATTTAAAAAAAAAAAAAAGAAAAGATATTATCCTTTAAATGAGATAATAAAGGAGCGTTTCTTATTTACTTTTATGTTTGTGATAGTCAAATGAGATAGTAACCGTTGGGCGGGCGGTTCTGCTGGTAGGCCCTGCTGGTCTGCTGGTAGGCCCCACTTATTACCTTTCATTCTTTCATTTTGTCTTTTTCTTGCTGTTTCCTCTTAATTCACCCTGCGATCACCAGATTGTAAGCAGATTCCATGATGTTGTTATCGCAGGTATTAAGCGGATTTTCGGCCTGGGATACGCTCATTGGTTTGCTCAATCTTTGGATGTTTTCCCCAGGTGATGAAAGTCAGAAAAGTGCTGAAAGAGGTTGAAAAACCACGAGGTCTTTACCCCAACTACATCAATCCCAAGACTGGCAAGTGGTGCCAACGTAAGTAGATTTCTATATATAGATGTACTTCGGAGTGGCCGTTCTGTGTGTGTCAAAGGCTCAGTTGTCAGACCACTAAGAAGAGAAACGATATTTTGCATGTAGGCTGTAAATGATCCCAAGATTGTGTTCATCTGAGGAAATTTCTTTGTCTGTCAGTCTGTCTGTCTGACTGCCAGGCTCTCTCTCTCTCTTTTCTCTCTCTCTCTCTCTCTCTCTCTCTCTCTCTCTCTCTCTCTCTCTCTCTCTCTCTCTCTCTCTCTCTCTCTCTCTCTCTCTCTCTCTCTCTCCCTCCCCCCTCTCTCCCCCTCTCCCTCTCTCTCTCTCTCTCTTTTTCTCTCTCTTCTCTCTCTCTCTCTCTCTCTCTCTCTCTCTCTCTCTCTCTCTCTCTCTCTCTCTCTCTCTCTCTCTCTCTCTCTCTCTCTCTCTCTCTCTCTCTCTCACACCATGTCTCCTCTTTCACTATGGGTTGATGAGTGCAGCTGGTTGTCCGTACCTCTCCTTGCATTCAAACATTGTCCATCTCTTTTCATCTTGTTATTTTCTCTCTAGTCAACCCGGTATTAGTGGTCACACAACAAGTGGACAGAGGTCCTTTCCGATCTGTCAGTCTACACATGTACTGTCTCTTTCAATACTCTCTTTTGGTTGTTTTTTTTTATTGACTAGTCGGCTGCCAGACTCTGCCGGTAAGTCCTACTTCTTTCCTTTCACTGTTTTTTTCATGTCTGTCATCTTTTGCTGATGTGGGTGGTTGGGTTGCTGCTGGTAGGTCCTACATCTTCTTTTGTTTTACTCTTTCACTTGTCCTTTTACCTTGCTGATTCCTCTTGATTCACCCTGAGATCACCATTAATGGCGGACAGGGTAAATTTCAATTAAACAAATAAAAACTTTTTGCTGATTCCTCTTGATTCACCCTGAGATCACCACAAATGGTGGACGGGATAAATTTCAATTAAACAAATAAAATATTTTTTGCTGATTCCTCTTGATTCATTCTGAGATGACCGCGTGTGGTGGATAGAATTAGTCTCCAATGAAAGGAACACAAACCTGATTAATAGATTGAATCGTTTATTTGGTTTTGGGTTGTTTTTTTTCCAGACCATGTGAGCATGGGGGCCCTTGGAGACAGTTTCTACGAATACCTGCTGAAAGAGTGGCTGATCTCCAACAAGAAAGACATGACAGCCAGGGAAATGTACGACGATGCTATGAAAGTGAGTTACCTCCCTTTTTATTTGGCTTCCCTCCCCCACACGACATATTGATTTTAAGTTTTCAATAAATCGTACTTTTAAAAAATGACATGATCTGATCATAGCTGACATTGTAGTACAGATGAAAATGTAGCATCAGTAGAATTACTAGGCTACGAATAGAGAGGTCTGACAGACACCAATGCGGCTATAACTTCAGTATGGCTGATCGGTTCAGTGTGTTCTTTGTGTTAGAAACTCTCTTTATTTCAACAGGATGTCTCTTTATCACAATAAAAGTTTGCGTTTCAATAAAAATAACTTTTTTTATTTGTTCCATAAAATAGCTCACAAGAATCTGTTGTGATTTTATTTTGTCTTCAAGTAGATAGCCGATCTGCTGTTATATAAAAACTAAACTGATGTTACAGATGGTGTAATGGAAATTTGGGACATTCATTCCATCGCATTAGCCAATCAAATTGCAGGGTTTATGCAGATGGGTCAAATTTTTACTAGGATGACTATTTTTAGGTATCTTCTGTGGCCGTTCGATGATTTATTGATAATATTGACACAAATGGGTTACTTTCTTTACATGACCTCAAGTTCCGGTCCTTAGGTAGCCGAGTTGACATTAGATATAGAGCACTTTGTACGAATCGATTTATGTGAGGCAGATCAATAGGCCGCTATTTTTGTGGTCCTACGATAGTATTTTTGCCAGGCTGCCGGCTACCCAAAGGGAAGTAGGTGCATGTAAGACCAGATGGTTCTACATCGGTTATTGAAAAGGCAATTTGAGTAGACCTATACACCGGAAGGTGTAATGGGACCTGATGGAGAGAGAGAGAGAAATTTCAAAAGAAATTTTGACAGAGAGAATAACGAAATGGGGCGGGTGGGTAGTAAATCCTTGTTTCCGATGATGAAGACCGAAATTTCACATTTCTCACCAAAGCTGAATAAAAAGTCATTCTTAGGAGTGAGTAAAGAGGTCATTCCAAGGAGTAAAACAAAAGCAACAACAAAACACCCCATATGTCAGCAAATAGTGTGTGTCACCCACCAGGAAAGTGAAACAAAATCCCTCTTTTGAATCCACGCAGGCTGTCTACGACATCATGCTGAAAAACGTCTCCAGGAGGATTGACATACTTTGCGGAATACAAGTCAGGTCGATTGGAGCACAAGATGGACCACCTGGCCTGCTTTACTGGTAAGCCTGCCTGCTGCTTTTTGCATCACGTAAAAGTTTAGCTGTGTTGGATTTTCTGACTGAGGTCAATGCCCGACCTTGGGGAGGGCTCTGAGGTCACGAAATAGTTCAATGTTACAGTGTAGGTCATCACGAACTAAAAGAAAAGAAAATCAAACAGGACATTATTTAAAGATCCATAGAGTAAAGGATTACATAAATCTAAGTAAGAAACATAAATCTAGAGACATTATTTAAAATCTAGAGTAAGAATTACATAAATCTAGAGTAAGAATTACATAAATAGTAAGAATTACATAAATCTAAGAATTATAGAGTAAGAATTACATAAATCTAGAGTAAGAATTACATAAATCTAGAGTAAGAAATATATAAATTTAATTACATAAATCTAGAGTAAGAATTACATAAATCTAGAGTAAGAATTATATAAATTTAGAGTAAGAATTAATATAAATCTAGAGTAAGAATTACATAAATCTAGAGTAAGAATTATATAAATTTAGAGTAAGAATTATATAAATCTAGAGTAAGAATTATATAAATTTAGAGTAAGAATTACATAAATCTAGAGTAAGAATTATATAAATCTAGAGTAAGAATTATATAAATCTAGAGTAAGAATTACATAAATCTAGAGTAAGAATTATATAAATTTAGAGTAAGAATTATATAAATTTAGAGTAAGAATTATATAAATCTAGAGTAAGAATTATATAAATCTAGAGTAAGTAAGAATTATATAAATTTAGAGTAAGAATTACATAAATCTAGAGTAAGAATTACATAAATCTAGAGTAAGAATTATATAAATCTAGAGTAAGAATTACATAAATCTAGAGTAAGAATTACATAAATCTAGAGTAAGAATTACATAAATCTAGAGTAAGAAATATATAAATTTAGAGTAAGAAATATATAAATTTAGAGTAAGAAATATATAAATCTAGAGTAAGAAATATATAAATCTAGAGTAAGAATTATATAAATACTCATTTGCCTATTAGATTTATCATCCAGACAATAAAATGACCCAAAACAGACTACGATTGATTGGTGTAAGATTGTCCAGGTCTTATATTATCTAGAGAAAGATTCATAATAAGTAAGGATGACGATAGAGGCAATTGATTGGTGTAAGATTGTCCAGGTCTTATATTATCTAGAGAAAGATTCATAATAAGTAAGGACTGGCGATTGATTGGTTAAGATTGTCCAGGTCTTATATTATCTAGAAATGATTCATAAAGTAAGGACTGGCGATTGATTGGTGTAAGATTGTCCAGGTCTTATATTATCTAGAGAAAGATTCATAATAAGTAAGGACTGGCGATTGAGGCATTTGATTGATGTAAGATTGTCCAGGTCTTATATTATCTAGAGAAAGATTCATAATAAGTAAGGACATTGAGGCAATTGATTGATGTAAGATTGACCAGGTCTTATATTATCTAGAGAAAGATTCATAATAAGTAAGGAATAGTAAATGTATATTAAAGAGATTTAAAGAACAAGTGAAGTTTCTTAATTTAGATCTAGAATCTAGTTTTTAGGACTGGCGATTGAGGAATTGATTTCTTTGGCCCCATTATTTTCTCTTTGAAAGATTCAATGGGATATAATGACACCATTTAAAGAACAAATTTTTTCTAATTCTGGATTAGAATCTAGTCTTGCCTTTTACTTTGGCCCCAGTATTTTCTTTGACACTTCCAATGGGATATAATCTTCCTGCAATTTTTCTCATTCTCATTACGTCTTGTTTTTACTGGTAATATTTCTTCGTACTCTGTCTTGGCTTTTTCTCCTTCTCATTACGTCTTGTTTTTACTGGTAATATTTCTTCGTACTCTGTCTTGGCTTTTTCTCCTTCTCATTACGTCTTGTTTTTACTGGTAGTGTTTCTTCATACTCTGTTTTGGCCTTTTCTCCTTCTCATTACGTCTTGTTTTTACTGGTAGTGTTTCTTCATACTCTGTTTTGGCCTTTTCTCCTTCTCATTACGTCTTGTTTTTACTGGTAGTGTTTCTTCATACTCTGTTTTGGCCTTTTCTCCTTCTCATTACGTCTTGTTTTTACTGGTAGTGTTTCTTCATACTCTGTTTTGGCCTTTTCTCCTTCTCATTACGTCTTTGTTTTTAGTGTTTCTTCATACTCTGTTTTGGCCTTTTCTCCTTCTCATTACGTCTTGTTTTTACTGGTTGTATATCTTCGTACTCTGTCTTGGCCTTTTCTCCTCATTACGTCTTGTTTTTACTGGCAGTGTTTCTTCATACCCTGTCTTGGCTTTTTTCTCCTTCTCATTACGCCTTGTTTTTACTGGCAGTGTTTTATCATACTCTTTCTTGGCTTGCTTTTTCTTCCTTCCATGAATGTTGATTTTCTTGTTTCATGTCATGAATTTCTTAACTTTAACGCTTAAAAACTTTTCAAATAGGAAATAAACCAGACGAAAACTGTGGCCTATCAAACACACTACAGTGATGTTGTTTGAAACTGCATAGTGCATATAGAACGCGCGCGTGCACACACACACACACACACACACACACACAGTGTTGTTATTTGATAGTATTGTACAATGCTTTTTAGATGGAAACGATTCTTCTAATTATTATTATTGTTTTCATTATTATTTTTTATTATTAATATTATTGTTATTATTATTATTTTTATTATTATTATTATTATTATTATTATTATTATTAATATTATTAGTATTTTTATTAGTATTAGTATTTTTATTATTATTAATATTAATAGTAGTATTTTTATTTATTATTATTATTATTATTATTATTATTATTATTATTATTATTATTATTATTATTATTATTACCACCACCACCTATGGCAGTTATTCAACTTGTGACTTCTGTCTTGTTCTGTCTTACAGCCGGCATGGTGGGTATGTCTGCGGAAGGTTCCAGAGACCAACAAATTCATCGCGCTGGGTGAAGACCTGGCCAACACTTGCCACGAGTCCTATAAACGTTCAGGTAAAAGAATAATTGTGTCAGTGTTATACCTGCACGGTTGGCTGACACTCGGTAGGGCCCAATGTATTTCCTTTTCAATTTCACTTGTCTTTTAACTTGCTTTCTCCCCGAACTAATCCCGAGATTAGATCATCACATACGGTGGATGGGCTAGATCCAATGAAAGCGAATACGTCGTGTTGTACTTACATTAACGTCACCAAGGGAATTCATATCCCATGGATGGGCTGGATCATTGCTGTCAGTCGTAAAAGACAAAAGACAAAAGAGACGGGGGTGGGGGGGGGGGCTATTATGACCTCTACAATGTCGTAGCAAACTGGTAGACGTGATTGAACCTAGTTTTATTTGATTTGAGGTACTTGGTAAGAACCCTCTTCAGCCACATTTCATTGTTTTTTTTCATTGGGCAAGAAAATATACCCTAGTAGATGCATACTTGGTCAACGTGGGTGACTCCTGTTGCATTGAGCACAAGCCGGATGATTGCCTATGTTATTCCTTTCTCTAAAGGAATTGGAATGCCAGGTGTGACACCCGTCATCGCCTGTATAGACGACACTCATTTTTTTAATTTAAAAAAATAAATTTTTAGTGATATATTTTAAGTAGAAATCATGGTCATTAGTTCTGCACAACAACAGCAGCAACAGCAACAACAAAGGAATCATGTTTTCTGGTTCAAGTACGTGCTGTTATCTTGATTGGTTTAAGAGGTTTTATAGACTGTACCTTACAGTCTAACACCGTTACACTGCTAACTTTGGGACCAACTCAGAATTGGCGATACAACAAAAAATGGCGTTATAACAACAGGGTTTGCTAAACATTAGTATTTTTTATAGGAGAATCAACCCTATTTTTCCAACCACCTAGGACGAATATTGATATAGGCTTATCTCCCCCTTAGATAAAGCGGGAACATGGATCTCCTGTATTAATACACCTGGCGATTTAATGGGGGTTTGACTGTATATATATGGTAGCTTTTTTACTTATTTCATTTATGATCTGTGCATAAGAAAGGCTTCTTCAATGCTCCTCACCCAAAAAATAAAAACCCATAAAACATCAACAACAAAAAAGCAACAAAATCCACAAATGACACAAAAACACAGCAAAAGCAACAATAAAAAAGCAAAAGTGAAAGCAAATCCAAACCCAACCTTCCTTCCAAAGCCTGGGACAAAAAGACCAACAAAAAAAAAAAAAAGATATTCTGCCTGCCTTGTTTTGTCATGTTATTCTTTGATTTTCAGCCACTGGTTTGGGTCCAGATCCTTTGAAGGGTCTGTTATCCTTTGATTTTCAGCCACTGGTTTGGGTCCAGAGTCGTTCTTTTGAAGGGTCTGTTATTCTTTGATTTTCAGCCACTGGTTTGGGTCCAGAGTCGTTCTGCTTTGAAGGGTCTGTTATCCTTTGATTTTCAGCCACTGGTTTGGGTCCAGAGTCGTTCCGCTTTGAAGGGTCAGTTATTCTTTGATTTTCAGCCACTGGTTTGGGTCCAGAGTCGTTCTGCTTTGAAGGGTCTGTTATCCTTTGATTTTCAGCCATTGGTTTGGGTCCAGAGTCGTTGCCCAGAGTGCCTTTGATTTTCAGCCACTGGTTTGGGTCCAGAGTCGTTTTCCGCTTTGAAGGGTCTGTTATCCTTTGATTTTCAGCCACTGGTTTGGGTCCAGAGTCTGTTATTCTTTGATTTTCAGCCACTGGTTTGAAGGGTCTTTGAAGGGTCTGTTATTCTTTGATTTTCAGCCACTGGTTTGGGTCCAGAGTCGTTCCGCTTTGAAGGGTCTGTTATTCTTTGATTTTCAGCCACTGGTTTGGGTCCAGAGTCGTTCTGCTTTGAAGGGTCTGTTATCCTTTGATTTTCAGCCACTGGTTTGGGTCCAGAGTCGTTCCGCTTTGAAAGGTCTGTCTTTGATTTTCAGCCACTGGTTTGGGTCCAGAGTCGTTCCGCTTTGAAGGGTCTGATTGATTTTCAGCCACTGGTTTGGGTCCAGAGTCGTTCCTTTGAAGGGTCTGTTATTTGATTTTCAGCCACTGGTTTGGGTCCAGAGGGTTCTTTGAAGGGTCTGTTATTCTTTGATTTTCAGCCACTGGTTTGGGTCCAGAGTCGTTCTGCTTTGAAGGGTCTGTTATTCTTTGATTTTCAGCCACTGGTTTGGGTCCAGAGTCGTTGGTTTGAAGGGTCTGTTATTCTTTGATTTTCAGCCACTGGTTTGGGTCCAGAGTCGTTCCGCTTTGAAGGGTCTGTTATTCTTTGATTTTCAGCCACTGGTTTGGGTCCAGAGTCGTTCCGCTTTGAAGGGTCTGTTATCCTTTGATTTTCAGCCACTGGTTTGGGTCCAGAGTCGTTCCGCTTTGAAGGGTCTGTTATTCTTTGATTTTCAGTTGAAGGGTCTGTTATTCTTTGATTTTCAGCCACTGGTTTGGGTCCAGAGTCGTTCCGCTTTGAAGGGTCTGTTATTCTTTGATTTTCAGCCACTGGTTTGGGTCCAGAGTCGTTCCGCTTTGAAGGGTCTGTTATTCTTTGATTTTCAGCCACTGGTTTGGGTCCAGAGTCGTTCCGCTTTGAAGGGTCTGTTATTCTTTGATTTTCAGCCACTGGTTTGGGTCCAGAGTCGTTCGCTTTGAAGGGTCTGTTATTCTTTGATTTTCAGCCACAGAGTCGTTCCGCTTTTTGTTATTCTTTGGTCTGGTTTGGGTCCAGAGTCGTTCCGCTTTGAAGGGTCTGTTATCCTTTGATTTTCAGCCACTGGTTTGGGTCCAGAGTCGTTCCGCTTTGAAGGGTCTGTTATTCTTTGATTTTCAGCCACTGGTTTGGGTCCAGAGTAGTGGGTCTGTCGTTTTGAAGGGTCTGTTATTCTTTGATTTTCAGCCACTGGTTTGGGTCCAGAGTAGTTCCGCTTTGAAGGGTCTGTTATTCTTTGATTTTCAGCCACTGGTTTGGGTCCAGAGTCGTTCGCTTTGAAGGGTCTGTTATTCTTTGATTTTCAGCCACTGGTTTGGGTCCAGAGTCGTTCCGCTTTGAAGGGTCTGTTATTCTTTGATTTTCAGCCACTGGTTTGGGTCCAGAGGTTTGGTCTGTTATTCTTTGATTTTCAGCCACTGGTTTGGGTCCAGAGTCGTTCTCGGAAGGGTCTGCTTTGAAGGGTCTGTTATCTGTTATTCTTTGATTTTCAGCCACTGGTTTGGGTCCAGAGTCGTCCTTTGAAGGGTCTGTTATTCTTTGATTTTCAGCCACTGGTTTGGGTCCAGAGTCGTTCCGCTTTGAAGGGTCTGTTATTCTTTGATTTTCAGCCACTGGTTTGGGTCCAGAGGTCCTTTGAAGGGTCTGTTATTCCTTGATTTTCAGCCACTGGTTTGGGTCCAGAAGGGTCTGTTATCCTTTGATTTTCAGCCACTGGTTTGGGTCCAGAGTCGTTCTGCTTTGAAGGTCTGTTATCCTTTGATTTTCAGCCACTGGTTTGGGTCCAGAGTCGTTCCGCTTTTGAATATTCTTTGATTTTCAGCCACTGGTCGGGGTCCATCGTTCCTTTGGAAAGGTCTGGTTTGGGTCCAGAGTCGTTTGCTTTGAAGGGTCTGTTATCCTTTGATTTTCAGCCACTGGTTTTTGAGTCGTCCTTTGAAGGGTCTGTTATTCTTTGATTTTCAGCCACTGGTTTGGGTCCAGAGTAGTTCTGCTTTGAAGGGTCTGTTATTCTTTGATTTTCAGCCACTGGTTTGGGTCCAGAGTCGTTCCTTTGAAGAGTCTGTTATTCTTTGATTTTCAGCCACTGGTTTGGGTCCAGAGTCGTTCCGCTTTGGGTCTGTTATTCTTTGATTTTCAGCCACTGGTTTGGGTCCAGAGTCGTTCCGCTTTGAAGGGTCTGTTATTCTTTGATTTTCAGCCACTGGTTTGGGTCCAGAGTCGCCACTTGAAGGGTCTGTGGAAGCCAAGGAACGCCAGAAGAAATACTACATTCTGCGTCCTGAGGTACTGGAGGGCTGGTACTACATGTGGCGGCTAACAAAGAAACAAAAATACAGAGATTGGGCCTGGGAGATGGTCCAGGTAAGTGCCAGAACGAAATTGCACAGCTGCCAACTAGTATGTGGGCGCCAGAAAAACGCGTATTAAGTACAGGGGTTTTTTTCATCTGTAAGTCTGTATTTATCTTGAAGAGAACGTTTGTGAGGATTAAATATGTATATTGGTTTGGGTTTTTTTTTAATACCCTAAGTTACAGACAGAGACTCAGAGAGATATGAGTGACAGTCTGGATAAACCATTCTGAGTTTCCAAGACTACCTTTACGCTTCGCCAAAAGTGATCGGCAGATTTTTTATAATTTACTGTAACATAGTTACGTATAGTTTTGTAGGGGATTCCTTAGTAAAGGAAAACCTATGACGTATTCAGTTTTAGTGTGTATAAAACCTGTACTGAGTTTGTGATGTAATCATTTTGATGTGCCCCAGTGACGATTCATTATTATCTGGAAAGGGAGCGAACTTTATAAAACTTTGGCGAAGTGTTTAGAACGGTGTGGAAATTTCCATCTCTAGAAATATCTTAGTTTTGACTATGAATAGCGGGGTTACCCGTGATAGGAGAGAAAGTACAAGAATTGTAGCGTACATTCCACTTCTTTTTATACCAGCTCTAATTGGATATATTTGTGCTTGTCTCATCAACGAATAAATAGTCTTGTCATAATGATTAACCGAGCCTTGGTGTTACTAGATTGTCTCCGTCAACATCTAGATCTAGAGTGCATTGCCGTGCTCCATTTTTACCTTCGCAACTTCTATTATAAATGGGGGCTGCTTCAATCTGAACTATGAATGCTTTCTGTGATGTCACAGGCCGTTGTGTGAGTTACAACTACTTTGTGTACAGTCATTATGGGGGGGGGTTGAAAGGTTGGCCTGTACGGAAAAATACAGAGCCGAGAATAAGAATCCTCTAATCCCGTCTTCAAGTAAGGCTGTTGACTGCCAATATATTCATCTCGTTTAGGTGTGCTTTTAAAAAAAAATAAGAGAAAAAATAACATAATATAAGAGAAAATAGATCAGGCTGCTCAACATAAGTTAATCCAATCTTCCCTTATTGATGTAGTCACCTGCGCTTAATTTCCCAGAGTGAAGTAATGGTGGGCAACTAGCTGCGAACAGAATTTGAATTAAGTGGTAGCACCCAAGATATTTATTAAAAAAAGGTCGAACGGAAATAAATATTTGATAAACAGAACTTAAGTTCAAAATCATACTCACTAACAAAAGTAACAGAGGCATTGATTTGAACGGATGATTGGGTATCACGAAGAGAAAAAAATAGTTTTGACTGCCTGATCATTGGTCACTTTCGCTAAATCCATTAACGGTACTTAATTGGTCTACCTATCCATGCTAGCCTAGAGTCGAGTGGCATCGGTTGCTAAGTGGTGAGGCTGCTGGACTAAGGATCATCAGGCCCCGAGTTTGAATCTTAGTAAAGATATATCCGACGTTGTGTTCCTTTGGAAAGACGATTTTCCTCACTCGACCCCAGGGGAAAATGGGTACAAGCACTGGCCTGGGAGTAAAAACCTACGTCCACGAGGTGATTATTATCACCTGTTCAGCTTCATGCTATAGAAAGCAGGATAAGTTCCAGCTCTAAGGTCCCTAATGGCCTTGAAGGAACTTATAGTCAAGTGAACATGAACAAAGAAACACAAACTTGTCCTTACTTTTGATTTCTCACAAGGCTGAGAGAAATGGGTGATCATTGATTGAGAAATGGGTGATCATTGTGAGAAATGGGTGATCATTGAGAGAAAAATGGATGATCATTGAGAGAAATGGGTGATCATTGTGAGAAATAGGTGATGGAGAAATAGGTGATCATTGTGAGAAATGGAGGGACATTTTCTTACCTTGACATGTTCAGGTCTAAGCAATGAAAATATTTATGTAGATGTCAATACATTTTCTTAGTGTTTTTTTTACTTGTCCACCGTTAATAAATTTTGTACTTGGTTGTAACAGTTTGTAAACTTCATGGAGGTCTGGCTTAAAAGCCTACTGTGATTACCCAACCGACCATTAGCCCTGTTGTTTCTCTTCTACCTCTATACTTTTTAACGTTTGCCAAATGTCTGAATTTGTATGACTATGGAGACTGGTGTGCATGTGAGAGTGATAGTGGAACCGATCATTGTAAAGCGCCTTGAGGTTTCGACAAAAGGTGCTATACAAATGAAGCTACTGTTATTTTATATTTTTAAATTATCATAATTATCATTTTTATTATTATTATTATTATTATTATTATTATTATTATTATTATTATTATTTCCGTCCTAGTGAGATGAAATACAGGTCTCCATTGGCGTTTGAATAACTGTTTTTGTCTTCTCTGACTCCACAGGCTTTGGAGCAACACTGCCGCACAGACGCTGGCTACACGGGTATACGAGACGTCTACCAGGCCAACTCACAGAAGGATGATGTACAACAAAGCTTCTTCTTAGCCGAAACATTAAAATATTTGTACTTGATATTCTCAGACGACTCTCTCTTGCCGTTAGACAAGTGGGTGATGAATTCAGAGGCTCACCCGTTGCCAGTGTTGGAGACCAACCCTGCGTCTCGTCAATGAGCTTGTGTCAATGAGCTTGTGTCAATGAGTTTGTGTCAATGAGCTTGTGTCAATGAGTTTGTGTCAATGAGCTTGTGTCAATGAGTTTGTGTCAATGAGTTTGTGTCAATGAGCTTGTGTCAATGAGCTTGTGTCAATGAGCTTGTGTCATTGAGTTGTTCAATGAGCTTGTGTCAATGAGCTTGTGTCAATGAAATGAGCTTGTGTCAATGAGCTTGTGTCAATGAGCTTGTGTCAATGAATTTTGTTAAAAAAGAGAAAAAAAAGGGTTTTGGGGTTCCATGGGTTTTTTTAACATTGATCTGTGAAATTTAAAACAAAGATATATGTATCATACGTACAGATATATAATTATTGTCAGTGAAACTGTACAAACGTGTAAGTCTGTATAACGTAATTTTTTTAAGATAAAGCAAAAAGACATAAAAGATCATCGAACAGGATTGCACACATAGTCAGCTGTGCATAAAATTGGACTTACGAGGTTGGAGTCGTTTTTTAAAAAAAAAAAGATTTGAACAAGTCCGCTCCTTTACTGTCAAGGTAAGAGTTTCGGAGATGGGAAGAAAAATGAAAATCTGCGTTCAGATCATATGCGTAACTGGAGCCTTTCTATTGGATCAAGGCCTCCAGCCTTTATAAAAACAACGAAAGTAGTGGGCATCTGATCATTTGAAGGACAAAAATCTCATATCCCATATGTCGTGGAATTGCGCTTTTAGACAGTTTCACCGTCAATATATATATATATATGTATATGTATGTATCACCTATTTCGAAATGGTATTTCCCTTATAATTTAGTCTTCTACTGCAGGCAAAGAGAAGTTCCCTTAAGGTTTCAAATGAAGTTGTATTAGAATATGGAAATGTGTTGCTCTTTACCTCCAATCATAATCGTGTGAAGTATACGGCTGATTTTAATGTTTCCAGAAGCTCCCTCTTAAAGCCAAAACTTCTTTCTATGACGAGCAATATTAATTTTGATTTCACACAATGTCCCTTTGAATTAGTGCTGGAGATCTTTTCAGAGATCCATGTTTTTAAAGCAACACTGCCTTTATTTCCACATTGAGAAATCTAAGCAAGGAGAAAGAAAAGAAACGAAAGAAAAACACAGTTGGCCCATCTTTGAATTACTCTTTCGTGTGATTTTGATTTCTCAATATCAAAATTCCGTACCTGTGACCTGCATCCCAACTTATGCTCTTGTTTCACTCTCCTTCTGTCTCTCCTGTCTGTCTGTCTGTCTGTCTGTCTGTCTGTCTCTCTCTCTCTCTCTCTCTCTCTCTCTCTCTCTCTCTCTCTCTCTCTCTCTCTCTCTCCCTCCCCCCCTTCCTCCCCTCCTTCCTCCCTCTCCTTCCACACCCAAAATTTATTTTGCACATTTGATGTCATGTTTTTCCCCAGCTCAGCTGCTAGACATGAAACATAAACTTTACAAAAGTAATGATGACTCGTGATAGATTGCTTTGGTTTTGATTGTCCGTTTTGAACTTGAGGGTGACAACGGAAGAGTATGTCTGTGCCCACTCTGAGAGAAGGGATGACGGCAGCGTTTGAGTGATTGCTACTTGCACGTGTGAAATGAATTGTTGTTGGCCTCGTGTTATTTATTCCAACGTTGAAATGTACATATTTAATATGTAATAGTGTTTTCATTTGTTTAACTTTTTTTTCTTCTTCTTGAAACTACTGATGGTTTGATAGACACTCTCTTTTTTTCTTTTTCTTTTTTTTTTTGTGCCAAATTTTTAATTATACCACATTGGTATTTTAACGTCACTCAATGCCAGCACCAAAACCCATTGGAGTTGGCGTGTATGGAAATATGGCTGTAAACTCGACCATGGCACTATCGATTTTCCGTATCTTTTTACCTACTGTTTGTATACAGATTTCTGTTCAAACATAAATGTCGTTAAGAAATGCTTTGTGTCGCTATAATTAATTATCGTAAACCAAAAACTGAAGGTCAACAAAGACAACTTTTGCGTAGATTTGTCAAGTTTATGATTTACTCTGTCTTTGACTCAAAACTTGCGTTATTTACACTTTTATTTAACATCTAGCGATGTATTTACAGAGGTCAGGTGTTCAATCAAGTTGGTATTTAGCAAGTTGTATAAGACAGTCAAATAATTTGATTAAGCAGTTTTTTTAAGCCTATTAAAAATGCTTATTGAATGCGGTCCATTGTAGTTTACAGTATGTTCTTAACTTAAGCTGTTGTTGTTTTTGTTTTGGGTGGTGCGCTGTTTTCATGTTGCATAAATTGTCATTAACCCGTGTGCATTTGAACAGAAGATTTTGCTGTGAGTTTCTTTTCAGTCTGGGTGGAGACAGTTGTGCCATGTGAATGCGATGTTTCATACTGAATCATGTAGATATGATAATGAGTATTGTCTGCCACAGGCAATATCCATTTTTGAAGCTAAGCTTTACTAGACTTGAGGATTTGTAATATGTATGGGAGTCATGAAGAAACATTTTTTAGTGGCTTTGGTTGTTAATGAGACCACAGGCCATGTCAACCTATCAACATTTCCTCATTTTGTTTGTGCTTTTTAATAGATTTTGTCTTTGGGGCATTTGTTTATGGGCTGTAAGATTGAATGAGAAAGAAGTTTTGCATATTTAAATGTGAAAATTACTTGCTATAGCAAATTGCATGAACACGATTATCTTTATCACATGTATACCAGTATCTTAAACGGCACATGTGTACAATAATGTCCAAAGAAATGAAATCAGGGAACAGTAATTGCAACAATGAAAGGTTTCTTTTATATGTCTTAAAGTGAATTTCACATTAATGTGTCCGTTCACATTTAAGTTTCTTAAAGTGAATTTCACATATTGACATTGAAAGTCTAAACTGCAAGTTTCAATTTCGTAACCCCCCGCCCCCCGCTTTTTAAACATTAGGAAGTCCCTGCCCTGTGCTTCGTTTATTTAGGATTCCATGGCACACGACCGTACATGTCTTTGAAAATAGATTAAACGCGCAGCATCTTTTTCTTTGATTTTCTCAAAACATCCCAAATTGGACTTAGACTGTTTGCTACTTTCACCGTTGATATAAATAGACTTACAGTAGTTCTGATGAGCTTTCGACCAGTGGATAATACTTTTAACAGCGAGGAATTATCCCTTGTACTGCTTTAAAAAGGGATGCTTTTTCCTCAGTCCTCACAGAGGCACAACACAAAATTGTTTCTCAAACAGGAATTTAAACAATTTTCTTTACAAGGGAACTATTGTAGATTTATTTACATCAGTTGGTTTTTTTATTAAACCCTGGAGAAAATTTGTTTTGTCCTCAGATGTCGTGTTAGGTTATACGTTATGATACGTGCTATCTGTAATCTCTGCATGCTTTATGTTATTACGTTATGAATATTAGTATTATGAGCATAGTATCATCATAGTATTGCTGTTCCCTTTATGACGTTAATGATAAAGCATTATTCTTTATGTACTTGAACGAGTTAAAGCAAGCTTGAATTTCAATGCTACGGTGCACTTAACGAATGATCGTTTATTGAAACTGAGCCTTGATTTTAATGTGTGCATGTCGTTCTTTTCTCAACAATGTTCAAAATGGCGGTTTTGTAAATGTTAACAAGTTTGGGGTTTGGTCCGGTTTGTATTTCTGACAGTCCTTGCCATGCCACAGTTCGTTCTGGTTTCTCTCATAAATTTTAATTAATAACTTACTGTATTTCTCTTCATGGGAAGAGAAATTTTTAGTTTCAGCGAGAGTTCAGAGTTCATGATATAATGCTACTTAGTAATTTAATAACTTGATGTCTTAATTAATATATATATATATATATATATATATATATATATATATATATATATATATATATATATATATATATATATATATTTATATATGTGTATATATATTGTGTATGTATATAACATATATTTGATCAGGTTCCACATGATACTATGCCATTCGTGTATTGTGTGTTTCAATACTTATTGTCACTTAACAACAATGTGAAGGGATTTTAACATTGATTTAACTTTAAATATACATAAAAGTTGTGGGAGAGATGAAAATTGTATGTTGCAGCTTATTCGTTTTCTATTACAACACTGGAATGGAATTTATTATTGTTGTTGTTGTTATTATTGTGGTTATGATTATTTATTTATTTTTTGTAATTATTATTGTCATTGTCACGTATTCTTCTTTTTTTTTTTCGTTCTGACATATTAATTTTTTCTCTTTTTGTTACGGTCGTGTTAGAGTCATGTTATAGTCATTGTACAGCTGTGTTACAGTCGCATTACAAGTCGTTTTACAGCTGTGTCACAAGTTGTGTTACACTTACAACATTCACTACTCTTGCTTCAAGTCTGCTTTTAGTTTTCAATCAAAAATGTAAAAATCCTCTTCAGGTCATTGTGATGACTTTGGTGTGACCTTAGGGATAGACAAGTGAACTCAATATTCAAAAGGTCATGGTTTCAAATCTTGTTGTAGATGTTTTAGTGTCACTTAAAAAGGAGCAAAACTCCTTTACCTCACTGCCTGCGAGATGCAAATGGGGTACCATTCGTCATTGGGAGGTGAATCCCGCACACAGAAGACCATTGTTCTGTCCATGAGGTGATCTTCATATGTATATATATATATATATATATACACACATTTATGCATTTGTTGTGGTGTCGGTGGCCGAGCGGTTAGTTTGCCAGACTGGGGATCATGAGGTCCCGAGCTCGAATCCTAGCAAAACCAGGTCCGACCGACGTTGTGTGCCTTGGGAAAGACACGTAACACGCATTCTCCTCACTCTACCCAGGTGCAAATGAGCACAAGCACAAGCTTGGGAGTATAAACTTGCATCAGACTAGCGTCCTGGCTAGGAGGTGATTATTGTCACCTGTTCCGCTTCACGCTATAGACACCAAGATATACTCCGGGTCTATAGGCCCTAAGGGCCTTGAAGGAACTTTTACTTTTATGCGTTTATCATTCGTTACACTTACCAGTGCTGAAAATGAGATAAACTCCCAGCTCTTTGGGCCTCAAGCAGGTGTAGGAAAACTGGTGACGCTGTTTGAGTTTTAAAATTCAATGCTGTAACTGTTTGAATTTTAAAATTCAATGCTGTAACTGTTTTGAGTTTTAAAATTCAATCAATGCTGTAACTGTTTGAGTTTTAAAATTCAATGCTGTAACTCGAGTCCAATTGAAACTTGATTGTGAAAAGGTTAGCGTTGGCTACACTTCTCTTGTGGTGATTATTTGACAAATGTTTGTTTTATATGGTAGCTTATTCACAGTATTACTACTGACAGACAACAAGTAGTTAACAATGCAGGAGGAACATATTGCAGTGCAATCTAAATGTGTACCGGTATATATATTATATATATTATATATATACATATATGTGTCTATGTGTGTAAGCATGTGTACATGTGTACAAATGAATTATTATGTGGTGGCATTTTTACCTATTGAGGGATTGAGTTCATAATGAAAATAAAATGTAAAAAAACATAAATTCTTTTTGATTTGTAAAAATGAAAATTCTTCAAACTCCCAATTTCAATACAAAATGGAGTTTGAAGAAATTTGTCACTTTGTAGATATCTCTTGTTTGATGAAAATCGAATTCTTTGAAGACCTGATTTAAATTGAGAGTTGGAAAAGAAAGATTGAAATTTTTAGAGTGCTTCCAAACGTTCAAGATTGACAACAGCTGGCTTTATGGCACTAAATGGAGCTTTGGGGGAGTCGCTCCTCTGATAGGAACAGAATTTTAGTTCAGTATGTGGAGCTTTTTTTTTAATCCTTAGTTATCTATAAAGATTAGATATTTTGTTGTTTGAAAATATGATGGAACAAGAATGTTACTGATGTTAAGACTGTATTCATAATGATGGCCATAGATGTACAGACATGATATATATATATATATGATAAATTCACCTCCATATCATCAGAGAGTATGTAATCACTCACATTTTATGACCATCAATGTATACATCCCTATTGCTCACCTTATCCGCCCATTTGCAGAGATGTAAGAAATATGAAATTTCCAGCTAGATTTTATTAAAATTTGATTTAATCACCTCTCAAAACGCATTCATCAGGAAAAATTACCTGCATTTCATATGATCTTTGCCCTATAAGAATTAAGCAAAAGTGTTGGACTAAGGAATGACTTTTTCATGATGCCGTTTGATTAGTAAATTTAGTATGCTGGACGTGCTCAGATTTTTTTTTTTTTTTTAGGGGGGAGTTATCTCTCCTCTTCCCCCCCCCTCCTCCTTGTTACGTCTTTTTTTCTGGGGGGGTTCTAATAGATAATGCCGTTTGGTTAGTGAATTTAGTACTAACTATACAAGTACACATGAAGAAGAAAGAAGATAAACTAGAGTACCAGACACAGGGAAGTTGGGGTGGAAATCCGGAGTTCCGGATACAAAAACACCGTCACATTTTGTTATAAAAGTCAGCGAGATTTTGTTAGTTACCTTCAAGGAAAGTTTAATTCAGTTTCATTTACAGGCCATCGTGCAAGTTCGAATGAGTTCTGATTTCCAATTTGAAAAGGAGTTGACAGCTGGCTGTGTAATGAAAATCAATGTCCCAAACTTTGTGTCCTTCAACATGTGCCAATTTTTTCATATATCTCATGGTTTCGGTTTTATGATCGGTATTTGCTTTTTGGTTTTGTTTTCTCACAGGAAAGAGTTTATAGAATTTAAACAGACAACTACGATTCTGTTGTGATAGCATGTTCCACCATTGTGGAGTTTTCTTTGAATTGAGCTCAAGTTCCAAAAGTATTGTTGCTGGTCACTATCTGGTGTGTAGAACATTTGACACTTCAACTTGAAGAATGACGGTTGAAGAAAATTGTCCGCCGTCATGGATAGAGTAGTGAAAGTGTTTCCATCATTTTCACTTTCATTTGGTTGAATTTGAATGATGTATAATGGACATGACGGGAAAGTTGTTTTTAGACGGAATACTTTTTTTTTCCCTCTTAAATTTCTCCATACGCGGAAAGTGTCAAACAGGCATATCAACCATACGTGGAAAGTGTCCAAACAGGCATAGCGACCATACGCGGAATGTGTCCAAACAGGCATAGCAACCATACGCGGAATGTGTCCAAACAAGCATAGCGACCATACGTGGAAAGTGTCCAAACAGGCATAGCGACCATACGCGGAATGTGTCAAAACAGGCATAGCGACCATACGTGGATAGTAACCATGGGCGGAAAGTGACAATATGTGGAAAGTGACCATATGTTGATAGTGCAGCAGCATATTATTAAGATGTCTCTTGTCATTTTCGCTCCCAAGCCTTGTTGAGATAAGCTGATGGTACGGGATGTGGTATGTGTGTGTGTGTGTTGAATGAAAGATAGCGTGTTAGTGTTGAAGGAAAGATAGTATGTGTGTGTGTGTTTTGATAGAAAGATAATGTGTGTGTAGATGGAAAGACTGTGTGTGTGTGTGTGTGTGTGTGTTCATGGAGTTGGGAGGCTTTATATCTTTTTTTGTTTTTGTACCTGGCACAGCATGTATACCGTGCCCATGTTCTAGGGTGATGGGAGGGCTGGGATTTGTATATATTTCAAAAAGTGTTGTTTTTTGGAATGGCCTGAAATTGTCAGAAAATGATTTTTGCTCATGTTTTTTGAATTTTTTATTTTATTTTATATTTTTTTTATCACTGGAACAGTCGTTCATCTAAAGCACATACATAGCATCACGTCTGTTCAGTGGCTCTTATAATGTTTCCTCTTCTACTGATTATTGTGATACATTTTAACTCTCTTGTAATCACTTTTTCAATTTGAAATAAAACCAAAAATATTTCCATGGTTTCCCTCCTTTTGATATTTTCTTCTATTTTCTTTTTTTCTTCTTTGAATTCTATGAACATTTTCTTCACACTGCAGCAGTAACTCTAAAAATAGCCTGTTCACACTAGAAAAATTGGTTGGACGATCGCCGACTGACGAGTAACGTGTTAACATTAGAAAAGAGCTATAGAATTAAAAACATGGATGCCAGGAGAAAAGAGACTCAGTAGTCCAGAGGCAAGGTATCGGCCTCTCAACCAAGAGAATAGGTTCGAATTTGAGCCCCACCAACGGTTGAAAAGTTTTCTTGTGGTGTTTTTTTTCGAGCAAAATCTATCTCCCTGGTCCAGTTAGGTAGATCGACACCTAGTCCCATCGGAGACGGACAATAAAAAGGGGGTCCTGTGTACAGATCACAACGCTCTGTGCATGTTAATGATCCCTTGGCTGTTTACAGGGCAGTCAGAGCAAAAATAATAATTTAACATGGATAAGTATCTGGCTGGCCCTGTGCTGCAATCCATGTTGTAGTTGTAGGCAAGCTATGACTTGAACACATTAAATAGCGTAGGAAGTGACATGTAAGCTGAAAGGTAGAGGACGGACTAGAATCCTACCCACGTGCTTACTACACACTACACGGCCGATATCAATGGAAATTTGACGGCGGTGGTAAAAGTGGAAAATCGACTGTGCGACAAAATGCTTCAGCCGTCAACGAAGGTCTTGTTTGAGCACAGATAAAAGTAATTTAGAGTTAACAGTTTTATTGCAATTTGTCAGCCGACTTGTGTGAACAGGCCGTAGAGTTTGGTGTGTTTCGGTTTTTCTCTCCTTCAAAGATTTAGTTTTATTTGTTTTTATGATATGAATATGCAACACTTGTTATAATTTTGATGGTATTTCCTTGTTTTTCTCCTTTGCTCTTTCTCAGTGGTTTGATTAACTTAATTGAAAGAAAGAATTATAGAAATAGTTCCTGAATGTTTCTCTGTCTCTCTCTTGTCTCTGTTTATCTCTCTGTCAGTCTGTGTGTCTGTCTGTCTGTCTGTCTCTCTCTCTCTCTCTCTCTCTCTCTCTCTCTCTCTCTCTCTCTCTCTCTCTCTCTCTCTCTCTCTCTCTCTCTCTCTCTCTTTTTCTCTCATATCTTTCTTGGTCTCTCTTTATCTGTCTGTCTGCTTGGCTGTCAGTACATCTGTCTGTCTCTCACTGTCTCTCTGTCTTTTTATATGTCACTGTCTTGGTCTCTCTATTTGTCTCTCTGTCAGTCTCTCTTCTCTCTCTCTCTCTCTCATTCTTCCACACGTAAGGCAGCGTGGAGTTTGATTATGAGACCCATTTCTTTCGGTCATCTTTGTATTACTGAAAATGATATGAAATGAAAGAACTTTAGGGCACCGGACAGGATTGAAACTGGCGATCGCCGCATCGGCACTCATCGCCATGTCATGAAAAGAGAGTGCATTTCTAACTTATTCATCACTACCGGTACACAGTGACAATTATTTAAAAGGCCAAGCAAGTAGCTGGTACAGTAAACATTTCCAAATATTTCTACCCAAACCTGTAAAGTCCTCACTAAACGATGGGCGCAAGTAAACAAGGAAAGAATTTACAAAACAAAACAAATAATGTTGACTATTACGGTTTTTTGTAGATCTGAAGTGAAAGATAGATAATTATAAAAAATGGGGATGACAACCTGGCAACAATGACACTCAAAGCGACAAGGCCAAAGCTCATCCACTTACCTCCCCTCTTCCGGTTTTCCTCTGTCTTTCCTGTAGGTCTTGCCTTTGCTGTAGGTCTATGCAGACACCAGCACATCCTGTTCAATAAAATAAATATACATGTATACATGTCTGTGTATATTTTGATTTTTCTTCTCTTTTTTTCTTTCTTCTTTCAATTTTTGTTGTTGTCTAAAGATAAAGATGAATCATTCCTAGAAGAATTAATGTACATGTTCACATTTACCTTGGCTGCTTTGAAAGCGTGACTTCGAATGACAAGGTTTATGGAAAAGACAATTTGTATTATTACAATAATTTATATATGATGTATTATATTTTATTATATATATATATATATATATATATATATATATATATATATATATATATACGTAACATTATTATATTATGTATATTATAATATTTATGTATTGAAACTAAACACTTGTATATGTTATGATAATATTATCATTATCATTATTATAAAACTTTTAAAAGACAAAATGTATCATCCGCATAACTTGTGTTGTTGTGATTTGACTGTCAATGTAAAGTGAAGTGGTGACGGGATTGAAAATTCAACAAAACTTTATTTGAATTCTGTTTATGTGAACTTTAAAAAAAATTATTTTAGATTTGCTTATTCATGGTTTTGTGTTTTAGGAATCATTGTGTGGCGTGTGGAGCTTTGCTTAGCAATAGCACATCCGTGAGAGTAAGATGCATTTATTCATAATGTAACATGTAAATTCCAAAGTTTTCTCATGAACGTTTGTTTAATGGTCTAAATGCAATACCTTTGTTTGAATGTGTTTTTTAGATCTAGATCTATGGCTGCAGTTATGTATATGATGAATATGAATATGAAATTTCATCATAAATAATATGAATATGAGATTTCATGTTAAATATAAATATAAATATAAAATTTCATGATAAATATAAATATGAAATATCATGATGAATAGGAGTAGAAAATTTCATAGTAAAAAAGATTATGAATATGAAAGTTCATGATAAATGAGAATGTGAACTCTCATGATGAATATGAATATGAAATTTCATGAATAGGAATTCTCATGATGAATAGGAATTCTCATGATGAATAGGAATAGGACATTTCATGATGAATCAAATGAAATTGTGAGATCATTTGTCAGGCTCAGGCAATGTTCATGAGTTTTTGTCATGTGTTATGTCATGTGTTGTGTCTATGTGTTATGTAACGCGTTGTGTCATGTGTTATGTCATATGTTATGGTATATATTATGTCATGTGTTATGTCAAGAGTTATGTCATGGGTTATATCGTGTACTATGTCATGTGATATGTTTGTGTTATGTCATGTGTTGTACCATGGGTTATGGCATGCGTTATGTCACGTGTTATGTCATGTGTTATGTCATTGTTATATCATGTGTTATGTCATGAGTTGTGTCATGAGTTGTGTCATGAGTTGTGTCATGAGTTGTGTCATGTGTTGTGTCATGTGTTGTGTCATGTGTTGTGTCATGAGTTGTGTCATGTTGTGTCATGTGTTGTGTCATGAGTTGTGTCATGAGTTGTGTCATGTGTTGTGTCATGTTTGTGTCATGTGTTGTGTCATGTGTTGTGTCATGTGTTGTGTCATGAGTTGTGTCATGTCTTGTGTCATGTGTTGTGTCATGTGTTGTGTCATGTGTTGTGTCATGAGTTGTGTCATGTGTTGTCTCATGTGTTGTGTCATGTGTTGTGTCATGAGTTGTGTCATGAGTTGTGTCATGTATTGTGTCATGAGTTGTGTCATGTGTTGTGTCATGTGTTGTGTTGTGGCATGTGTTGTGGCATGTGTTATGTCATGAGTTGTGTCATGTGTTATGTCATGAGTTGTGTCATGAGTTGTGTCATGAGTTGTGTCATGAGTTGTGTCATGAAATGTGTCATGTGTTGTGTCATGTGTTGTGTCATGAAATGTGTCATGTGTTGTGTCATGAAATGTGTCATGTGTTGTGTCATGAAATGTGTCATGTGTTGTGTCATGAAATGTGACATGTGTTGTGTCATGTGTTGTGTCATGACATGTGTCATGTGTTGTGTCATGAAATGTGTCATGTGTTGTGTCATGAAATGTGTCATGTGTTGTGTCATGAAATGTGTCATGAGTTGTGTCATGAAATGTGTCATGTGTTGTGTCATGAAATGTGTCATGTGTTGTGTCATGAAATGTGTCATGTGTTGTGTCATGAAATGTGTCATGTGTTGTGTCATGTGTTGTGTCATGAAATGTGTCATGTGTTTGTGTCATGAAATATGTCATGTGTTGTGTCATGAAATGTGTCATGTGTTGTGTCATGAAATGTGTCATGTGTTGTGTCATGAAATATGTGTTGTGTCATGTGTTGTGTCATGAAATGTGTCATGTGTTGTGTCATGAAATGTGTCATGTGTTGTGTCATGAAATGTGTCATGTGTTGTGTCATGAAATGTGTCATGAGTTGTGTCATGAAATGTGTCATGAGTTGTGTCATGAAATGTGTCATGTGTTGTGTCATGAAATGTGTCATGTGTTGTGTCATGAAATGTGTCATGTGTTGTGTCATGAAATGTGTCATGAGTTGTGTCATGTATTGTGTCATGAAATGTGTCATGTGTTGTGTCATGAAATGTGTCGTGTGTTGTGTCATGAAATGTGTCATGTGTTGTGTCATGTGTTGTGTCATGAAATGTGACATGTGTTGTGTCATGAAATGTGTCATGTGTTGTGTCATGAAATGTGTCATGTGTTGTGTCATGAGTTGTGTCATGTGTTGTGTCATGAAAGTTGTGTCATGTGTTGTGTCATGAAATGTGTCATGTGTTGTGTCATGTGTTGTGTCATGAAATGTGTCATGTGTTGTGTCATGAAATGTGTTATGAGTTGTGTCATGTGTTGTGTCATGTGTTGTGTCAACTGTCATGTGTTGTATCATATGTTGTGTCATGAGTTGTGTCATGTGGGAATCTCTTTGTTTAGATATTATTTAGGGATTTGTTTTCTTCATTTTTTTCTTTCTAAAAGTGTTTTGTTAGTTGTGTTTTTTTGTTACAACTAAGTAAAAATCAAAAAATGAAACCACCAATAATTCCGAGCCCTTCAGCCAAGTTATAGCAACATTTTCCGTCTCGTTCTAATCATAATGTCAAATATTTTCTTTGTTAATTATTGTGTGCATGTAAACACAGTAAGAGGCTGAAACTTTGCAAACAGAAAGGCAAATAAATTGATGGAGAATAATCTTTCTTTTTGATCTTTATTCTTTTTGTGTGGAGAACTAACAATGCTCAAAGCAGAGGTGAAACTGCTAACCTTATGACTCATCATATGAAAAGAGGACACTTGTGCTTGTATTTACTTTGAGGTTGGTTGGTTTTTTTTGCTTCAAGTCCCAAAGTTTGTTTGTATTTACCTTGACAAATATGTATGTGTAGGTTAAGTGGGTTTGGGTTTTTTGGGTTGTTTTTTTAAAAAAAGAACCCCAAGTTTGGCAGTGAGAGACCCAGAGATGGGCCCTATTGGGGTGAAAGTCCGGAGATGCCAGAGTTCTGAGTTCGCAAAGTATCGTCGTTGCACTTAACCAGAAAGACCAACGATCGGCATGTTTTGTTGTTGTTTACTTTAAGAGGGTTTGTTGATTTTAAGTTAAATTTTCAATGTTTTTGCGAAATGTTACAACAAGTGGGCATGCTAGTTGGCGGTCAGAGACTGTATAACGATTTTGAGAAGGTTGCTTTTGTATTAGTTTATTACGTGTATATTTATACTTTTTTGATCAACTGGATGCGCTTAAAAGTTTAAAATCGAAATTGTGACATTTGTTTGCGAGGAAGCAAATCTCACAGTGTTTACATAACGCCCTTGCCAACTTCTCTCCTTTTATCTCATTGCGATTCTTTTTTACATTTAGATCAGAGCTCCTCAAACTGTCTAACATGGCACACCGGTAGTTTGTTTGTTTTGTTGTTAGTTTTTTCTTTTTAATTTGCCAGGGACCAGTGAGTGAAACAAGCCATTTCAGTAAAGTAACCAATTGGCTAGATGGCTGTTTTAGATAACCTTTGTATGACCTATGACCCTACATAAATCATGACAAAATTTGTAACATTCAATCTTGAAGCGGA
>JAXRKP010000551.1:157500-185000 GCA_037039925.1 Doris montereyensis
ACTTTTTAATCTACAATGTGACATGAGTTGTTAGAGTTCCAATGACATGTACTTTTCTTAATCTACAATGTGACATGAGTTGTTAGAGTTCCAATGACATGTACTTCTTCTTAATCTACAATGTGACATGAGTTGTTAAAGTTCCAATGACATGTACTTTTTCTTAATCTACAATGTGACATGAGTTGTTAGAGTTCCAATGACAGGCACTTTTTCTTAATCTACAATGTGACATGAGTTGTTAGAGTTCCAATGACATGTACTTTTTTCTTAATCTACAATGTGACATGAGTTGTTAGAGTTCCAATGACATGTACTTTTCTTCTTAATCTACAATGTGACATGAGTTGTTAGAGTTCCAATGACATGTACATTGTAGTTCTTCTTAATCTACAACATGACATCAGTTATTAGAGTTCCAATGACATGTACTTCTTCTTAATCTACAATGTGACATGAGTTGTTAGAGTTCCACGACATGTACTTCTTCTTAATCTACAATGTGACATGAGTTGTTAGAGTTCCAATGACATGTTCTTCTTAATCTACAATGTGACATGAGTTGTTAGAGTTCCAATGACATGTTCTTCTTAATCTACAATGTGACATGAGTTGTTAGAGTTCCAATGACATGCACTTTTTCTTAATCTACAATGTGACACGAGTTGTTAGAGTTCCAAAGACAGCCCTTACTTGAAACTGCGACAAAAAAGTTGTTTACGGCCTCAGCAGCTGGCTTCGGTGTCAGTTGTGGGCCCTGCGGTTTTATTCTTCGGCGATCTGATTTCCTCACTTGATTCAGGTGTGAATGAGGACCCAGCTATCGGTAGAGAATTATTTTATGTCAGTGTGATGCAGCTAATAGAAACAGGCGTATGCTTCCCAAATAGTTGAGAAGGGCTTTGAATGAAATGGCCAGTACTTACGGATAAATGATGTACAGCCAATGAGCCTGCTCTTGTGATGTGATACAGACTATAAGGCCACCTTTGTCTTTGTCTTTGTCTTTGTAAATCCCGTAGCAACACAAAATAGCCAATAAATCTTTTTTTCTTTATTTTCTTCTCAAAACCATAAATCATGACTTTAACCATCATGGTAGCATATTGACTGATTGATTGTAGTTTACCTATCCACCATATGCAACGATCTCATGGTGAATTAAGAGGAAATAGCAAGATGAAAGAGAAGTGAAATGATAGAAGTGGAATCTACCAGCACCTCCCACAACGGCTCACTTAAAATGTCGACTTAACACACCCCTTACAAAAATATGTTTGTGTCATTGACATTTACCGCGTCTATTCATATGCGGCGATCTGACTCTCAGGGTGAATTAAGAGCAAACAGAAAGATAAAAGGTAAGCTAAATATGGAAAGGAAAAAGTAAGATCTACAGTCAACGCCCACCAGCCACCCAGCTTACAACAACCAGAAGAAGAAGAAGAAGAAGAAGAAGAAGAAGAAGAAGAAGAAGAAGAAGAAGAAGAAGAAGAAGAAGAAGAAGAAGAAGAAGAAGAAGAAGAAGAAGAAGAAGAAGAAAAGAAGAAGAAGAAGAAGAAGAAGAAGAAGAAGAAGAAGAAGAAGAAGAAGAAGAAGAAGAAGAAGAAGAAGAAGAAAGAAGAAGAAGAAGAAGAAGAAGAAGAAGAAGAAGAAGAAGAAGAAGAAGAAGAAGAAGAAAGAAGAAGAAGAAGAAGAAGAAGAAGAAGAAGAAGAAGAAGAAGAAGAAGAAGAAGAAGAAGAAGAAGAAGAAGAAGAAGAAGAAGAAAGAAGAAGAAGAAGAAGAAGAAGAAGAAGAAGAAGAAGAAGAAGAAGAAGAAGAAGAAGACGAAGACGAAGAAGAAGAGGAAGAGGAAGAAGAAGCAGAAGAAGAAGAAGAAGAAAAGAAGAAGAAGAAGAAGAAGAAGAAGAAGAAGAAGAAGAAGAAGAAGAAGAAGAAGAAGAAGAAGAACAACAACAACAACAACCACAACACTAGAGAGAGTGACCAAACGAAGAACTGGAGAGAGTAACAAGAAACCACTGAAGAGAGACTAACAAGACAAGAAGAAGAAGAGACTAACAAGACAACACTGGAGAGAAGAAGAAGACAGCACTGGAGAAGACTAACAAGACAACACTGGAGAGACTAACAAGACAACAGAAGAAGAAGAAGAAAAAGAGAAGAAAAGACAAGAAGAAGGAGAGACTAACAAGACAACAGAAGAAGAAGAAGAAGAATAAGACAACACTGGAGACACTAACAAGACAACACTGGAGAGAGTGAAAAGACAACAGAAGAAGAAGAAGAAGAAGAAGACAACAGAAGAAGAAGAAGAGAAGAAGAAGACAACACTGGAGAGAAGTGAACAAGACAACACTGGAGAGAGAAGAAAAGACAAGAACTGGAGAGACTAACAAGACAACACTGGAGAAGAAGAACAAGACAACACTGGAGAGACTAACAACACAACAGAGAGACAAACACTGGAGAGACTGAACAAGACAACACTGGAGAGACTAACAAGACAACACTGGAGAGACTAACAAGACAACACTGGAGAGACTAACAAAACAACACTGGAGAGACTAACAAGACAACACTGGAGAGACTAACAAGACAACACTGGAGAGAGTGAAAAGACAACACTGGAGAGACTAACAAGACAACACTGGAGAGAGTGAAAAGACAACACTGGAGAGACTAACAAGACAACACTGAGAGAGTGAAAAGACAACACTAGAGAGACTAACAAGACAACACTGGAGAGAGTGAAAAGACAACACTGGAGAGACTAACAAGACAACACTGGAGAGAGTGAAAAGACAACACTGGAGAGACTAACAAGACAACACTGGAGAGACTAACAAGACAACACTGGAGAGACTAACAAGACAACACTGGAGAGAGTGAAAAGACAACACTGGAGAGACTAACAAGACAACACTGGAGAGACTAACAAGACAACACTGGAGAGACTAACAAAACAACACTGGAGAGACTAACAAGACAACACTGGAGAGAGTGAAAAGACAACACTGGAGAGAGTGAAAAGACAACACTGGAGAGACTAACAAGACACCACTGGAGAGAGTGAAAAGACAACACTGGAGAGACTAACAAGACAACACTGGAGAGACTAAAAGACAACACTGGAGAGAGTAAAAGACAACACTGGAGAGACTAACAAGACAACACTGGAGAGACTAACAAGACAACACTGGAGAGACTAACAAGACAACACTGGAGAGAGTGAAAAGACAACACTGGAGAGACTAACAAGACAACACTGGAGAGACTAATAAGACAACACTGGAGAGACTAACAAGACAACACTGGAGAGACTAACAAGACAACACTGGAGAGACTAACAAGACAACACTGGAGAGACTAACAAGACAACACTGGAGAGACTAACAAGACGACACTGGAGAGACTAACAAGACAACACTGGAGAGACTAACAAGACAACACTGGAGAGAATAACAAGACAACACTGGAGAGACTAACAAGATAACACTGGAGAGACTAACAAGACAACACAGGAGAGACTAACAAGACAACACTGGAGAGACTAACAAGACAACACTGGAGAGACTAACAAGACAACACTGGAGAGATTACTGGACAAGTGAAAAGACAACACTGGAGAGACTAACAAGATAACACTGAGAGACTAACAAGGACAAGACTAACAAGACAACACTGGAGAGACTAACAAGACAACACTGGAGACAGTAACAAGACAACACTGGAGAGACTAACAAGACAACACTGAGAGACTGATAAGACAACACGGAGAAAGACTAACAAGACAACACTGGAAAGAGTGACATGACAACACTGAAAAGAGTAACAAGACAACACTGGAAAAAGTGACAAGACAACACTGGAAAGAGTAACATGACAACACTGGAGAAAGTGACAAGACAACACTGGAGAAAGTGACAAGACAACACTGGAAAAAAGTGACAAGACAACACTGGAAAGAGTGACATGACAACACGGGAAAAAGTGACATGACAACACTGGAAAGAGTAACAAGACAACACTGGAAAAGAGTGACATGACAACACTGGAGAAAAGGTGACAAGAAACAACGCGGAGAAAGAGTGACATGACAACATGGAGAAAGAGTGACATGACAACACGGGAAAGAGTGACATGACAACACGGAAAAAGTGACATGACAACACTGGAGAAAGAGTGACAAGACAACACTGAGAAAGAATGACATGACAACACGGAGAAAGAGTGACAAGAAAACACTGGAAAAAAGTGACAAGACAACACGGAGAAAGAGTGACAAGACAACACTGGAAAGAATGACAAGACAACACTGAAAAGAGTAACAAGACAACACTGGAAAGAGTGACAAGACATCACTGGAAAGAGTGACAAGACAACACTGGAAAGAGTGACAAGACAACACTGGAAAGAGTGACAAGATAACACTGAAAGAGGACAAGACATACGCTGGAAAGAAAGACAAGACAACACTGAAAAGAGTGACAAGACAACACTGGAAAGAGTGACAAGACAACACTTGAGAGAGTGACAAGACAACACTGGAAAGAGTGACAAGACAACACTGAAAGAGTGACAAGACAACACTGGAAAGAAAGACAAGACAACACTGAAAGAGTGACAAGACAACACTGGAAACGAGTGACAAGACAACACTGGAAACGAGTGACAAGACAACACTGGAACGAGTGACAAGACAACACTGAAACGAGTGACAAGACAACACTGGAAAGAGTGACAAGACAACACTGAAAGAGTGACAAGACAACACTGGAAAGAAAGACAAGACAACACTGAAAAGAGTGACAAGACAACACTGGAAAGAGTGACAAGACAACACTTGAGAGAGTGACAAGACAACACTGGAAAGAGTGACAAGACAACACTGGAAAGAGTGACAAGACAACACTGAAACGAGTGACAAGACAACACTGGAAAGAGTGACAAGACAACACTGAAACGAGTGACAAGACAACACTGGAAAGAGTGACAAGACAACACTGGAGAGTGTGACAAGACAACACTGGAGAGAATGACAAGACAACACTGGAGAGAGTGACAAGACAACACTGGAGAGAATGACAACAAGACAACACTGGAGAGACTGACAAGACAGCACAGACCTTATATGATGCACAAATCTACTATCTATAAAAAAAAAATGTCTTTAACAAAAAATCAAAAACAAGAAACAAAGTGCTCTACTTAAATTTAAATGGATTTATTGTGTTAAGCATCTCGGCATTCAAATTCATTGTCGCAAGTAAATCAATTCAAAAAGCCTCATACACATATAATATGCTAATGTCTATCTATTGCCTCGTGTGTAAAGTTCTCATGTAAAGACAACCAGCAAGACAAGGGACCAAGTGAAAAAATAACAAATACAAACAACATGATCGATAATAATGATGTTATTGAAATGGGGAACAAGGACGAGACCAAACTAAGGGGTCATAGTTCAATAGTGTGCCTTTGTCCATTTCTTTTGTGAAAAAACGAGACAGAGAGATAATCCCAGGAACAAATGGAAATTATGCTTCCTGAAAAGTGTGAAAATGATATGATGAAAATACATCACGTTTACAGCCGCTTGAAACTTGGAATTCCCAAAGCCAATAGTGCCAAAGTCCATGTTTTTGGGTTTTTTTTTCTCTGAATGACATAATTGTGACTTTGGCACACTATTGAAATTGACCCCTTCAAATACAAGGTGATTAACAAGCCAAATGTACGGATGCCAGACAGAATCACAACAGTGGCATCCACTTCCACAATGTAATCCATCACCTGCGAAAGCCTGCAAACACAGCGACTTCACTGCTGAGACAGTGGCTGTACTGCAAATACAGTGACTTCACTGCTAATACAGTGGCTGTACTGCAAACACAGTGACTTAACTGCTGAGACAGTGGCTGTACTGCAAACACAGTGACTTAACTGCTAAGACAGTGGCTGTACTGCAAACACAGTGACTTCACTGCTAACTGCTGAGACAGTGGCTGTACTGCAAACACAGTGACTTAACTGCTGAGACAGTGGCTGTACTGCAAACACAGTGACTTAACTCTAAAACTGCTACTGCAAACAATGGCTAAGACTGCAAACACAGTGACTTCAATGCTAAAACAGGACTTCAATTTTTGGTTTCAACTTGTGTGGCTTCCACTTCCATCATTTTGTAATGCTTATTATTCCCTTGTATATTTTTCTTCCCTTCATCCTCATAATATGATTCTAACTGCCATCTAGAACTGAGTGCTTCTCAAACTATCTGCTCATGTGACAGACCTGGCTGTTTTTTTATGTGTTTTTTTTTCCAATGTGCCAAAAAGTGGTGACTGTAACAACATGCCAATCCAGCATATTAAAATTGGCCAGATCTTTCAACTGCACCTTTGTTCCGACAAACAATGGCTCGCGCACCGTCAGCGGACGCATATATATTATCGGATCACACTTTGAATAGCAGCACAGATCTACGTCACGTCTTTAGTTGTAACTTCCTAAGACTTGACAAGATGCAAGGTATCTGATTAAACGTGAATGAAAAGTATGACTGCTATCATTAAATCAATGACTTAGGAGTTAAGAACAAAGCATGTATACGTGTATAAATATAAATATATAAACACAAACAAAAAATCTTTCTCTTTGTAGGGTTTAAGAGGGTTGCGATTTCTTCTTCAAATTTTTTTTTCTTTTACTTTTGAATGTGTATTCATTGTAATTTGTCTTTTTTTTTTTTTTTCATTTCTGTTATCTTTTCATTCTTTCTTTAAAAAAAATTATCATCATTAATTGAAGGGCTCTTTTCAATAGTGCTCCTATGTCCATTTTCGTGAAAAACGAGAGAGAATCCTAGGGAATAAATGGAAACCATGCTTCCTGAAAAGTGTGAAAGTGATAATATGATGAAAATACATCACGCTTACAGCTGTTTGAAACTTGGAATTTCCAAAGCCACCAGTGCCAAAGGCCATGGCTTTGGCATTTTTCTCTAAACGACGTAATTGTGACTTAAGCACACTATTGAAATGACCGCTTGACTGGCAGGGCCCTGTTCTATTTTTTTTTACTCGCCTTTGTTTCATTTCGAGCGAGAGGCACTTGGAAGGTCAGTTACATTTCAGCATTCAAACACTTAACATGAGAATAACTTTCATATTACGTAACAATGTGAATAACGTAACGGGTGAGCAGAATTTGCAAAACTCCAATATCAGAAATTGCTTTGAGGAAAAAAGTGAACATAATCAATAAGAAAATAAAGCATCAATGATTTAAAAAATAAAAGAAAGATATAAAGCGTGAAAGAGGCAGATCTTTATAGACAAATTATGGATTTCTGAAAGAAAATAGTAAAAGTCTTTCGAGGCCATTATGGGCCATAGAGGAGTATAATAAGGTTGGACTTAACACTGCTGCCAGGATTCGACCAAAGACCTCACAATGCAAAGTTTGACACTCATACCAATGGGTAACCAAAGTCTAGTGGATTATTTTTTTATGACATGAATTTGTTACTGTGTGTGCATGAGGTTACAATTCAATTAAACTATCTTTATTAATCCTTTAAAAACGAAATTATATTTGTGTTATCGCATTTTCAGTTTAAAAAATACTAGAATACACCAATGTAATTAAATTTTTATTTGTTTATTTTAAAGTCGCGTACTACATCGCCTTGATGTTTATTTAAGAGTGAAAAGTCATCATCAAGCCAGTCCAAGTCGTATGCGTACGTGTCCCATATCCTCCTGAGTGCCATAACAAAAGGCTGGGCCACAATAAGAAATTGGGATATGTAGTAAGCCATGCTCATAATTAACGTAACAATTTGTTTTTCGCTGGTATTTTGTAAGCTATCAAAAAATGATGACTTGAAATTGAAGCTAAATAAATTGTCTTCGCCACCATCGATATTTAAATAAAATTTAATTCATTAGCAACATAGCATCGCTCAAAGAAAATGAATATTTGAAATAGCAAATTTGCAATCTCGACATCATAAAAGGCATTCACAAATAGTGTATGTTAAGTTTAATATGAAAACATGTTTTTTTGCAAATCAAATTTTTTCATTTTTTAAAATTCAAAGTGTGTGAGAAGAATGGAAATTAGAATTGTGAGATAAAATTATACCATTTCATCAAGAAATTATCTAATATTCAAACTTGTATACTTTTATTGCATTTTATTCATCACAATTTGACATAATTGAAGCAAGTGTTACGTTAATTATGAGCAGCATGACAATATAGCAAGTAACAACGAAGTTGAAAACTACCTATATTTGTTTTCTGTCATTACATCATTTCGTTCTTCTCCTTTTTCTTTTCTTCTCTTATTAATGAGAAGTGTATCTTCATGAGAATCACTTTGAAGTATTAGTCTTACTTTACATTTAAAGTTGTATGTGTGTTTTGGGGCTGATCTTAACATTTTTGTTTGTTTTTTCGTTTTATCATTTTCATTGGGGGTGTGTTTGGATTTATTTGTTTCTTACGGATAGGACAAGAATTTTACATCTGTACTTCCCCCTTTGTTGTTGACTCAACTTTTATTAGTCCACAGGAACCTCTACAGCTCGTTTAACTTTGAGTCACTTATCGAGTCAGTATGCTATGGCTTTATCCATTTTATCTTTCTTCTTTTGTTCTGGTATGTTATTCTTTGAGTATCGACAATGGTGACAAAGCTTTCATGGTAGGTATCTAGTATCTGTAACCTTAGGCATATTGCATGCATTGCAGTCAGTATTCATTTCGGTACTTGTAATACCTTGAATTCATGTTGGAAGTTTTAGATTTTTTGGGGGGGGGGTTTTAAAAATAATTTATTTATTTACAATTCTGTTCCACTTCTTACAGCCATGAGACGTGGACTTTACATCATCTGGACTTCTGGAAAGTCAACTTGTAACAGAAATTGGCCATCAAAGCACCAAAAATAGACAAGTAACTTATCATCAGTGTCTTGAAAAGAAAAAAGAAGAGAAAATAAAGAGAGGTAAAAATCTGTTGAGAGGAAGACATAGGGAACAAAAATCTAGGGAAGAGGAGAGTAGGAGGACTTGAACCATTCCATGACTAGAAACAAGATTTCAAAATGTCCTTTGATGAATCAAAATCATATCATAATATGTGTGTGTATATATAATATATGTATATATATATATATATATATATATATATATATATATATATATATATATATATATATATATACTCACTTATTTATTTGTAAAATGGCAGTAGATGAATATAAAAGAACAAAAAATCACTAATTTAACAAATAGATGATCAACACAATACAATAAAAAAAATTCTGAACAGAGCAAACAAACCAAACCGCACATACACCATAACGCACATCTACCGTACCAAAAGAAAATATCAAGAAATTTAACAGAGCAATCAAACCAAACCGCAGATACACCATATCGCACATCTACCGTACCAAAAGAAAATATCAAGAAATTGAACAGAGCAATCAAACCAAACCGCACATACACCATAACGCACATCTACCGTACCAAAAGAAAATATCAAGCAAGTCAACAGCATCATGGCAACATTTCAGGATTTCATCACAAAGGGACATATTACCTCGATAACAATAAACAACTTAAATTCTCATATAAATCAGGAACGAGACTGAACTTGCTGCAAAAGAGTTTCATTTTCACTTCAACAAAAGGAAGAAAACTATTTTTCCACTCTCTTCCCGTGAGCAAGCTGAGGGAGGGGGGGGAATGGATGGCTGTGTCGTGTCGTAATTGCCACCGTCTTCTTATGCAGCTGAATTTGAAATATTTCCGTCTGTCTCTTTCTTTCTTTTTTTTTTTTTTTTTTGCAACATCACACAACAAAACAACTTTACAATGTGTCTTCCATATCAAGGACAAAGAACATCATTGACATCACTAAAGGTCATGCACTTTATTTGTCAAAGCCAGCTGCCTAGATTTGTTTCTTTCACAAAAGAGTGCAAAAACAAAGCATAGCGAGAGGGGTGATATGGCGGGCTTAATTTCAAGGCTTATTTTCAACGGGTGTTCCTGGTAAAGACTATAAAATTATTTAACTGCATTTTAAAATCTCTGGTATAGCCTTTACTTTTAGCTGCGTCGTTGATATGAACTTTTTGTCAACCTAAAGATAAAGTTTGCAAAAGAATGTTCAAGTCCAATAACACAGCCAGTCATGGTTGCAAGAGCACATAGCTCAATCTCCAGTGAATTAGAACAAGTGAATGAATAAAGTAAAACAACAACTGATCTCATGCATAGTGTAATAATGCTGCTTTGGAATCAACATCTCGGCTATCAAGTCAACGGAGAACAACAATAACAACAAAAATCAAAACATAAAAAGTCTGCACAACAAAGGAGTTTTTTCCCCCTTCTTTTTATACACTACCCAGTCGTGTCTGCAGTTATAACTAAATGCAACTATAATGAAAATCAACTATCGACCTACAGCTGAGGTGGAGCTTAATATCATTAAAGATGCTGGTTTTCTTACTTTAAGTTAGTTTCAAATCCTGTTTTTCAACTTTGAGGGGATGGGGAAGACTTTTGTCCTTAAACACACATGACGCTGTAAAGGCGTCATAAACACATTTCTACATTTTCACCAAAAGGCACAAAAAAATTTGCCCGCAACATTGTGAATAATTCTTTTTTTTTTTAAAAACTTCTTTCAATTCATGAAAAGCAACATGTTATTGGATGGAAGCTTTTCTTCAATGCTGAAAAAATATCAAGTCGAGAGATCTGGTACTATATTCAAATATCAGAAAATAAGTAATACAATCAAACATTATTCATCTTCTTAGAGTTTAAATAAACAAACCATTTTCAATAATGCCTTCAGGTCTTCGGCCTTTCCTAGCACCTTAATAAAGATATTTCCGAGCACCTTAACACATCTTGAATGTTTTGAAAGTTTACTCATTCTTTGACACATCCAGTCAGGTGTCTGTTATCAGACTAAAAAATATCAGGAAAATCTTATCTCCGCTAAGTTGATTTGCCTGACTATAGCAAAATTCCTTCAGCAGGGCCATTATGACCCATAGAGCTGGAGCTTATCCTGGTTTCTATAGCCTGAAGGGGAACAGGTGATAATAATACGTCTTGGACAGGACGCTAGTTTGACGCAGGTTTACTCCCAAGCTAGTGCTCGTACCCATTTGTACCTGTGTCGAGTGGGTAAAATGCACTGTTAAGTGTCTTTCCCAAGGAACACAACATCAGACCTAGCTTTGCTAGGATGCAAACCTGGGACCTCATGATCCTACGTCTGACAATTTAATCCCTCAGCCACCAATGCTACCTTGCCTGACTAAATCTTCAATTAAATTCTCTCCAGATATCAATCAAAATTTACCCTTTACCTACAACAGGCAGTAAAAAAAATTGCACCATAACCTCAATAAACTCAAAGGATCGGAGAAAAACAAATCTTCTTTGATCAAATTCTCGCTCCTACTGAGCAGATCGTCGCAAAAGCTTTGCAGAAACGTATTTATTTACACTAATTCCAGCAGGTAGTTCTTTACAGCAAATGGCAATGGAAGATATTCAACATTGAAGGCCAGTTCTCTGTCGAGAGCCTTGAGGATAGCCACTCTGGAAAGTTCTTTCAGGGAACGAGGTCTGTCACTGATGACATTGATCAAGGAATGGAGGTTGAGAGATCCGTCGCACAGCAACGAGACGGAAGACACGGGGCCAGACGGCAGCGTGGAGGTGCCCAGGGGTTGGATGTGAAGGCTGCCTTTGATGGCACTAAGACAGCAGCGAAGAACTTGCTCGCTCATGCTGTTGTGAAACAGCATCAGGATGCGCTGAACAGCACCGTTGGTTTGAAGCGACTCTCGATCTTTGACCTGAAGAAAGCAAAAAAAGATATATATAAAATTTCTTGTCCTGGTCAAGAAAAGAACATGTCAAATATAAAACTCATTCCTGGTGCATTGTTTACCTCATATAGTAGGACAATCAATTACGTGTTAATAATTGAATTATTAATGGTATGCATGTTATGATACAAGCACGCATATTATTGATAATGTAATTTCATATTGTAAGGAAGCTATCACTCGGACTGTCTCACAATGAAGGATTTTGAAGGTCCAGCCCTGCCTCCCCTCCATCGCGGGGGTCCACTAAGAGCTGGTGGACATTCGCGTGGGGAGTTCTCAAGTTGGGGGAGAGACATGGGACATGGCTTGCTTGTTACTTTTCAAAACTGGCTCGTATAATAGGTCGCGTCTGTCTGCACTTACGCCTCCTTGACACTATTGATGGTGCAAATATGAATATTAAAAGTCACTTTAGATGGTAAGGGAGTCATTGCCCGGACTGTCTCTCAATGAAGGGTTCTGGAGGTCTAGCCCGGCTTTATACTAAACCAACAAGGGTCACCTAGCTAGGAGGCAGGGAATTTTAAAAAAAACAAAACACTCCAACACACAAATAACGCTCTGACACACAAATAACAAATCCATCACGCAGATAACACTCCAACACACAAATTACACTCCAAGACACAAATAACCTTCCAACACACATATAACACTCCGACACACAAATAACACTTCAACACACACATAACACTCCAACACAAATAACAAATCCAACACACAAATAACACTCCTACACACAAATTACAAACCCAACACACGAATAACACTCCAACACACAAATAACAAATTCAACACACAAATAACACTCCAACACAAATAACACTCAGACACACAAATAACACTCCAACACACACATAACACTCCAACACACAAACAACAAATCCAACACACACATAACACTCCAACACACACATAACACTCCAACACAAATAACACTCAGACACACAAATAACACTCCAACACACACATAACACTCCAACACACAAACAACAAATCCAACACACACATAACACTCCAACACACACATAACACTCCAACACACACATAACACTCCAACACACACATAACACTCCAACACACAATTATTAACACATTCTTACACACGTGACTTGACTACTTCAACAGTACAAACCTCATGGATGAAGTGAGCCAGAGGCTGGGTGCCCAGCCGTTTGAGGAAGATGGAGCTCTGGCAGTGGCAGATGATTGGCTCGGCCGGGTAGGGCTCCAGGTCAGGGTCAGCCCCCCACTGGAGGAGGGTTTGGATCCACTTCTCCATCATACCAAACTCATAGGAGCTGGACGCTTTACTGGCTAGTTTGACAAACTCTGTGAACAACAAGCATGGTTTTCTTATCTTTGCTGTGGTTATTTATGTGGCATTATGCCAATGCTATATATAAGTATATGTATAATTATATACACAAGCATGCCCGTAGACAGTGATGATCAGGATTACTCTTTTGCCACATTCTTTTTGTTTTTCAACGACGAACTACACAATAGGTTACCGGATGCAGGGTCATATCATCAAGTACCGATACGGTATTCGATAATCAGGTTAGGCGGACTTTTTCATTGCAGATCTAATGACCGGAAATGAAGGAATGAGTAAAAGTAACAATAAAAAGTTTCAAGAATCGCAGGCAAAACAATCTTTTTTTCCCATCAATTAAAATACTAATTTGACCCAAGAGTTTATTCACTAAGAACCTAAAGCAGACTATTTGAAATCTACCTGTGAAACATGGCGGTTGTGGGTGCAGTGGTTCCTGAGGTTAGAGCGGGCAAAGATTGAGATGTACATTTTTGTATATATTGATGTGTGTCTATATCTGTATGTCACTGAATTGTCTGTACGCATTTAATCTTTGTCTTTTAAAAAATATTAGATCTAATCCTTTTATTGAACATTTGTAAAACCACATAAATCATTTGTGGCATCTTTTAGATCTAATCCTTTTATTGAACATTTGTAACACCACATAAATCATTTGTGGTGTCTTTTAGATCTAATCCTTTTATTGAACATTTGTAACACCACATAAATCAACTGGGATAAGCTCTGACTCCATGAGCCGTAAATGCCTTGTGGTGGATCAAATCCTTTTTATTGAACTAACTACTTATAAATAATTTACATAGAACATCATAATTATATTTACAGTTGATCAAGAGCATAAAGAGCTCCAATTGAAATTCTGCTTCACAACTTTGACACGACATTTGATATGGTAGAAACGTCCTAAAGCAGACAATACAATCCTCCAAAACAGAAGCTGAATTTGAGTTTCCTTGGAAAGCGTAAACATTTCAAGAAAAAAAAACCCAACCCATTGAGTTTCTTAGAAAGGACATATGTCACTTATTTCCCCGCTCGACCCAGGTGTGTATGGGTACCTGATTTGGTTTTACCTGCATCTACGATGAAGATGATCTCAGAGGTTTTGGAAGGATCTCAAGAATGTAGATTTTTTAGTAGTATCCAAAACAAAACTCAAACATTTTGGAGATAAATGTTTCGGGAAAAAATAGGACCTTTAGTTTGGAACTCTATTACACCATCTGTGAGATTTGCAACTAACATTGCTACCTTTCAAAAACATTGAAAGACCCATCTTTTGCATGAAATAGTTGTTTCAAAATGTCATGATCTTTTAAATGATAACATTGTTTTTATGTATGATTAATTCCCTTAAATGTATTTTACTAATCTGTATTACAAATTCTTTTATAGCTTTTTAAGATCAGCAATACCTATGACATTCTTAATGTTGTTTTGGGTGAGTGTGGTATGCTCGTATATGTGATTGTAAAGCATCTTGAGAGTTTGGTATAAGGCGATATATATATAAATAAACTTTAATATCATCATTATTATTATCTTAATATTGCTCGGACTGCCCCGTAAGCAGCAAAGGGATCATTAACGTGCACAGTGTTGAGAGGCATAAAGGTATCATCATCAGCTGGAGAGTAAAACCTGTGACAGATTAGCGTCCTTACATCACATACTCCACTTAAACATAAAGATGGATTTATAGGGTCACTGAACGCACAGCATATATATATATATATATATATATATATATATATATATATATATATATATATATATATATATATATATATATATATATATCCCCCCCCCCCCCAAAGCAAGCCATTTCATTCAGAGCGCTTCTCAACTTCCTGGGAGCATACAGAACAGCAGCCTGCTAGGCACTTCATATTTACACTCTGACTAGATCTTTCTCTACTTATAAGCTGGGTGATCATTCACACCTGGGTCAAGTGAGGAAAGCAAAGTGAAGTACCTTTCTTAAGAGCACAACGCTGTGAGAGAGAGAAAACTCCTGGGCCAGCCATGGGGATTTGAACCAGCGTCGTCATGAAAGCAAACTAACTAAACTCTACGATTTCGCTACAACACTTCACGCTGTAGAAACCTGGATACGCTCCAGCTCTATGGGCTGGAACAGCCTTGAAGAAACAAGCCGACATTTTTGTTCTATATTTCTGTTTGTTGCGTGCATTTACCTATGAGTCCGTTGCCGTTGCCCCTTGCAGGTGCTGGGAGGTTTTGGTGGCGGTATGATTGGGCTCCAGGCCATACTGTAACATCACCGCCAGGATGTCGTTCATAATGTCTGCAAACTGTTCACGCAAGGACAGGGGTGGGTGATGCCGGGTGTCAAACATCCGTGGACGCTGCTCGCCTTGGAAACACCTCAAGCAAATGACCACCACTTGAAAATATACATATTTATATATATATATATATATATATATAATATTATATATTAATTTGATAAAAAAAAAATTGTCAAGAAAATGAAAAACTGTTGATGTTAACTGAATATCATAAATTGTCAGTGCTTTCACATCTATACTTGTCACTTTTCTTAAATTAGAATTCCATGATTACAGTTTACAAAAAAATGACACCAATATTTCAGATAACAGCATTCTTTGGAGTATTTCCTCATCTCAATACTCATAAATATTACTAATATTACTGCAAGAATAAAATAAAATAAAAAAGACAAACTGGACAAAATAAACATTTATCCGGGTAAGCACACGGGCATACAGATTTGTGTGTGTGTGTGTGCGTTTATATGTGAAGAGATAAATAAATAGACAGCTAGACGCACAGGAAGACAAACAAACAGACAGACAGACAGACAGACAGACAGACAGACAGACAGATAGATAGATAGATAGATAGATAGATAGATAGAAAGGTAGATTCATAGACAAGAGGATGGATGGAAGGATAGATAGATAAATGGACAAAGACACAAATAGATACATAGACAAATGGATGGATGGAAGGATAAATAGATAAATAGACAAAAATACAAATAGATACATAGACAAGTTGATGGATGGAAGGATAGATAGATAAATAGACAAAAATACAAATAGATACATAGACACGTGCATGGATGGAAGGGTAGATAGATAAATGGACAAAGACACAAATAGATACATAGACAAATGGATGGATGGAAGGATAAATAGATAAATAGACAAAAATACAAATAGATACATAGACAAGTTGATGGATGGAAGGATAGATAGATAAATAGACAAAAACACAAATTGATTCATAGACTAGTGGATGGATGGAAGGGTAGATAGATAAATAGACAAAAACACAAATAGATACATAGACAAGTGGATGGATGGAAGGGTAGATAGATAAATAGACAAAAACACAAATAGATAAATAGACAAAAACACAAATAGATTCATAGACAAGTGGATGGATGGAAGGATAGATAGATAAATAGACAAAAACACAAATTGATTCATAGACTAGTGGATGGATGGAAGGATAGATAGATAAATAGACAAAAACACAAACTGATTCATAGACTAGTGGATGGATGGAAGGGTAGATAGATAAATAGACAAAAACACAAATAGATAAATAGACAAAAACACAAATAGATTCATAGACAAGTGGATGGATGGAAGGATAAATAGATAGATAGACAAAAATACAAATAGATACATAGACAAATGGATGGATGGAAGGATAAATAGATAGATAGACAAAAATACAAATATATACATAAATAGATAGATAGACAAAAATACAAATAGATACATAGATAGATAAAAATTTAAATAGATACATAGATAGCTAGATAGCTAGATAGATAGATAGACAAAAATACAAAAACATACATACATAGATAGACAAAAATACAAATAGATACATAGATAGATAGACAAAAATACAAATAAATACATAGATAGATAGACAAAAATACAAATAGATACATAGATAAATATACAAAAATACAAATAGATAGACAGACAAAAATACAAATAGATACATAGATAAATAGAAAAAAATACAAATAGATACATAGATAGATAGACAAAAATACAAATAGATACATAGATAGATAGATAGAAAAAATACAAATAGATACATAGATAAATAGACAAAAATACAAATAGATACATTGATAGATAGACAAAAATACAAATAGATACATAGATAAATAGACAAAAATACAAATAGATACATAGCTAGATAGACAAAAATACAAATAGATACATATATAAATAGACAAACGTACAAATAGATAGATAAACAAACATACAAATAGATAGAGAGATAAAAATACAAATATATAGAAAGATAAAAAAATACAAATAGATACATAGATAGATAGACAAAAATACAAAAACATAGATAGACAAAAATACAAATAGATACAGAGACAAAAATACAAATAGATACATAGATAGATAGATAGACAAAAATACAAATAGATACATAGATAGATAGATAGATAGACAAAAATACAAATAGATACATAGATAGATAGATAGACAAAAAATGCAAATAGATAGATAGACAAAAATACAAATAGATACATAGATAGACAAAAATACAAATAGATACATAGATAAATAGACAAAAATACGAATAGATAAATAGACAAAAATACAAATCGATACATAGATAGATAGATAGACAAAAATACAAATAGATACATAGATAGATAGATCGACAAAAATACAAATAGATACATAGATAGATAGATAGACAAAAATGCAAATAGATAGATAGACAAAAATACAAATAGATACATAGATAGACAAAAATACAAATAGATAAATAGACAAAAATACAAATAGATACATAGATAGACAAAAATACAAATAGATACATAGATAGACAAAAATACACATAGATAAATAGACAAAAATACAAATAGATACATAGATAGACAAAAATACAAATAGATACATAGACAAAAACACAAAAAGATAGATAGATAGATAGATAGATAGAAAGATAGATAGATAGATAGATAGATAGATAGATAGATAGATAGATAGATAGATAGATATAGATAGATAGATAGATAGATAGATAGACAGAAATACAAATAGATAGATAGATAGATAGATAGACAAAAGTACAAATAGATGCCTATATAGATAGATAGACAAAAATACAAATAGATACATAGATAGATAGATAGATAGATAGATAGAAAAAATACAAATAGATACATAGATAGATAGAAAGATAGATAGATAGATAGATAGATAGATAGATAGATAGATAGATAGATAAATAGATAGATAGATAGATAGACAAAAATACAATAAATAGATAGATAAATAGACAAAAATACAAATAGATGCATATATAGATAGATAGACAAAAATACAAATAGATACATAGATAGATAAATACAAATAAATACATAGATAGATAGATAGACAAAAATACAAATAGATACATAGATAGATATACAAAAATACAAAACAAATAGATACATAGATAGATAGATAAAAATACAAATAGATGCATAGATAGATAGACAAAAATACAAATAGATACATAGATAGATAGATAAAAATACAAATAGATACATAGATAGATAGATAGACAAAAATACAAATAGATACATAGATAGATAGATAGACAAAAATACAAATAGATACATAGATAGATAGACAAAAATACAAATAGATACATAGATAGATAGACAAAAATACAAATAGATAGATAGACAAAAATACAAATAGATACATAGATAGATAGACAAAAATACAAATAGATAGATAGACAAAAATACAAATAGATACATAGATAGATAGATAAAAATACAAATAGATACATAGATAGATAGACAAAAATACATCACCAATGGCACCAGCTTACAAAGGTTATACGACGTTCCCTGTCCACCGTTAGTGAAGTTTGGGTCAGCTCCACCGCTCAAAAAGAACTTCTAGAGCTCTTACAACTTGGAAGTGCTGAGAGCACAGATTTATCAGATCATCGTACAAAAGAAGTTGTAAGAACAGGATGATAGGCGTGTGTCCAATCTGGTGACAGAACAAAAAAGGTTTGGGAGTGAAGTTTAAATCTGAAAAAAATATATCATTTATATCATGTGTGTACAAGAACAAACTTTAAAAATCTTAAAAGGATTAAAAATAATATACAAGACACCAAAAACACATTTCCCCACCTGACCCCTTGAATTCTGGAAATACTGAATTTTACGTCCCGTCCCTTGAGAAAAACACCAAAAAAAAAGCATTTCCAGACCTGCCAAGCTCCTCCAGACCAAATGGGTTCTGACAACCTGAGATGATCTTTCTCTAGGATGCCCTGTCCTGGCATTTTCTGTTTCCTTCCAAAAAAATTAAATTTCTATGCTTCAATGCCTCTTTTATATCTTCTTCCCACTTTCTCCGAGGTCTGCCTTTTGGTCTTTTACCTTGGGCTTTAGCACTGTATACTGATTTAGCTATTCGATTGTCATTCATTCTGTTTACATGCCCTAACCATCTCAATTGATTTGTTTCTATCTTAGTTTTTTGCCATCTGCTTTGGTTTGATCTCTTATTGTTGTGTTTCTGATTTTTATCTCTTTTACTTTTCCCTACTACTTTTCTTAGATATTTCATTTCAGCTCCCTGTACTCAACTGTATTCTCTACTGTCTTAAGGTCCAGGTTTCGCTGCCATAGAGGAGAGTAGGACAATAAACTGTATTGTATACTGCCATTTTGGTTTTTGTTGACAATTCTTGTTTACCTACAAATGCATTTCCTAGATGTTTAATATTGCACTTGCCTTTTGGCTTCTCTGGCTGATTTCTTCTCTTAGTTTTCCCTCTGAGTTAATCATTACTCCTACATGATTGTAGCTTTGAACTTGTTCTAAATTCTTTAAGATTTTGTGTTTTAGCTTCCCTAGTTATTAGCATTGTTTTGGTTTCCTTTGCATTTACTCTCATTCCTCTTTTATTTAGTTCATTGTTCCTAATGTTGATATTCGACTGAAGGTCACTTTCTGATTTTCCAAATAGAACGAAATTATCGGCATTGATACATTTACTGGTTTGAGCTTCCACATACCTACAATCATTTTCTTCATTTTTGAGGATGCTTTTGCGACTGAATCCATAAATGTGATAAACAAAAGAGGACTAAGGACACAACCCTGTTTTACTCCTATATCTACATCAAATTCTTGAGATATGTTTCCAGCTACTCTCACTGCACAAGTTGGTTTATTGTAAAAACTTTTATTGGCTTCTATTAAATTTTGCTCTACATTGTGTTCTTTTAAGGAATGCCATAATTCGTCCCTCATCACAGTATCAAATGCCTTTTATAAGTCTATAAAACAGAGATGCAAATCAATGTTTATCTCAAGGAATTTTTCTATTATTTGTCGTATTGTCAGAAATTTACATAAGAGAAACAGCTCCCCCCCCCCCCCCCCCCCCCCGTAAGAAGATTCCCTCGAAAACAAAGGAATACATCAATCTCTATCTTGTTATCTTTGTGCAGTGTAAGAAAAAAACAACAACCCTTAAACAGGACATAAAAAAATGCCAAGAGAAAAAAAAAAGGAAAGAAATCAAGGTATCTAATGAAATGACTCACGTTGCATTTGACGTTAGGATTGGATCCGAACTGGAGGAGTGTTTCCATGGCGGATGCCAGCACCTGGTAGTTGTGACAATAGTCGTGAATGAACATGTTTGGTTGCGACGTCTGCACACACGAACATCTGTCTTCCACGTGCACTGCCTTGAGGCCGATGTGCAGCAAACGGCTGAGGGACGTCAGGCCGGGGCTGTTCAGCAGGTGGGGATCCGCGTTGAATTCCAGCAGTAGCCGTATGGCATCCAGTACCTGAGAAGTAACAAGAGTGTCAGCTATATGTTGGGATTTGGGGGGGGGGGGGGGGGATTTTGTCTTCTAATCAAACTTGAAGATGACATTTCAATAGTGTGCCTAAGTCACAATTACGTTATTTAGAGAGAAAAAAATGTAAAAAAACCATGGCACTGTTGGCTTTGGGAATTTCCAGTTTCAACAACTGTAAACATGATGTATTTTCACGTTATCTTTTTCACTTTTCAGGAAGCACGATTTCCATTTATTCCCTAGGATTATCTCTCAGTCTCGTTTTTCACTAGATGGACATTGATTGGTACACTATAGGACTGACCTCTTCAATTTTGATTTTAAAAGTTACAGACGTTAATGTATGTATCTAGTATTTTACGTTCAGTTTTTTTTACTGATCTTACCTGGCGTTGATAGCTGTCCTGAAGATCTGCCCGAGGTATTTGCCGTTGAGGATCGACATAATTTCCTCCTGTGTAGGATACGTGGGATATCAACATATGCAGAGGGGTCTCTCCCAGATGTGTGTAAGCATTGACCTTAGATGGAAAATACAAACAATTTCTGACACACCATTACACACAGAGTGGTCTCTCCCAGATGTGTGTAAGCATTGACCTTAGATGGAAAATACAAACAATTTCTGACGCACCATTGCACACAGGATAATAACACTTTGACAAGGAAATTTATCGTCAAACACACTACACACACAGTCAGAGATCTTACTTTGTAGCAGAGATATGATTCGATTTGATCTTACCCACATCCACAACTAAGGTGATCACGGGGTTGAAGCATAGAAACAAAATTTGCATCATGAACATCATCCCAAACCACACTACCTAGACACTAATTGTAGGGGTCTTTTCAAATAGTGTGCCTGTCACAATTACGTCATCAGAGAAAAGTTTTTAAAAACAAGGTACTTAGGCAGAGATGGCTTTGGGAATTTCAAGTTTCAAATGGCTAAAAATGTCATGGGTTTTCATCATATCACTTTCATACTTTAATGGAAGCATGATTTCCTTTTATTCCTTAGGATTATCTCTCTATGCCGTTTTTCGCAAAAAGTGGACAAAGGCACACTAATGAAACGACATCCTTTAATTGTTAATGTCGGCGTGACTCCGTCCGCCCTCCTCACCTCCTGCTCAATGCCCGTGGTGAGCAGGTATTTCGTGGTGTCGTAGATGGTGAACAGCCCATCGATGTTTTGTCTGTACAGTCGGTGGAGCGCAGTCTCCAAAATCCCTTCGGACCTAAGGTGGACATCAGCTCCGTTTTCCAATAAGATATTGGCACACCTGGTGGATGGAGGATGGCAACGGAGATAAAATTTCCAAGTTGAAACTAAAAAAGACTTCATGCATGAGACAAAACAAACAATTAAACAAACAAAAAAGACAGCATTCGTAACCCAACCCACCTGAGCATGACTTAAAAAACAGCGCAAGCCCCTTTGTTCCTAAATACTGAGCGCACTGCGTAGGTCACGCGGGAGAGTACTACGTCATTTATTTTGGTTGTATTCCATATTTCAATTGAGCAAACAGCACAATACGTGTCGACATCATGAGCTAAATATTCCCAGGAGCTCAGGTGCAGGTAAAAGTAAGGTTGGGGGGGGGGTGAAGTCATGGTTCAAAGAGTAAATTAGCATTCAGGACTATAGCGTACCATTTAATTTCTCATTTGTTGGCTTAGTGATAAAGATCAATGAATATGATGCCTGATGCCTGAAAATGTCAAAAGCTTGCCAACCTTTTAAAATAAAGTAAAATTTAAAACCCAGACTCTAACTAAGTAAACCAATTCTAAATATCACCACAGCCAGTAATACATGTATTCAAGACAAAACATTGATATTTAACATCGATATGAATTAATCCCTTAAAGGTCAAAAATGGCAAAATGTGACGATAATTATGACAACTCCAAACTGTCACCCCAATCTCTCTCAGTCTCTGTCGTTAACTTGGGGTTTCTTTGAACAAAAAAGAGAGTTAACCCGTATATAATTACTTTTCCAGGTAAATACGTACTTACGGACTCAAAACCACAGAATACGTACCAATCATGTTTTTTAAAGTGCTGGTTGGCAGCAATGCATATAATTTAATAACAAGACTAAAATTAAAATGGGGCTATGTCAATAAAACTGAGAAAAGTAACCCAAATCTAAAGATAATTTATAGACAAAAAGAAAAACCTTTACCTTTTTCAAAGCATTCATATAACATAAATTTCAGTGATCATTTAGAGTTAAGTACAGTTTTCCACAGGTATGTATGTGATTTCTTCACTAGGGCCGGCAAATCCAATTTAAATATAAAAGATAAAGAACTAATAGGGGGAAAGGATAATTTTTAAAAAGACAAATATTATTAGTGGTTCTCACACGGCTTGAAGCAGAGACTTGTGCATTGACAAGTGACATCAGATCAGTGACATAACGGGAAAGCAATACTACTAACAAAGGCAACATGATCTGGAGTCCGAGTTTTTCTAGGCATATATGGCACAATGCCATTGCTTTTCATACTAATGGCGTCGTTGGCTGAGCGGTTAGGCTGCGGACTGGGGATCATGATCCCGAGTTTGAATCCTAGCAAAGCCAGGTCCGATGTTGTGTTCCTTGGGAAAGACACGTAACACGCATTTTCCCCGCTCTACCCAGGTGGAAATGGGTACAAGCACTAGCTTTGGAGTACAAGCCTGTATCAGACTAGCGTCCTGGCCAAGAGGTGATTATTGTCACCTGTTCCACGTCACGCTATAGAAACCAGGAAAAGCTCCTGCTCTATGGGCCTTAAAGGAGTTTTACTTTCACTTTCCATACCAATTCGCTTTCATCAAGTTCTAATAGACCTGCAGTGCAGCTCGTATTCCCCGAACACATATCTGACGTGAAACAAAAAAATCCCCGAATTTATGACAACAACAAAAAGTCCCAACCAAGATCTTTCTTTGTACACTTAACGATATTCCCCTAAAAACACTTATTCCACAAACTAATTTTCTAGAACCAAGGAGTTTGGGGAATACAAGCTGTACTGTAGCTACCCATTTGCTCCTGGGTCGACAGGGAGGCCAAAAAAATCCTGCTGTGTGCTAGGGCTGGGAATTGAACCCAGGTCTCCACCAGCGCCTCTTTTGTCAAAAGTATTTATTTCAACAACACACACCTTTTCTTCTTCAGGTTTTCAGAAAATGCCATCAACATTCATGCTATCAGCGTGTTCCAAGACAAATCAACTTACTCTTCTCCCCACGGCACAGCTGCAAGGAGCGGCGTGTCTCCTTCCAAATAACTGTTGATGCATTCTGGGAAGTTTTCAACAAAGTAACGAATACAGTCTGGGGCACCTTCTTTGCAAGCGTACATGAAAAGAGATTGTGGAGAAAATTGGCGTTTTCCATGGCAGTTTTCTTTCCCTAAGATCACCTGAAAGAGTAAATTAAAAACAAAAAAAAGATGAATAAATCGTCTCATATTTGAACTTTGCCTTTATCACATCAAGGGTGGGCGGTTCAAGTTAAGCGATGCAGAAAAAGCAAAAGCTGTTTAATATTGAAATCGTTTGATTAATAAGAACTTACACCGCCACCATATGTGATGATCTCAAAGCAAATTTTTTTTTAAATGACAAGATGACAAGACAGGAGTAAAATACTGAATGGAAAGAAAAGGGCCCTAAGAATGGAGAACGCTCCGAAGAAGATCAACATATCAAGTTTGAATGAACGTTTACAAAAGATCACTGACACAAATATGAATTTTATTTTCCTTTGCACACGATCCTTCACATTAGTTTGAATTACTCTTTTTCCTCTTTGTTTTTTGGCGTGAGAAATTGAGGAGTCAGCCATCTCACTCTATATAAAAAAATCATCATCATCATCATCAAAATTTTCACCCCTACCAGGGTATAGATCACAAACAAGAGATTTCCATCTTTCCTTCTCCTGGGAGATATTTCTTAGCTTATTCTTCCGGTCTTTTTCTATACTCCTTCTCCAAGTGTCCCGTGGCCTACCATGGTGTCGTCTTCCCTGTGGTTTCCATTGCAATGCTTGTTATATTTGAAGCCCGCACTGTTTCCAATGGGATTCACTATTTCCAAGTATATCTAGGCGGCATTAATGCATGTCTTGTACTATCACTATTTCCAAGTATATCTAGGCGGCACCAATGCATGTCTTGTACTACTTGTGCTGATTTGCCAGCCTCATGCAAGGTGCGTACATTCCATGACCCAATCCGGAGAGACTTGATCGATGGTGGAGGCTTCAGTCCCTAGCTTCCTTTCAGGTTTGGCTGTCGTACTTCATAGAGTCCCCACTGGTGCTTGCAACATGTGAGGACATTCCATCATCTCCAAAAGGAATTGATATTCTTTCTCTTGTCTGTGTTTCTGTAACAAATGACAAATTTTTACAGGATAGGGGTGTTAACCCTGTGCCCAACCTCTGACCTGGAGGATCTTCTGTGCCATTTAATCGCCTCTAAAGACACGCTAGCGTCACACTGGGCATATTCTAGCACCCTCGCTGCTGAGGGGACACTGTTACCCACACAGTGATACAAAATATGATACAGATTATTTATTTGGTATCCACAACAGTTACCTTCGATTCAAACAACCCTAACATCCACTACATTTCAGCCTTATCACAGTGATATTATCAGAATGGAACTTCCCTCCTCTCTGGGGGAAAATCCATTGTGACATGAAAAACAGCAATATCCACAAAGAAAGAAAGCTTTCCTTTAAAGAAATTTAACAAACACTTTAGTGAAGTCTCATCACTGTCTGATTTGTACCTTTTTTAAAAGTGGTAGAAGATGAAAGCAAGATATAAAAGATTGGCTTCGAACTACAACAGAAGCAGGATCAATAGCAACAGATCATGAGATTTTTCTGAAAGAAGGTTCAAGAAGCAACGTCCGACCATGGATAAGCTACGCGTTCGTAATGATGGTAAAAATCCTTCGGCCGAGTCAACAACATGGAATCCTTGACCTAGAACCTTGACCTGAGTGAGGTCAGAACAGTTTCTAGCACTTTTCATACCTTCACACATGGCAGATTGTTCCTATAGATAGCACACTGAATTGGGGTCAGGCAATGGTTCCTACACAGATACACTGGGTGCTGAGTGAAGCTGAAGTAGCGAGTCTCATAAGAAATAGGAATATGGGCCTCTGGATAGCAGATACCTCTCTTGAGATTTCCCTGTCAAAAGTAAAATGAGGATTATTTGTTTGTTGTTTGTCTTCAAGTACAATCATTTTTTTAGTGTCATTCTTTAAGTACAATCATTTTTTGTTGTCATTCTTAGAAAACAAACATGGAAAACAGAAGAAGAAAAAAATCAGATTCATAAACTTTTAATACATGTATTACTTACATGTTTCAATGGTGAATGATACAAGAAAAATGATTCAAGTAACCAAAAGAACTTCTCTTTCTGCAGTGAGCAATTCAATGAAAATTGTTTAAAGACAATGCACACTGACTGACACTAAAGGTATCCTGAACATCGAGTCAGACAAAGCATTTTCATGGCCGAATTCTTCTCAATGGATAAAGTCAAAAACGTAAGCTAGAAATACAAACCATCAACTTTTGGTAAGTAGCACAAAACCATCAGTGTCGTTCTCTAAACATATAACTATCTCTAAATGTCTGACTTTTCTCTTAATGTATGACTTCTCTCTAAATGTTTGATTTTTCTCTAAACGTAGGACTATTCTCTGGAAAGTGGACAGGGTAGCCTGTACCAGGTTAGCGTTCCCACCCTCTATGAGTCCCCTGCTGCCTTGCAGTCTGTTCATGGCTGACCAAAGGCTAGGGAGTTAACCCTGACAAAAAAACAACCTGCTGCCTTGCAGGCGGTCTTTGTTGACCACAGGCTAAGGAGTTAACCCAAACATAAAATAACAAGGCCCCGGTAGGGGGCCTCAAGGTGGCAGACCACCATCTACATAGGGTACAATGGGCCAATCACCTGCTTACCCAAAATCAACTGATTCAGAGAAATAAATATGATATACCTGGCTTTACCTTTCGAAGATGAAAATGGAAACGAACACGGACTGTGATTTTTGGAACATGGCACATCAGGGCAACAAATGGAAAAGAGTTAGAATTAGCTGGAGAAATGGAAAACTTCAAAGTAGACATTTTGGCCATTACAGAAACAAAGAAAAAAGGGCAAGGAATAGAAAATGTAGGACCAAATCATACTTTAATCTTCTCAGAGTAGATGCCAAAGATAGAGCTAGAGCAGGAGTAGGCCTCCTAATACATAACAGGCATGAAAAGCTACTAGAAAATTGGAAATTTATAAGCCCG
>JAXRKP010000551.1:192500-207500 GCA_037039925.1 Doris montereyensis
ATTTCTTGATATGCGCTATAAAAATGCTATTCATTATTATTATTATTATTATTATTATTATTCTATATATCTCACTGGGTCTAGAAAGAAGAAATGATAGAGAATGAATGAAAGGAAGTAACAATCAAGGCAAAAATTTACACTGAAGGTGCGAAATGTATACAAATTACAAATGTATCGATATGGCTCAATAGGTAGTTGCAGGCGCAGGCCTTATATTGAGGGCCAGACACCTAGCCTCAGTGTTACTATTTAAGTCTCTCTCTCTCTCTCCTCTCCTCTCCACAAAATCGATGACGATCCATCTTTGCACAGATGGACCCCATTTACCTAGTGGCTCTAGTCCTGGTGAGCTACTCAACGGTCGTCACATTAGAGCGAGGATAGACCTTATCCTCCCTAAAATGACAAACGTTACTGACATTGACACTGGTAACAGTAACACTCTAGTCTCACAAATTTTAAGAAAAACAGCCTCTGTTAAGGTTTGATCCGAGGCAATGCTTACTAACTAGTAAGCACGCCTCGGCCTTGACAGACGAGCTACAATTGTCGCGCAGTAAATACTGCACAGAAAGTGTCGCCTACTTTTGTGTGGTAGCCACACGGGGGCGACATTTAACGCTACTGCTCAGTTCAACATGGATGATCGAAGAGTCAGGGTGGCTTTCATCATGGTGATGAGAAGAATTCCCGCGGAAATCGCGGCGCTTGCGGCCGCGATTTTTCCTGATTCTTACCGCAACGGAACCGCAATTTTGACAAATGCCGCGATTTGTTTGCATTTTTCATGATTTTTCCCTGTTATGGAGTCGTGTATATGCTAAACATGGAAAAATGCTACTGCCACTGCCACTGCCACACAACACTATGAAAATTTTCGCGAGTAACTTCCCTTGACAACACAGGAAGTAAATAATTCTTTTTTTTGTTTAAATTTAATCTGATTGACTCAACCTGAAAGGTACTTCACAGAAGATTTGAACCAGTACAGCAGGATTTTGCTGCAGGACAACTTCACGCCAGCATACACGTTGACAGCCCAAAAATTGGACAAATACTTGACACCTGCTGGTCAGCCAGGCATTAAATTTCTCCAGAATGTCATGTTTTTCAACCCAGCCAAGTTGATAGTTTTTCCAGAATTGGACTTGAGTGGGGTGCCTGGCTTGGACAGTGTGCCTGAACATGAATTGCACAAGTATCGCAATCACCTTGGACCCCAAGCTGTGAAGAATCATTCCACCACTTCCATAGACCTGGAGTTTTTTTAAAGTCTTGCAAGGAACAACTTCCCACCCTATCAAATTTGGCATTGCGTTATATGTATGTCACTGTCAATTCAACAGATGCAGAAAGGAGCTTTTTCCTCTATAATTTAATATTAAGTGACAGAAGAAGAGGGTTAAATGAAGAGAGTCTTCAGAGCCTTCTCTTCCTGTACTACAACAAATTTGTTGAGAATGACTTTCTTTTGTAGTTGATCTCATCTCATTATAAACATTGAGTCTTCCATATAAATATAATGCTCGTAAGCTCAAAATAGAAATACAAAGGATTTTTATTCGGGTAAAGTTTGGCTCTGTAGACTCTCTTCATTTAACATCTCTTAATTATAAATTCATATTTTTTTGTACTTTATTTTGTTTTGTTTTCCTCCCATTCGGAGAATGGATGTTCTACTAGTAAGTTAGAAATAAAATATTAAGAACAAGAAATAATTGTGCGCTGTTTATTGAAAACAATGATTTAAATTTGCAATTTTTCCTTGCAATTTTTACCTTTTATGCATGCAATTTTTTGAATTTTGAATGCAATTTTTGGCTTTTTCATTTGCAATTTTCCGCGGGGACAGCTAGTAGTCCTTGAGACAGGCTATTTATGCCTTCAGTGTTAGAGGATGGGAGCCGAAGACAACACATTATTATAAATTATTTCGTCATTTGGGAAAATCCCGAACCTATTTCTGGATATTACCAGTATCAATATTTATATAGATGACTAGTATTACATGTAGTAAACTCGCCTCGGTATCAACTATCGTTTGTCTGCAATGGTTTGGTGTAGAACGTGCTTTCAGGATCTGAGGTTAACTTACAGAGGAATTCAGGATAGCAGTATTAACCTATATTGGTCAAGGTGCAAGAAATCGTGTAGCACTTACAGTACTCGCTACTCGCTCACGCGCCGCGAGCTAGCTAGCTAGCTGGGGCATAGCTAGCTCGCTCGCTCTCTCTCTCTCTCTCTCTCTCTCTCTCTCTCTCTCTCTCTCTCTCTCTCTCTCTCTCTCTCTCTCTCTCTCTCTCTCTCTCTCTCTCTCTCTCTCTCTCTCTCTCCCTCTCTCTCTCTCCCTCCCTCCCTCCCTCCTCCCTCCCTCCCTCCCTCTCTCTCTCTGATCTCTCTCTCTCTCTCTCTCTCTCTCTCTCTCTCTCTCTCTCAATCTCTCTCTTTCTATTCTCTCAGCCGTGTAGTGCTTCGGTCTAGATCTAGGACGAAGGGTTATACCCGAAACGTCACGTGTTTGTTCTGTCTTTATTAGTGGAGTTGTCACTTATTGTCATATTTCGCCCCTAGCTCGACGCCATACGTTTTAATTAGTTGGTCAGCTTTCTAATCGTGTTTGTCTGAGATCTCTGGCAGTTGTTGAGAGCTTGTAAGACAGACATTGTATCTGTAAAAATGAAGATATCTGATACTTTAGTTGGGAATGTATTGAAAACAGTGTTGAGATGGTAGAGTACTGTTTCCATGGCTGCTGCCTCTGCTTCAAAGTTGGTACATTTTTCTCCGCAAGCTCCAGAGAATTCATCAGAGTTGCCATTTGGGTATTGGATTGGATGTATATACCATACCCTGCATTCGATGTTGCTTTGAGAGCTGACCCATCTGTGTATACATGGGTCCAGCTGTCAGGGTAGTCATCAATGTTGTTTTTTTTGTGATGACATAATCAGGGTTAGCGGATCTGATTTCTTTCTTTGATTGTCAATTAGCTCCATCTTGATTTGAAGCTCTCTGAATACGATATTTAGTGGATCCCATCCTCCCGTGGTGTTTCTTTTTTTGTTCCGGGAGATTGTGTCTTTCTTTTAGCTCCATAGCATGATGTAGTGGTGATTTCTACATTATTCTATATTTTGGTTGCCAGTTATGTACAATTTTTCTGTTTGGATGGGTGGAACTCATCTTTTTGCTTCTTTCATATACCTATAATACTGCTTTGTCCCTGCACATGTCAAGGGGTTCCATATTGGTATGTATTTCTCACGCAGCTGTGGGGGTTGATCCCATGCCTCCACTAATAAAGCGTAGAGCATTGTTTTGGACGGGATATGCTGCAGGAGCTTAGGATAGACCTGCTATACTGAGGGACGGGCGAACATATCCCAAGTGCAGGTTTCTAAGTAATCTAAGGGTCTGTTTATCTGATCTCCATGAGGTGCTTGTTAGCTTGAGTTTTCTTACACCCTTAGCTTTGGGGTTGCATATGTCCTTTTTCATGGTTAGCTGATAGTCTAGCTGTACGCCAAGATATATTGGGTTGCTCTCTTTCTCAATCTGTTCATCATTGCTGATTAGTTTTAGGTTGAGTTTAGCAATCTTATGGCTCTTTGTGAATATGGTGTAAACTGTTTTTGATGCATTAATTTTCATCTTCCATTTCTGGCAATACTTATCAAGTCTCTTCAGATTCTCATTCATTTTCCGAGCTGCTATTTTGGTATTTCTGCTTGTTTCCCATATTGCCAAGTCATTGGCGTATATGGCTGTTTCAGACTTGAGCGCATTTGAAAGGCTATTGATGTAAGCAAGAAACATGGTGCAACTTAATGATGAACCCTGTGGTAAGCCTTGTTCAAGAACTTCATTGGACTTGGACGAAATTGCGTTGTTCCTTTTCGTTTGTATTGTTCTATTCGTCAGAAACCGATTGATCCATTGGTAGAGTTTCCCATGGATTCCCAGTTCCATCATTTTGATGAAGAGACACATGCGTGTTGCTCTTCTCTTGGAAGCCATCATCGACGCACTGAGTTAGTCTGAACAGCTGGTCTTCTGTGCAGCTGTTTGCTCTAAATCCAACTTGTTTTGAACTTATGCTGTTGGTGGTTTCAAGGTACCAATAGAGGCGATGGTTTATCATTCTTTCAGCCAGTTTTCCAATACATGATGTTAATGATATTGGTCTGTAGCTCTTGGGTTCATTAGCTGGTTTGTTCTTCTTGAGGATTGGTTGGAGTTAAATGGGCATTCCTCCAGACTTCAGATATTTCACTTCTTTGCCATGTCATGTTGATCAGTTTTAACAATACTTGTTTTCCTTTATGCTTAGTTTGCATATCATCTCAGTATGTACTTTATCTGGTCTTGGAGATTTACTGGGTTTCAGCTTCTTCAGGGTGTGGTTAAATTCCATGCAATTGAAGTCTTCCTCAAATATTGGCAGGCTGACAGTTGGAGCTCTTTCTTTTTTTTGCAGCTGTTGCAAGCACTCTTTATCGTCCTCTTGGGGTTTTTCTGCTCTGTTTACTGAGGCAAAGTAACAGTTGAAATGTCTGGCCTTCTTTTGGTCTGTGTTGATATTATCATCTACACTGAAGGGTTTATGGTTTGTTCGTCTGTTATCGCCGGAGAGGTTGTTTACCAGGGACCATGCTCTAGCTCCATTATGATGAAGATCAAGGCCACTGCATGTTTTGGACCATTTCTCTTATTTGGTTTTATTGACAGCAAGTATGACTATGGCACAGGCTCTGTTGTACTGAGTTTTGGCCTGAATATAAGAATCTTTTTCCAGGTTGTCTCTTGCTATCTTTCTTTCCACTACAGTAGACTGTATCTCTTCCTTCCAGAATGGTTTGAAATTTTTGCGACACCTTCTTGGGATGTGTTGTAATGCGGATTTGAGGATGGCTGTTGTCACATTTTCATTAAATTCTTCTACACTGTTGGTATCTCTGATGTTTTTAAGGAGCAAGTCTGATGTTTCCTTGTAGTGGGCCCAGTCTGCTTTTTAGGAGATGGAGTACTGATCTTTGTTAAGATAAGTCTGTGGTCATTTCCTATGTCGTCGAGAATTTGAATGTGACAAGATGTTATTAGGTCTGATGAGCAGACAGTTAGGTCTGGGTGAGTGAGGGTAAAGTGGGCTCTGTGTAGCAGAGTTGGTGGTGATTCTGCATTCTGTAGTACAGTCAGGTTCGTTGTCTCACAGAGCTCTTCAATCATTCTCCCTGTGTTGTTGTAGTCAGGGTATTCCCACTGTGGCGAGTGGCCATTGACGTCACCAACAAGCAGTGTTTTATGATACTGTGAGTCATGTATATCTGGTAGGTTGCATGTCGTAGCAGGAGGGCTGTAAATATTATAGACAGTATATTTCCTGCCAGTATGCCATATTATTATGACCTTCTGGACATCTGTGGAGTTTTTAACAGGAGAGTGTGAGGTATATCCCTGGACATCGTTGCTGATATATGCAACAATGCCACTGCAATTTGTACACTGACACACATAGGGTGTATATCCATTGAGGTGCACACTGTTGCTTTTGTGGAGAGTTTCTTGTAAAAGTGCCACATGTACATTATAGTCATTTAGGGTTTTAGCGAGTTCTGTCTTTTTACTTTGATTCCACAAATGTTTATCTGAAGTACATTCAGGGAAGACTCATTATATTATTCTATTAAACACGACATTATCGATCGACTCAGATGCGTTTTGATTGGCTGTGGCAGTGAGCGGAGAATTCATGCAATGGAATAGACTACGATCGGTGACAGTGACAGGTGATGCACACACTCACTGAAAGAGAGCAAGGGTGTGAGGGCGGGGCTAAATGTTTCACAGACCATGAGTGATTGGCTCTCAAGGTCAAGTGTATGTAGTTAGAGGGTTTGTTTTGAGCATGAAAATTATTTATAGATCTACCTTTGCGCAGTCACTTCTTTACAAAGTTAGGACCAAAGCATTATCTGCCGAAAATTTGTATGACTTCTGATCTGCTTTCCGAGATGTCAAATTAAAAAAAAAACAGCCAAAAAAAAAACCCCAAACGAAAACCCAAAGAAACAAAAGTGAACAAGCAATCAGTATCACACTTACCTTACACACCAACGTGTAGACCTACCTGGCATGCTAACGTGCTTGATAATCAAGTGGTGTAATCAATAATAATCCCTGACATCTTGCCTTTAATAAAGAGTGATTTTGCATAACACACGGTACGCATAAACGCATGCTTTTCTCAGCGCCCAAAGGCCGTGCGTTTATCCAGCGACTACTGTATTTGCACCAAAAAAACCCAGATGGACAACCCTGTAAGTGCACATGCAGGATTGTGTCATTGAAAACTATCGAGCACAAGCCGTTAACCATCCTACAAGGTTGTTCACCTTAAAAGTGTCTGTTATACGCCAAAGTGCAAATGTTGTATTGAGCTTGTTTATTAAGTTACAGGTTCTAAGATTTTGACACAAAATGTGCCATGTAAAAATTTCGTAGAAAATGCAAAAAAAAACGTTTTTGAAAAATTGTGGGTTACAGGGTTGTTGTACTCAGCGACGGTATATACAATCCTGAGCATTCGTTCTTCACCAAGGCTGTCTGATGTACACAGTGGTCAGTGCACTCAGGCAGTAAATCTATGCAAATCCAGCTTTCATTCAAACGAGGTGTCTCTGTCCAGCTTTGCAAATATGGGAAAAGTTTTAGATTGCCCTGTAAACACAAAGCAGTTTCATTCAAACGAGGCATTCCAGTCTCCAGAATTGCCTCGCATAAAAAAAGTCCAGTGACCAAGACAAATCTGTATTCCCTATGTTTTTTTGCAAGATTGCGTTAAGATAAGAAAATGAAGCAAAATCGTAGACAAAACGTTTTTGCACAACAACAGATTGCTTTCATTCTGTAAACAGAATGCAAGTGAAACATGGGACCAGTACTTTCTCTGTGAAGACAATGATAAATGAAGAAAAAAATAACCTTACTAATGTATGGAAAATCTAAATGGAGTTTTTTATGACAGAAAATTAAGTCACAGTATCTAAATCCTGCTTTTATTTTCAAAAATCTGCAATTTTATTTTTATTTTTGGATCGTGTTTGTTTTTAGTGTATCTAATATTGTTTGCTTCTTTGTCTTTGTTTTTGTTTCGTTTAGGTTGTTTTGTTTTCTTGTCGAACATGCTTGATTCTTGTTTTTGTATTGTTTTTGTCCGTATTTGACGGGAAAATGGTTTGATCCACCTACAATGGAATAGCTCGACCCAGAGTGAGAGAGAGACACTCACTGAAAGAGAGCAGAGAGGGTGTGAGAGAGGGCTAAATGTTCACAGACCATGAACCGGAACGGGACCATTACTTGTATGACTTCCTGATCTGCTAAGAGATGTCAGAGAAAAAAACAGCCAAAAAAAAAAAAAAACCCAAGAGAAAACCCCTTTGGCTGACCAAGTCTGGAAACCTTGATCAACCTGGAGATGGCGTGGCTGAGAAACTATCAAAAGAGAGAGAGAGAGAGTAAGTGTCTGTTGCTACCATTGAGCTTGAGAGAGAGTTACAGGTCTAAGAGTGAAGAGAGAGAGAGAGAAACTTTTTGAAAAATTGAGAGAGAAGATAAAGGTTTTGAGAGAGAAGTATGTCTTCTGACAGACACACAGGCAGTGAAATCTATACGACAGACTCTGGATGGACAGACTGATAGACAGACATACAGAGACTACAATGGGATCGTGGAACTGCTCCGTCTAGAACTACTGAAAACTTTTAGTAGAGGCTAGTGAAGTGCCCATTCGAGGAAGAACACCAAGACGAAAGACATGTGACACAGTGGATGGAAAGATATAGAGGCCCTAATAGTAGTAGCGCACCCCAACCACCCGCGATCGATACCAGAAGTCAAGACAATAATATACAGTATGTTTCACAAAAAGCTGAACCCTTTGAAATGTTAATAACTTCTCGACAACGTGACCAATCAATAGCCATGTATTTTTCAACTTCAGTTCTACACGTTTTGATAAAGATAAGCTTTTGTTTGATAATTTCCAACTCATCCATCGTATACATGTCGTGATTTCAGGGTGAATTAAGATGAGACAGCAAGAAAAAAGATCTAGATGAAAGAGTGAAAGGAAAGAATTAGGACCTACCGGTACCACCCGCCAAACACCTGCTTAGTAAAGAGAAAAAAAAAAACATACTGCTTTGGTTTGGCGCACTGACTGAAAGAGGGGTTTGGGGCATAATTACAAAAGGATGAGTTGGGGGGGATAAATAAGAGAAGAAAAAGAAAGAAAGATAAGCTTCTAACGGTAGAGAACTGCGTGTTGTAGAATATCATAGCCGGTGTCCTCGTCCCCACACTGAGCCAGTCTTCGCCCTCTGGCAAACTTTTCAGAACGTTGAATATCTTGGATGAGCTGTCCTGGAATATTGAAAATAGTTTTTTTGTTATAATATATTTGTAATCAATTTTACTCAACAGGAAGACACAGAGATGCAAAATGACTAGTGTGTATTCACTGAACTGGAGGAAAGGATCAACTATGGAATGCTTAAACTATAGAGAGATATCACCATTTAGCGTACAAGGAAAAGTATATGCCAGGATACTGGAAATGAGACTAAGGAAAAGAGTAGATGATCAGATTGAAGAGCATCAGAGTGGATTTAGACCAGGAAGAAGTGTACAAAACCACTATATTTACAATGAGACAAATAATAGAAAAATTCCTTGAGAGAAACAGTGACTCGCACCTGCGTTTTATTGACTTAGAAAAGGCATTTGACACTGTGAGGGGGAACGAACTATGTCAGTCTTTAAAAGAACACAATGTAGAGTAAAATTTAACAGAAGCCAATAAAAGTTTTTACAATAAACCAACATGTGCAGTGAAAGTAGATGAAAAATTAGATGTAAATATAGGAGTAAGACAGGTTTGTGTAGTTAGTCCTCTTTTGTTTATCACATTTATGGATTTAGTCGCAAAGACATCCTCAAAAATGAAAAAAAGAATGTAGGTATGTGGAAGCTCAAGCCAGTAAATGTATCAGTGCTTTCATTTGCCGATGATTTAGTTCTGTTTGGAAAATCAGAAAGGGACCTTCAATCGAATATCAACATGATGAATAATGAACTAAATAAAAGAGGAATGAGAGTAAATGCAAAGAAAACCAAACAATACTAACTAGGAATCTAAAACACAAAATGTTTCATTGGCTAGGGAGAATTCAGAACAAGTTCAAAGCTACAATTATCTAGGAGTAATGATTAACTCAAAGGATAAAACTAAGAGAAGAAATCAACCAGAGAATCCAAGATACTCTTCTTCAGTTAGAAGCTTCCTGGACAATTCAAATAAAAGCAAGTCTTTTAATTGTTCTGAGAATAATAAAGGTGATGAAATGAACAATTGCATTTATGAAAACAGATTTACCTTGCAGCCTTTCAGGAGAGGAAATAGTATCTTGATTTTCTCCTTTGTTTCAGGAGACGATGGAACGAGGTGAGGTCCATAAATGATATTGACCGGCCAAGTTGAGCGCACATACTGGTACAGTGAGTAGATATATCCATACATGACATCATTAAATGGCATGACTACTCATACCCACTCCCACATGGTCTCCAAAATGTACAGTCAAGATTTTGGAGATTCAATCCTGGTTGCTCTCTTGTTCACAATATATTAAAAAATTCTTTGTCATCAAGACTGTCTCATTGAGAGAAAAAAACCCAACAAAGGAAGAATGCTAATCGAAGATGGAACTGAGCGGAGGTCGCACAACACTCTCATCCAAAATTCCAAAATCCCGTAGTTTCAACTTCGACATGCATGGGGGAAGTTTCCAAAATGGAGACAGAGCATGACACACCTGTGAATAAATATTTTAACGTGCAAAAAAGAAGATTAAGATTCTGTGAATATAGAAGAATCTGAGACACTAAGAATTTACCCAAAACTATACAGATTTTCAGGTTTGTGACTTATAGGTCAACCTTCATAAAAATCAGTTTCGAACCCAAAAAAATGCACCAGGCAAGGCTTCTTCTTCTTCATACAGACATATTCTATATATCACTTTTATAGCCACTCTGAAGAAAATCCCCAACCTTGAAATAAATTTTACTTCATTTGAAGGACATGTCAATTGGCACAGATCGATGTCACAGTTTGAATCATTAAAAGGCCAACTCCATGAATCATCACCAAAGGGACCATTGGTGAAACTGTCTAAATGCGCAAGTCCAACGATATATAGGATATGAGACCTCCTCCAAATGATATATATATTGAGTGTTTTTTTTTGTGTCTTCATAATAACAGAGGCCTTGATCCAATAGAAAGGCTCTATTTACTTCTTTCTAGAGATAAATGATGAAGATACAATGGATGTTGGTATTTCATGACTTATTGGTGCGTATTTCAAGGACTTGCCTTCAGATTTCCCAGCAGAATTTCGATAATTTATATTCTGATACAAGCATGCTCGTAAATTATGTTGGATTATGATTTCTCTCTATTATAAATAAAGCTAGGTCTCTTGAACTTTGACTGAAGTTATGCTGGCTTATTATTGTAATGATTGGAAAGTGAAAAACTAAATCTAGTAACAATAAAACGTTTTGTGGATCGCAGGCAAAACGATCTTTTTCCAATCAATTAAAATTAGTGATTTGATCCACAAGTTTATCTGCAAAGAACCTAAAGCAGACTATTTGAAATCTACATGCTAAATATTGAGATTGTGGATGCAGTGGTTCCTGAGTTTAAAATGGTCAAAGTTTGAGATATAACAGTTTTATATAAATCGAGACCTGATGAAATAGTACCAAACCAACTGGAAGTGTTCATGTGATGTTTCAAATGCTGCACACTACTTGAAGTTTATCATGCATTTCATGCAGAATACGGAACTAGCACTTCAAATATATATATATATATATATATATATATATAAATATATATCTCTAATGGCTATGAACTGCTCAAGTGAACGTTCTTTTTTGTAACTAAAAAGAATTAAAGTTAAAGACTGCTAAACGGTCAACGATGGGCCAACTACATCTTGAAATACTGGTACTTGTCTGCATTCAAAGCGATTAGCTTCCTGAAATTGCTAAAAAACGAACTGACGAACTTGCAGGCATAAAAAGGCACGCAGTTGTAATCTAGCTACAGTAATCTTATAGCACAGTTGAAGCCGGTAATTGAACGCTGTTTATTTGGAACAGCCACTTTTTTTGTAACAATACCTCTGGGACAGAATTCTTTCTAGGAAAATTGTACTGTTTAATAGGAATGCTCGCTGCTTATTTGGGAATGAGAATGGTCATAGACTCAAATCGAAACAAAATTTTTAAGTGAGTCTCTGTAACGTAAAACCCTAGCAGTTATCAGTTGTTACAGTTAGATGGAGTGTGCGATCATTATTCAGTATACTATGCCCACTTTTGATATGTTTGGATGGCATGTGTATGAATTAGACAATGCAGGTAAGTCTATCACATAAGATGACCAATAACTCAATAACGACTGGCTAGGTGTTGGATTTAGATGGTATTCCCAGGCCACCTATTAAAATATGCCTTTGGACCAGCAGAGCCGTAATCAGGTATTGTCTGAGCTCAAGGGCTAAGGGTCAGATCGATGAACTTTACATATAATGATTATCAGGGCTACACCCGCATGAATTCATCTAAGAGACCATATAGCCAAGAGGCTGCCTTTTGGTATCTCACTATGACCAGCCTATATGGCAAAGACTACTGTAATAATATTGAATGAAGACGAAGATGATGATAATGATAATATGCAAAATGAAATATTATATATATAGATCTATGTCTAAAAGAGGAATCACCCAGATTGAACAGAGGTAAAGAAACAAAAAATCATAAAAGAACTCAAAAATATCAAATTTTAATGGAGAAAATTACAAATGTCCCAATAACACAGGTCAATTTGTATGAACGTATGCCGACCGCTCTTTTAACCTCTCTCATTGGAATAAAGGTTTTCACTGCGCTGTCCCCTTAAAATGTTCTTGTCTGCAAGGCAGTCAGTCATAGAACATTCTCGTAGTGAATACATGTGTTTAGAGAGATTTAGATTCTATAGAGGTAAATTCTTAAAATCTTGACACTTCATCCTTTAGATCTCGATCTCTACTGTCATCAACCATGTTAAAAGGAGATCTAGATATAGAGGATATCAAGGGTTCCCTACCAGGGGTCCTAACACCACCTAGGGGTGCAAGCTAGGGCCTAACCTTTTAGGGGGTGCTAAAACCTTGGATTTTTTATGACATCATAGGCATTTATAACAAGAAAAAAATCGGTCAGGAACAAAATTGGGGGATTCACAGAGAAAGTTCATTGAGTGTCGTTCAGAAATTCAACATATAGATTTAGCTAGTATCTAAATCATTTGTTTTAGAAATGTCCTCGGTCTTACATACGATTAAATGCAAGAAATAGAGACACCTGCAAACCATTTTATGCTCTATAACATTTAGGTGGTGAGCATGCGGAAGGTACAAATACAACGGATATGGCCAATGCGAGCTGGGGAACAATAAGATTTTTCACTCCTCGTCCCTTACTCAATCGCGATACGTGCCCAGCCAATTAGAAACGCCAGGAAATTTTGTGCAATTTATGACATCAAGAAGAGAGCCGTGAGCAGAGTCTGAAGACTGCTCAATTCTAATTGCCTAGTGACAAATCAGTGATCCCATGGGAGAAAGGCTGTGCTGTACAGTGGTTGAGTTAAAAGAGAAGACTGGTTATATTTCATAACATTTACAGCACAATAGATACATAGGTATATGATTGGTGGTTGCAATGCATGGCGACCTGTTTAATGTTTAGAAAAATCCTCATATAACCAAGGGAAAGTCAGAAACTCTTGAATCAATGGTTAATTCCAGCGCGTATGTAACATATTTAACCATTGACCCAATCTTGTCAATGACATTTGAACTCCTCATGTTCACATAACCTATTTTGAAATAATACGTCTGCTGTCTTTGTCTCACGCCTTATCAAATTGAAGGATCGAAGTAACTATTCAGTGCTGTAAGTGCGTCCTTTCATTGAAAGGGGTGTCATCGATTAATTAATGGCCACGCTGACCGCTTCACCTGTAAAAATGTCCGTCAACCTTGCCATGGGCTCAACTTTTAACTCGTATCAGTTCTTATATGAAATAAAGGAACTGGAGAAAGAATAAAACAAAGGAGAGAGACACATGTTTCATACACATGCATGCAAGACTGAGAGAGCGAGTGGGAGACAGAGACAGAGAGAGAGAAAGAGAGAGAGAGAGAGAGAGAGAGAGAGAGAGAGAGAGAGAGAGAGAGAGAGAGAGAGAGAGAGAGAGAGAGAGAGAGAGAGAGAGAGAGAAGAGAGAGAGAGAGAGAGAGAAGGAGGGAGAGAGGAGAGGAGAGGAGAGAAGGGAGGAGAGAGAGAGAGAGAGAGAGAGAGAGAGAGAGAGAGAGAGAGAGAGAGAGAGAGAGAGAGAGAGAGAGAGAGAGAGAGAGAGAGAGGAGAGAAGGGATACACATACACACATGATACAAGACTGACTGAGAGAGGAAGGAAAGATATATATATATAGATCAAATCACGTACGCCACATATCTAGATCCCACATCTAGATCTAATGTTGAATCATGAATCGTTCTATCCACCAGATTTATCTGTGATTTCTCAAATCCAGGGAGAAAATAATGAAAATGTCAAATAATAACAAGGTATTATCATTAGGTGTTTAAATTGATAAATTAGCCTATTCCTAATTTCACTGGGATCAGTGCTGATTAGTACCAGGGTTCATACACGTCATTAATGGTGAACCGAATGAGTGACAAGCTCCTTTCACCATTAATGATGAATAGTGGGGATGTCCATCCATTATAATTAATGACGGGTAGTCGTAAGGTCCATCTGTCATTAATGATGAAGTGTTGGCCTCGGAGGATATGACCGAAGCCAGTCAGGAAACATTGGTGTATCAGGAGGCAACCTCTCTTTTTAAACGCCAATTTGTTTTCTTTTTCTCATCAATGTCCGCTTGAATGTCCCTGACTATGGAAATCCCTCTAAAATATCAGTAGACCTACATACAATAATCGGAGTCTGGATCTAGATCTAGAATCTAGATGATTGTAGCCTTATTTAGATTATAGATCTAGAATCTAGACCTAGAAATGGGAATGTAGAATTCTAATATAATATATATATATATAATTAGGGCCTATATCTAGATTAGATCTAGAGCTAGACCTGGATCTCTAGGTCTAGATTATGGAAGAGAAATTTAAAAGAAACTAGAATCTATGAGAATAGTTCCTTCCTTCACATTTACAGTAGCCTAATCACAGAACTTTACTTTTAGCCGATTGATACACTATGGTACATGAGTCCATACACTAAAGATCTGCTAGAATATAGATTAGTCTAGATCTAGCATAACTCGATCTTACTCTTCAATGTCTTGAGCTAGATATAGATCTAGATCTAGATGTAATAGCCTGATAATATCACTATCATTATCACTACTATCAGTGGTAGTAATAAGCCGAATTACATTTAAATATGATCTAGATCTAGATCTAGATGGTTCAAAATCTATCTGATCTACCCATTTCTCCCATAAAACTAAGACTATACATAAGATGATTATAAACACCCTGTTCGATATCATTAATTGTCTACATATACAACTTCTAGTCTAGAATCTAGATCTAGATCTATAGATCTAGATATCTAGAAGCATATCACATGCACTCAGAGGTTGAGCTAGTGTTGATGAACGCTATAGAAATGTATTTTATTATTATTATTATTATTATTATTATTATTACATGTAATCGATGTAATCTAGATCTAGATTCTACACAAAGCGCAAATTGATTTGAAACGACACACAGGAGATCAACATACATACAAAAGTAAAGTGAAATTCAACATACATTTTGGTCAGCCAAATCC
>JAXRKP010000551.1:212500-217500 GCA_037039925.1 Doris montereyensis
TCGAAGAAAGAAAAAAGACAAAGGGCCGACTATTGACCACCAGATCAGAAAGAATTAAAGAACAAATCCATAATGAATATACGATGCTAGACAAAAAAAAAAGAGTCAATCAAAGCAGACAAGAAAGCTTACTAGGACATGTTAGCAGAAAGAGCAGAAAAAGCAAGCCAAAGACAAGATATGAAGACTCTATACCAGACAGCTAAAGAACTTTCCAAAGGGTATAGGAACAATGATGCACACAAGGAAATTTACTCTCGAGCGAAGCAAACCAAATGAACAGATGGAAAGCGCACTTCGAGTGTGTCTTAAACAGAGAAACGCAAAGGCTCCACACAGTCATTAAACCTGCAGAAAATGACTTGGACATCAACACGCTACCCCAACGTTAGGTGAAATTTAAAAAAAAGGCAACAGAGAGTCTCAAAACTGGGAAAGCAGCAGGTGAAGATCAAGTGACAGCAGAAATGATTAAGATACAAAACGAAATGACCCCTAAAAATATTACAAAGCATATTTCAAGAAATTTGGGAAAAAGAAGAGCTACCAAATGAATGGAGTGTTGGACTCATCGTCAAACTACCAAAGAAACGGGGATCTTTCAACTAAATGTGATTGTTGGAGGGGAATCGTGCTATTGCTACTCTCTATCACCAGCAAAAATTTTCAGCAAAATATTACTAAACCGTATTAACCCTACAGTCGAACCAAAACTTAGAAAGCAGCAAGCAGGATTAAGGAAAGGCCATTCTTGCTCAAATCATATATTCACTCTTAGACAAATTTTTGAACAATGTCAAAAATAGAATGCTCCCCTGTACTCAAATTTTATAGATTTTGAAAAGGCTTTTGATAGTGCACACAGACCTGCATTATGGAATATCCTCTGGAGAACTTGGCAGTTCTCGGATAGACTGCCAAACGCCAGGAGAAGTCATACACCCTATCCAGTGGGTCCCCAGGTGGCGGATAGGGAGTGCCCTGTAATGGGGTAGCTGTGAATATTCAATAAACAGTCCCGGACCAAATCATGGGAAACCCTTTGGCAAGGCCAAGTACCGATCAGCCACCCTAATTGGGTTACATGGAAACCATGGAGAGCAGCATGGTGGATGCGAGTATCAGCGGAGGAACTAGACCTGACTAGTCAACGGTGATCACCGCATGACGTCGGACAGAACTGCCTAAGGTCAACCAGCTCAGTTAGGAAGCTACTGCTCAAACCAGCAATGGTTCGTCACGTCTACGTACTGTGAAAAAGATGGTCCAACCCGGGGTCCAGACAAGGCTTGCCTTCTCCTGGACCCACATCTCAAATATGAAAATGACAAAAACAAAAGAAACCATACTGAACCGGTCGCCGCCCAGGATAAAAAGGGCCGTGTGTCTGCTGTAGGAAGCCCTGTTGGCACGATAAGTTGGCGAGATTCCACCAAAACAAAAACTCTCAACATTACACCCAAATTAAAAGTACTCTCACTTAACATAGAGGGTATATCAATGGCAAAATGTGAATATCTTGAAAACTACGACACAAACATGACGTAGACATTGTTCTACTCCAAGAAACACATATGGGTAACAACAACCAACCATCGAGATTTAATATCAATGGATATTCAGTCATCAATAACAGAATCATCCCAAATACGGTGTCATCACATACGCAAGAAAACCAGATCAGACTACTGACCTTGGAGGAAGCACAGAAGAAAACGATAAGCAAAGAACAACAATAAAATTTGGGGATACAGAGATTACAAACATACAAACCACCAAAACTAATCTGGTCCAACCCACCAAAAGCAAAAATGAATCACCCAGCAATAATCATGGGAGATTTCAACAGTCATCATAACGAATGGGGATATATGAAAAATGACAAGGCTGGGAATACACTAAGCCAGTGGGAAAACCTTTCTAGTATCTCTCTTGTCTACAACCCAAAAGAGAAAGGAACATTCAACTCAGCCCGATGGAAGAAAGAATACACACCAGACCCAGTCTTCGTCTCAAAAAAACAAAAACGGAAAACCAATTGCCACAACGAGAGAAGTGCTTGGTATTTTCCCAAACAGCCAACATTGCCCAATTTTGATTACAATAAGTATACAGATTCCAAAAATTGAAAGGCTTTCCTCAAACCACGATGGAATTTTCGAATAGCACATTGGGGAGCATACGCACAGGAAGTAAACACAACGTGCAAAAGAATTAAACTTGAAATCAACAATATTGGCCGATTCAGCAAACTGATATTGAGCGCTTCTAAAAAAGCACATACCAAGAGGTTTCCGTAAGGAATACATACCCTGCTGGTCAGAGCATATTAAAAAAAACTGTTAAAAGAGTTTGAAACATCTCAAGACTAAAACAAAGCAGAAGAACTCTTAGACTCATTACATAATAACTGAAAAAGCGATGACAAAAATAGGAATAATTTTTGACTATGAACTTTCTTTTGAGTTTCAAGTGAGCTCCTTAGTCAAATCACTAACGTTTTCCTTGAGAAAGATTAATTCCATTCATTCATTCCTCACAAGCGATGTTACAAAAAACGTGTCACAACTCTTATGTTCTCCCAGCTTGACTATTGTAATTCTCTGTTGTTTGGCCTTTCGCAAGAAAAAATCAAAAGACTTCATTTTCAAGTCATTCAAAACATTGAAGCCAGACTTGTCTTTAGAAAACGAAAATTTGATAGTGTATCCCCACTACTGACAGAACTTCACTGGTTAACAGTCGAAAACAAAATTCAAAGCTGCAACTTAAGTTTACAAATGTCTTGATGGAACAGCACCTAATTATATTCAAAGTCTTTTAAATGTCTATAAACCTGGTCAGACATTAAGATCATCTGCCGATACATCCACTCTATTAAAAAAAAAAAAAAAGGAGAAAAAAAAAACTAGTGCTAGTACACGATCTTTCGCATATCATGGTCCATTTGTGTCGAATGCCCTCCACATAGTCTTTGAGAGTCAGTCACTGTCAATTTTTCTGGGGGAAAAATCAAAACATCTTTTTTAACTACGTAATAACCGAAAAGAGCGATGGATAGAGGTTGTTGAAAATGTAGGTCTTAGTCGATCAAGCCGCCATGTCTGGCAAACTATAAAACAAAGTTCAACCCAGAAAATCAACAAACAAGAACTGCATCTCAAATCAAGGCAAACGATATTGCAAAAGAAATAAAACAACGAGGACAACATAAGATGAACTACGCGTTTGAAAAAAGAAATAAGAAAGAGTTACCATAACGCTCTAACATCGCTACCAGACTCAGAACTATCTCTCCCCGTCCCAGTAATCACTAACGAAATGAAAAAGGCCATAAACAGCATGAAAAAAGGTAAAGCGGCTGGTATTGACGGTATATATCCAGATATGATAACACATCTTGCACATGGTGCTAGTAGTTATTGATGTTTCGCATATCGTGGTCCATTTGTGTCGAATGCCCTCCCACATAGTCTTAGAGAGTCAGTCACTGTCAATTTTTCAGGGGGAAAAATCAAAACATATCTTTTGTAACTAAATTCTAGTTTATGAAAGCTTATTTTATTAAAATTTAAATGAAACATAATAATTGCATAATTTTATTAGGGCTGTATTCACCCTATGTATGAAGAGGCTTGTGTGTATGCGTGGGTGCGTGCGTGCGTGTGTGTGTGTATGTGTGTGTGTGTGTGAACGTGTTTTCCCTCCATTAAGGGCCTCCTGAAGTGATTGTTTTTGGTTTTGAGTTAGGGTTTTTGCTTTTAGTATTATTATGAGTGTCCAGCCGTGGGTAGTAATTAGCTCCACATTTAAAAGTTAATTCTCCCTGTCCGACATAAGAAGTGTTGAAGGATATAGATACGAAGTCTCACACAAGCATGCAATACGATATACATAGTTAATAAATATCGATACGATGATAAATTATTATAAAAAAGCAATAATTAAAACAACAACGAATGACTAATGCAAACGAAAGGTAAAACAATTGGACCAGTCTTACCTTGATACCAATGGAATACACATATCTATCTTATCACTAAAAAGAAATTAAAGTAAAACACATATAATCATTATAAATGTCTACAGTACAAATGAATTTTCTTTTGATGTTCGCTTGTCGTTCTTGATCGACACCACACCAGTCTGAAGAACATCAACGTTTTCAATGTAGTTGACCACAAGATCAGCACGTCATCAATCCAACACACAAACACACACACAGTAGGCAGTCGTACAGGTTGCAATACACAGCAGTGGTGAAGTCTCAACAACAACAAAAACACACACACAGGGGTAGCCAATCAGTACGGGGTTACCTTACCGCTGTAGAGGTTCAAATCCTAAATTCCAATCAGGTTAATTAAAATTAAATAGGTAACCACACGCTTACCATTTATGGTCTCACGTTCGACATTGACGATTAGAATAATAACATTAGTCAATTGTCTTCAAATTGCATATCCCTAAAATACAATAATTATTATATGCAATACTATAGCGCATAGAGCTATTAAGGGAGAAGTTATCTCCTTATAATACTAATGATATGTAATACGTTTAGGTGAACAAATATAAGTAACCGTTCTTTGTTATTCATAGTTATCTATGTTAATCTTCCTGATAATAGTCCCAGTTAACATAGTAACAATATAAGAATGGAACATAATTCTTCACAATGAAAACATATAAAGATTTCACACTGAGAAACTCTTTATTAAAATAAACATAGTATTACATATCATGGCTTTAAACAATACATCGTTCAAACTAAGGCAACCTTGACAATGTTCAATCAAAATTATTCACTATCTGTTCTATAAAGGTTCCTTATGATTACAATGTAAAAATATAATAACTTATCCCAATATGGCTATCAACACGAGATGAACTTAGGTCCGCTCGTTCCACTTTTGAATTTAAGGCGGCAACGCTTTTTAGTGTTAATAAAACTTATAGTAGTTTTGAACTCGAGATCTCGGTCTCAACAATCTAGAATC
>JAXRKP010000551.1:222500-257500 GCA_037039925.1 Doris montereyensis
AACGTCAAAATATGGATGAATATCAGCCAAGGTGGATTTATCAAGTGCCATTGCCTGGTGAATGTGTCAGAGATTACTATGAGGCAGCTGCCACAATGGAGATTTACTACACCTCTGACACGAATTTGAAATGATCATAATATTATGATGTTGTCATAACAAAAATACACAAAATGTTTCTGGTTTTACAAAGCTATGTTTATGCATTTCGTCTGTCTGTCTGTCCTCGCATGTATGTCTGTATGTGTATGTATGCATGCATGTATGTATGTATGTATGTATTCTATACATGAATGTATGTTGATGAATATATATATATATATATATATATATATATATATATATATATATATATATATATATATATATATATATATAATATGTATAATTGTTTATATGTTTGTATGTATTTATGTATGTGCATGTATGTTTGCATATGTTGTGTGTAGTTGCATAATATGTATGGATGTATGCGTTAATGTATGTGTGCGTAATAGTGTAAAAAAAGTCATATGAATTTCTATATTTTCATGAATGAGGGCACATTCTATCAGTGGGTTCGGATGGATTTAATTCACTCATTCATAGAAAGTAGTAACAAACTTTAAACTGACCTTAACGTTACGACAAGTCGCTCCTCTGATGGTATTGGTGTGGGATTCCGGTTGGTTGCTGTCTTTTCTAGGCATTTGTCATACTAATAATCTTATTATAATACTGCATTAATGTTTAGCAATTTTAATGGTGAATAGATCTATGTGTTATGATTTTTGGACTTACTTATGGGGAACAGAATGTAATTTCCTTCTTTGGATGAATAAAGATATTATTATTATTATTATTATTATTATTATTATTATTATTATTATTATTATTATTATTATTATTATTATTATTATTATTATTATTATTATTATTATTATTATTATTGAATGATGTATTATTATTATTATTGAATGATGTTGTAGGTATATCTTAAGCATTTCTGTGATGTATTTGTCATACTAATACTCTTATTATATTACTGCATTAATGCTTAGCAATTTTAATGGTAAATAGATCTATGTGTTATGATTTTTGGACTTACTTTTATGAGGAAACACACCCTAGTATTCAAATGATCAAGGAAAATATACCAAACCCTCCCGTTTTCGACTTTAAGAAGGCCGATCCTGATACTACTATGAAAATTATCAATAAAATCAATATCAAAAAGGCAACTGGAGTAGACTCTATTTCAATCAAACTTGTCAAAGCTAGTGCTACTGTTATAAATTCCCAAATAGCCACTCTCATCAATTCCTCGATTACTAGTGGTGTGTTTCCTGATAAACTGAAATTGGCCGAAGTAACACCTCTTTTTAAGAAGCAAGACCCTTTAGATGTAACGAATTACCGCCCTGTCAGCATATTACCTGTAATATCTAAAATATATGAAAAAGTATTTTCCCAACAATCATCTGAGCATTTTGAAAATATATTTCACAACTATTTTTGTGCATTTAGAAAAAGACATGGCTGCCAAACACCGTTATCAAGACTTTTAGAAGATTGGAAATCTGCTTTAGATCAAAACTATTTTGTGGCTGCCATCCTAATGGATCTATCAAAAGCCTTTGATTGCCTCCCCATGATATTCTTTTGTCCAAATTATCTGCATATGGATTATCAACAGAAGCCGTTATATTGCTCCAAAATTATTTATATAACAGAAAGCAACAAATAAAACTAAAAGGTGTAACCAGTGAATGGGCAGATATTAAAAAAGGTGTTCCTCAAGGTTCCAATAAAAGATGGTAAATTATATAATTATGCTGATGATAACACTCTGTCTTTTGCTCATCCAGTGTATGACGTTTTGATAAATACTTTAGAAAAGGAAAGCAATATATTGATAGATTGGTTTAAAATTAGCTGCATGCAAGCAAATCCAAATAAGTTCCAAGCTATCGCAATGGGAAAGAAAACATTTGCAAAAAAACCATTTTCAAAATTGATTGTATTGATATCTCTTGTGATGATGTAATAAAGCTTCTGGGAATTAACATTGATTATCAACTCAAATTTGATAACAACATTTATGCCGAAGAGCCTCTCAACAACTACATGTCTTAAAACGAATTGGTAGACACTTATCAAAACTAAATAGATTAACAATTTTTCACACTTTTGTGCTTTCAAATTTCAATTTCTGCCCTTTGGCATGGCATTTCTGCTCAAAAACAAATGCGAAAAAACTAGAGAAAATTCAAGAGCGCGCACTACGTTTTATTTATGAAAACTATGAGAACTCATATGAACAACTTTTAACCATCGCTAAAGTTCCATCCTTACAAATAAGAAGAATGCGAACAATGGCTCTTGAGACTTTTAAAATACTATATAACCTTGCACCACCATGTTTGGACAACTTAGTGCAGTTCAAAACCAAAGATATAATTTTAGATATTCAAATATTGTTGAAATTCCAAGGGTGAGGAGTACGCTGTATGGCAAAAATTATTTTAAATATGCAGCAGCTGTCCTTTGGAACGAGTTGCCACAAAACATTAGAGAAGTTTCAAGTTTTAATATATTTAAGACTCTCGTGTCTTGCTGGAATGGAAAAGAATGTACTTGTATTGCATGTGGATAGCTGCTGGATATTTTTTTTAATATTTTCTTTTAAATAACATGTGTTCTATTTTAACTATGTTTAGTTTATTAACCCGTGTCGTTGCATTTCTGCTACTTTATATATTGTTAAGTCGGCTAAAAGCTCTTCAGAGCGTATATGATTATATGTATATATGCATTATTTCTGTAAACCTGTATTATGAGATTGCCGACTATAAATACAATTTTGAATTGAATTGAATTGAATTTCCTTCTTTGGATGAATAAAGGTATTATTATTATTATTATTATTATTATATTATTATTATTATTATTATTATTATTAACAAAAAATCTAAGCACAAACCTCTGTCAATTAACTGTGAAATTAAATGATGATGCTCACCGTTTCATTTGAATATTTTTCAAGCCGTCAGATGGCCGTTTCTACTTATTAACACTCTTCCGTTGGGCGGCATGAAGCAAGGCGTCATAAACCCATTGACTGCAGATCAATTCAAGAGCTGTGTCCTAGAGGTTCTGTCAAATAAGTCTCAATTCCTTTACAGGAAAAGTGTACGTATTAAATCTACATACTTTTATTTTTAGCTTGTTCTCTAAGTAATATGTAGTCCTTACTAGATTCTAGATATAGATTCTCGTTAGATCTAGATAGATCTACATCTATATTTAGTGGGGGTGTTACCTTCTTACACTACAGTGATGTGTTGTCCCGGCCATTTGCATGAAAAAGCGAGTGTGTGCAACGGGCGAAGCTAGGATTTAGACTTAGTTTGAACAATGAGTTCAAGTTTACAGATGATTAAAGACCTATAAAACATGCTTTTCCCACCGATTACAATGATATAAGAAGCATTGATATTGGACAATATTTATCGAAATTATGGCATTTCAAAGATTCAGAAAATTCGTCCCAAAACCCACATTTTTTAACACGGGAAAATGTCAATATTTGCAGTGCCATAATTTCATCATAATATAAATAAAGCCACACTTACAAAATTCACTGAGCTTATAGAGATCATGCCATATATTACATGTAATTTTTTTTGGACACCATACGAGGACTAGGATAGAAAATATCTGTGACTCAGTTTGGCCCCACACGCAATTTTAAGCATTTCATGTGACAAGCCCCAAACATGCCAAAAATGATGTTTTCAAATAGCCGCAGAAAATTTAAATAATGCATTACACAGACATATTTGGTATCAAATTAAACAAGGGAAAAGGCTCTTTCTTTCTATAACACACACATTGACTTACAAACACTTATATCAAAATAAGAAGACATGATGTGCAAGGCATTCTGTATTCATTTATATTTTACACAATTTTGAAAAATCATAAAAAATCAATATGAGGCAAATCATAGAGTTATTGATATCATATTAAACAGAAAAACAAGTTCTTTCTAACTATATCAAAATCAATTTAATAGTAACGACAAAAATTGATGTCTTAATGAAATTGTAATGTATGGGAAATTAGGTACACATCGACATAAATAAAAATGAAAAAAAAATTATATTATATCTCAGTAAACAAAGTTATTGAAACATTAGAGCACAATAAAAACAACAACTTGATATCACAGCAATAAGAGTTCAATCTACTGATCTAAAAACTCACTGAGTCGCTTTAATATATCATCAAGTGAACCAGTGAGGTTAATTTTTTTTCTGCTTTGTGATGTACCTTATTTGGTCTTTGAAAATAGACGTGATAGAAGTTTTACTTTTTTCTCTGACAAAAACCTCAAATAAAGTTCATTAACATCTGAACCTGACATGCATAACCCTCCATTCTCATCAATCCTTTTCATCAGTTCAGCATTTGATGTAATTTCTTCAACATTTTTTTTAATCTTTCGCTCTTGATTAGCAAGCATTCTTTGTTTCACTTCATTAGAAACTTCAAATTCATGCTCTCTTATCTCAGCTTTAAATTCTCTACCTCTCTTTCTGGCAGTTGACATAAGTTCACACTTTTCTTTGTGAGTTTTGGTGTCTAGATAGGTACTGGCGGTTTTATTTCTTTTCACACTGTGAGATGCAGATCTACTGAGGATGGAGCAATTTGCTCACTTCCTGATATCATAGTCCAAATCCCCAAATGCGCTCTCTCCAACAAGGTTAGTGAGAGGACAGTGGGCAAGTGATCTAATGATATCAGGGTCAGGCTGCCGTTGTGAGTCAACTGAGTCTCGGATTTCGGTAAAAGTGGGGTTCGCAGTTTTTAATTGCTGACGCTTGCAAAGCTAGGAACGACATTTTCGTATCCACGTTTAAAAAGACAACAAAACGATCTTTATGTTGATATAAATATGCCGTATATCATACAATTTTTAATATATTTTTTCACTTCGTAAAGAATTCACTCATAATTTATAAAACCTGAAAATAAACAAATCATGTCGAATCTTATATCAATCGAAAGGTCTTTTATCTTTCTTTACGATGACACCATTTACGTTTCTATTAATAGCATTGTTATGATCAGCGAATCACGGAAAGCGAAGCGACCGTCAGAGTCACGGAACTTGCCGGCCGGCACGGAATGCCAAAATCAAATTCGGGTCATCCTCTTCAACTCAACACCACAAAACATCAAATTAATACATGTATATAAAATTAACACATTTAAAAAGGGGAGATATTGATCTTTAATTTGATACCAAATACTTCTTACAACGCCCAACCTAGCAATCATAACAAAGCGCTGATTTTGCCCAAATTTTAGATCACGGCCTCATGGACACCACCCGACTAGTGGGTTTTCGTACCTATTGAAAGAATAGGCCACCGTTATCCGCAAGGTGCCTTGCGACTAACGCTGAACATTGGTCCGCAAGGCACCTTGCCGATAGCCCTGCTTCTGTGGCGGCATTATCCGTAAGGACCGGAATTTTGGTCAAGTTCACAGATTTATAGCATGTCTTGAAAAGTGCGTTAGTGTTCTGTTCAATTCAGTATCACTCCCTTCCCTGGTGTGTATGATTGTGCCTGTTCAGCAACCTAATCTTTTTATCCCTTTCTGCGACGTATAATGAAATGAGAAGTCAAAGAAAATTCTCATTTGTCGAAATTTATTTGAAATGTAAATCTGAGAGGATAGTTTAAAACAATTTACAACCTTTAAATAAAATACACCTTGCGGATAACGCTTGTACCTTGGGTCGCAAGGCACCTTGCAGATAATGACTCGAAAGAATAAGGAATTCATATTGAGATGTTATTGCAACAAGAAAAACTTAAACTAAGGACTAAACATTAGCACTAGCAGCAATTCACCTGTTTGTTCTGTCTTTATTAGTGGAGTTGGCACTTATTGTCATATTTCGCCTTTGTTGACTTTACTCCACTGTGGCTCCTTCGTATTATTCACAGCTATTTAGATAATTCACATTCCCACATCTCTTTGTTGTTTATGTTATAATTTATCTTTGTTTTTATTGCTATTTTAGATATTTCTCGTTTGTTTTCTAACATAGGGTTATCCGAAAGCATCACTTCTTTGTTCTGTCTTTATTAGTGGAGTTGTCTGTCTCTTATTGTCATATTTCGTCATCATAAACCTTGTAAGGAAAGTGGAAATTTCCATTCAAGAAGCCTAGGTGTCTCGAAATATACATACAAATACACACTCACATACGAATACAAGAATTACCTATAAAGCATCCTGATCAATGCATGCACCTGTAGTATTGTATAATAGTATTAGGCCCATCATGAAAGATATTTGACGAGATTGGGCAGTTCAGTGTATAGTTAAAGGCGAAATATGACAATAAGTGACAACTCCACTAATAAAGACAGAACAAACACGTGACGTTTCGGGTATAACCCTTCGTCAGACAACAAACGAGAAATATTTAGAATCTAGATCTAAGTAATACCTCCGGCATCACACAATGTGATGTCAGAAGAAAAACATAAAGGAGAAAGAAAGAAAGAAAAAGACAGTGATGTTAAGAAACGTAGCAGAGAGGGGTGTGAAGAAAGAGCGAGAGTGGGAGGTTCAGATCTAGAAGGAAATAAAAATGTGAAAATAAGTAAGTAATAAAAGGTGAGAAGGAGATAGAGAGAATGAGAGAAATAGAGAGAGAGAGAGAGAGAGAGAGAAAAGAAAGAAAACAGGCAGGGAAGAAAGAAAGGGAGAGAGAGACGTGTGAGTATGGGAAACAAGAACAAAAAAATAGGATAAATGTAAGACTAGATCTATATCTCACTGGGTCTAGAAAGAAGAAATGATAGGATAAATGTAAGACTAGATCTATATCTCACTGGGTCTAGAAAGAAGAAATGATAGAGAATGAATGAAAGGAAGTATCAATCAAGACAAAAATTCACACTGAAGGTGCGAAATGTATATAAATTACAAATTTATCGATGCAATAAGGGAAAAGAATAAACAACTTATCTGAAATTTCAAAAAATGCCAGTTAGGACTAGCTGATGCCATCCAAGTTATCAAAATCTCAAATTATGTGTATAGTTATCGATACCGGCATCATAGTGAACGTGAATCACCTCCCCTCGACATTTTTTGTTATCGAGCAATATTTTGATGACACCTAAAATTAACCAATTTCTATGTCGTCTGAGAACTTTACATACCATGTCGGCAGACGTATCATTGCAAGAAGAAACAAGAACATATAAATAGAACATGTCTTTCACATATATATATGTATGTATTTGAATCAGGAAACATGCGCCATCATGGAGAAAACATGTTACATATCGACAGTGTTTTCTCTAACCATGTAACTGGTTTTGGGGAAATTTTTCAGGAGAGAGAAAAAATTATTTCGCGGAGTACTAACTCCCAAAATTGGTTCTTTTTTGTTTAATTAGTCTTGCTAGAGGACTACTCGTGTCCTTATGATTATTTTTTATAAAAAAAGTTACATCATTTAGCTGTTTTTCCGGTTGCGCAGTTATCGCACAAAATATTGTCGAGTACTTACACGGTCAGAGAGACACACGGTAGAGCACAACAGTCTCGCAACCCGTGTTGCTGAGCAGTTACACATTTAGAGGGATACGCGATCAGAGCACGACAGAATTAACCACAGGAACCAGCTATACGTTTAGGGAATAGCCAGTTACACATTTAGGTTTCAAACTATTGAACATTTTTGAAACAGTTACGTTGATATAGTCTGGTACCGGAGACAAGTGAAAGAAATAGAAAATAAAATCTGATAAACCGTTTATCATTATAATTATTTTATCAACCCCTGTATAGCACACAGAGCATGGCCTAGTGGTGATTGTGCGCTATACAAATGTTTTTTGCGTTATTGTTATACTTCATCCATACTCAATGCTGCCTGTTAGACGCTATAGAAAATGTGGGACATGTGAATTCAAAAACCTCAGCGCCCATGCACAAGAAAAACAAGTTGTGTGAAAGGGACATCAACACATCAAAGACCATTCAGTCATCGGAAACAGCAAGGCCTTTTTTTTGTTTGTTTAACGTTCTTTTTCAACACAAAGAAGTTAATTTTAATGACGGTACATCCTGGCTTAAAGTCCATGTGCGATAGGACTGTGGGAAAGAACCACATAAATTTTGAAGTCCAGATAAAAAAATCCCAGTGTCACCACCTGGACCTCTCGCGTCGTAGGCAAGTGACAACCACTCGACCATCGACGCACCCGGAAATAGCAAGTGGACGGGATGAGTAAGACTGACCAGAAGTAGTCTCTTGCTTCTGCTTAGTTGCCCTTCCTGAAATAGCGACAGGAAACCATGGCTTTTGTTAATGTTTTTTTTTCACACGGATTTTCACCCCTGAAAAGAAATAACTAGCCTCTTCAAGGATCTTGCCATTTAATGAGGGACCTCTTATGTAAGTACTGTATACAAATGTATTGAGCCCATACTTATCTTCATAACAACACAGATATAACACATCAATTAATTCTAAACACACACACCAAAGAAAAAACCAAACAACAAAACAGGTGTTTCTGCAACAGTTAAACCAAGTTTTATTGTACTACAAAAAGTAGCAATGTTAACCATCAATCAAATTTCCATTTTAACAACAAAGGAGCTCCTGGCAAACACGACAAAATTTTAAATTATAGTCATGCATGTCTTAAAGAAATAACAATAATGTAGGATGAATAAAATAAATTGAAATTAACAATAATGAGCCTAGAAACAACCACCATTTGTATTCGCAAACATTGAAATTGTTCACATTAAAAATAACTGGCATTTGTTAACATTCATATTGTTAACATTAAAGATAACTCAGCAGACCTTCCATTTCTCCGCCTTTAGGTGGAATGCCGGCAATTTTATCATTTGCCGAATTTGTCAACATTTCCGACATTTTTCCACTGAACGAGAGAAAAAATATTTTGGGACATTTGCGATTCAAATTTGGAAGAAAAGAGTTAAAAATGTTCGATTTCCGACATTGGAACTTCTGTTTGAGATTGAGATTCGGGCATTGTTCCAGTCATCATATTTCAGGGATGGGGATTTTCCAGTTTTTCCCGGATTTCAGAGTTTTGACACGTCGAAAGGACCTCCATGATTTTCAGATGAGACTTCCGAGATTTTTAAAGATTTTCAAATGAGACTTAAATAGCCGATGTTTCAGTTTCAGGGGAAATAACGAGTCACCGGTCGTTCTACTTGAGGCAAGGCCTGAGCCGACACCGTTTCCACGGTTACCTGTTGCCTGCAGGCATATCCTAATTTTCATTGGCTGAATAGTATAGCCATCGGCCATTGTCGTAACCCCGTATGGGATAGGGAGGATGGGGATTTCCAGTTTTTTTTGGCACAGAGGAGTTCCTCAGTGTGTTTTTGTCTCATTTTTATACACACACAAGCACCAGCCGCCGGGAAAACATAGGGTCTAAGTCTAATTAGAACAGAAATAGAGAGAGAGAGTCATTACGTTATCATTTATCGCCGTTTAATGAGAGAGAGAGAGAGGAGAGAGAGAGAGAGAGAGATAGAGAGAGTGATATAGAGAGAGAGAGAGAGAGAGACATTAAAATTAGTAATAATGGTGTGGTAAGCCTAGTAATAGTAGTAGTGGTATTGGTAGTAGGAGTAGTACATCTACATACCTTTAACATTCAAGATTTCAAAGTTAAATCATGCGTTTTTTGTTTTTTTTTCTAGACCCATGCCTCATTTACTATTTTACGATTGGTTTTGCCTTTTTCAAATCGGTTAGTTAAAGCCCATACAGGCAGGACACTTCTGCTCCGTGCTTATAAGAAAAGACGCAATCCCTTTGTACTGGTGGTTGTGTAAAAAAAATGTTTTTTGACTTTGCTGGTTGGGGGACAGAAGTAATATACTATATTACTAACGCAGGCACCCGTAGTCCTGTGTTAATATTACGATACATACAATACTACACGTGGGCTACAATACTACATGATTATAATCAATTTTGTTTTCACGGTAGCATGTTATTACTTTAGGGCTAGTCACATATGCTTGGTAGAAAGTTTCGGGCTTGACTTGAATAAATGAAGTGAAGCTGCTTTGATTTGAACTTTTCTTTTAATATCCAAGACTCAATTCCAACTTGGGTGGATAGCGAATGCTGCTGGTAGGTTCTTCATCTTTTCCTTTTCCTCTTTTATCTAATCATGCTGTTTACTTTCACATGAGATCAATGTATGTGTTAGAGGGGTAAACTCCAATGAAACAACAAACAAGTCCAACTGAACTCCACGCCCTTTGTGAATCACGCCCTTAAAGGGAGATAACTCACACATGTTGACATAAAAAAACACTACTACTACTATTGTTTAGCTTGGAATAGGAATTTTGATTCCAGAGTGATGCATTATAGGTAGCCATTGTTGAGGTAGAGTAGAGAGAGAGAGAGAGAGAGAGAGAGAGAGAGAGAGAGGGGGGGGGGGGGCGTGGCATACTTGAAGAGAACATTAAGGAGTATTGTAGTTGTAGTAAAATGTTTTGGAGGGAAGTAAAGTGATTGCAAAGTAAAATGCCATGGAAGAAAATGAGTAAGAAAACATGAAAAATATGATTGAAATTAGTGTCTGCGATAAAAGAGGATGAAGAATATTTGGTGAGAGAGATGGATTTGAATGTAAAGAAATGAAGATAAACGAAAAGAAGAGATGATTCAATATTGCCATTATTTGCCTACAAATAGTTCATTTAAATAAATTCTGTACAGCAACCATAACCAGAGACCTGACCCTAGTACAGGTAGTAGCCTACTTGTCATCAAGGCACCACTGTAGGATGTTAACTCATGAACATGATTGATTTATATCCCTGTCAACGCCGTACATTTATGAGAATGGTTATTCTATTACTAGTGCTACTACTACTGCTGCTGCTACTGCTGCTGCTGCTGCTGCTACTGCTGCTGCTACTGCTGCTGCTGCTGCTGCTACTACCACTACTACTACTACTACTACCACTGCTACTACCACTACTACTACTACTGCTACTACTACTACTACTACTACTACTACTGCTACTACTACTAACTACTACTACTACTAACTACTACTACTACTACTAACTACTGCTGCTGCTGCTGCTACTACTACTACTACTTGTCCAATATGTTCTGTGTTGCAGGTGCAGATGCTCGTAATCATGGTGTTTTTCCCATAGGCATGGAAATTTGTTATTCTCACATTAGTCACATACTCTTGGTTGAAAGTTTAGGGCTTGAACTAAGGAAGTGAAGCTACTTTGATTTTAGCGTATGTATGATTGTATCTAATATTATCTGAAACTCAAGTTCAATTGTTGGTGGATGTTAGTGGTAGTAACTGGTAGGTTCTACTTCTTTCCAGACTTAAATGTTCTTTCATTCTGCTGTTTCCTCTGAATTCACCTAACCTTAAGACATATATGGTTGACATGACAGAGTAAATTTCAATGAAACAAACAAACAAACTCGCAACTCCCTCTACCAATCACGACCGTAAAGGGTGGAAAAGTAAATCTAGGCATTATGATAGTGGTCTTGAAGAAAATTAAATAGATTGGATGATCAGTAGATTAAAAAAAATTTTTTTTTTTTTACTGTTCTAGAATTTTAAATTTGTGGGGCGGGAATGGTTTTGCACCTTTGACTCTGAGATTACAGCCATTTGAAATGCAACAACTTTGGTTTCATACAGTCGATATTGCGTCTTCATTTCCCAACTGATTAGGCTAAAAATTTATGTAAATGTAAAGGCCATAAATGGCCTATAGATGTGTCCTTTGACCTTGAAATGCTTTAGCCAGCTACTGCAGTTAGTTGCAGTGTCCTCCCATCTTTCTGTGATGATGTTCAGAGCTTTCACTTTCACATCACGCTTGCAGACGCCTATGTAGGCTACCTCAGCTGGGGGTGTCCTTGGGGTCTTTTGCCGAAGGCCAGTGCACCTTAAAGAAAGTTCTTGGCTTGCCTCCCATCTCTAGAAACGGAGAAGCTCTCCCCACCCCTCCTCCCCCTCCCAACTCTCCCCATCACCCCAACCCTCCTAACCACCATTCCCCACAATTTCCTTTCCATCCCTCCCAGATACTTCTCTATTCACCCCCGCAACTGTTGCAGCAAATCGTCACAACATCATGATCTTTCTTTGGCAATCACCCCAAATTGCGACAAAACCATCAACAAAATAATGTTGACCGTATAAAGGAAGAAGAGAAGGAAGAACTTCAGAAGCCAAGGATGTGGCAAAGACATCGCAATGGAAAACTGTTCAGCTTCTGTTCTTGCCTGACGACTAGTTTAATCGATTCATCCTGCATTTTTTCACAGACATACAACTTACTTTTTTCTTTTAAAAAGCCAGTGTTTGTATCAACCAGAATGCTTTTCAACGGCCTCAATCGTATTCGATTTCAATACCAAATTCTGAGCCATGAGGGTTTTTTTTTATGATAGTTTTGAGATAAAAACGAAAGATTTGAATTGGTGTTTAAAGTAAATAATAAAACATCACACCAGATCAAGGCGGTAATTTGTTGTTTTTTTTTTCTTTTAACTCAGCTTTTATTGTTAGAAACTGTGGTTGTCAATTGATACTTATTGAAAATTAATGTTTTTGTCCTTTTTTTTCTTTTTCAGGTGTACAGGAAAATTTTGAATATGAAGAAACTGGAACTTGTCTGGTTTAAAACCTTTGAAAATGAATCATGAGGTTTTGGTCTGTGATATCCGTTTAGCGAAATTTAAAGATTGTGTTTTTTATTTGATGAACCCAAACAACATAAACTATTATGAGGCTCATAAAGTTGCCAAACCTAGATGTCTGAAACAATGTTTTCTAATACTAACAGAATATTGCTTAATTGCCGTAGAAAGATTGAAAGGAAACGGCATTCAAAAATAATCATCAAATCACTGTCAATGGGAAAAGCTTGTGAACAAGGTGGTAAAATAATAGTTTTTTTAATGCACAAACGCTTACAAAATACTTGCTCAAAGACCACTGCACGTTTCCATCTCCCAGATTGACTCGTGTTTGAATTTATCTGAAGCTAAAAGGAAAAGTCCTAAGAAATTATTTAATGATAAGATCAACTTCAGGCTTGACTATCACAGTTTTGAGGAGAAAAGGCCTTTACTTCTATATTATACAGACAAGTTAATTAAGGATCCCTTGTCTCCATCAGAGAGGTCAAGAAAAGGCTTTAAGGAGAAAAGGCCTTCACCTTTATATTGTACAGGCAAGTCAATGGAAGATCCCTTGTCTCCATCAGACAGGTTTGGAATACGCTTCAATAAAAAATGGCCTCTTACAAAGTTTAAGCCTCCTCAAGCCAGTTCCTTTCTGAGCTATCCATTAACGATTGTGAACATTGAATGTTTGAAATATGAGCTTTACGTCTTAAAACATTTAAAATGTCTGAAATTGGAGAAAACATGCAGAGCTGGGTTCTTGAAATAGCGTCGACAGGATTCTATTTGTCTGGAAAAAGAGGGGAAGTGACATGTTTTTCTTGTAGCCAGCGACACTATAACTTACTTGCAGGAACATCCATGTCCGATGCCCATGAACCTGATTGCCACTGGCATGAAGTAAACAAACCTCTATCTTGCTTTACAGAGGGGTTAAGTTCAATGGATTTAAACGCATTTGGACGTTGCATTGGCAAATAACTTTGGTCCACAAAATGCATCCTCTTTGGCATCAGCTGATCTTGCCCGTAATGGTGCTCCGTCAGCTTCCGGTTCCACGGTGAGTAGAGACTTAGTCGATGGAGTTGACTCTGCCTTAGCAATTGAGTGTCAGTCCAAACCAACAATCTGTCAAGAGGAGTCGCCACAATCTGCTCACAAAATGCTGGCGTCAGCAACCGAAAATGAACCGTATGATTTTGGTAGTCATGGGACAGAAAGCGCCGGTGCGGACAAAAGAGATGCTGCAGGAAGAACTGTGTGCAACTGGGACTTGTCTGGAGCCTCCTTCCCCCAGTTTGCCAATCGGCAAGCACGGAAAGAGACCTTCAAGTATTGGAATCCAAATCACATGCAAAAAGCCAGATGACTTAGTGGCATTAGGATTTTTCTTTTCAGGTAGGTTGATGGTCACAATGCAATTAAAATTATCAACCATTGAAAGTAAATAATGTGTGTTTTTAACTTACTTAGACTCGCCTCCTACTTCAATTCAATTCAATTCAATTCAAAATACTTTTAGTCATCCCCGAAGGGCAATTATTCATATCCACACAATGAAATTACAAAGCACAAAATCTAATACTAATATAAAGTTAACCATTGACCCAAATCACTTTTCACATGCACGGATAAAAAGATTGTGTTTTATTTATAGGTCCTACTTCTTTCCTTTCATTCTTTCCATATATGTCTTCTTTCACCTTGCTGTTTCCTTGTTAGTCCACCCTGAGATCCCCAAATATGATGGATACGGTCGGTAAGTTGCAATGAATCAAATCAAATCAATCACCTCCTGTGGTGGAAGGGGGTTATTTTTATATTGTTCGCTCCTTAACCGACAAAACCAGACATGCGCAAAACCCCCGCCCGAAAGTTCAAAGTGACAGAAACCGACACCTGCCAATATAGAGCCACATTGTTCAAGCTGACAGATACCGACAAATGACACACACCTCTTTATTTTGTAGCTCTGATTGGTCACATAAATGATGCTATTGTTAATGATTTAGAATAGAATGCAAGATTAAAGGTCAAGGCAGCTTCACATGACCAATTGAGGGCAGTGGCGCGAGAATGTGCATACCGATACACATTCTTTTGTGAAGACCAGCGGGCAGGAAGTCAGAAAAATGTAAACAAACCGGGTTGCCAGGGCGGAGAGAAGTTAAACGTACTGAGCAAGATAACCGCCACTTAATGTGAACACGAAAGGGTTAAGGAACTGGCGTGGTTCGTAGTGCATTCTCTTTTCATGGCGAGGTGATGGGTGCCAACATGGCAGTTGCGGGTTCGATTCTGTCGGATGCCCAGATATTTCTTCTCTGTATTGCTTTCAATTAGTCTCATCTTTGTTCCGTATGGGGGTTTCAATATTGATTTTATCTCCTTGTCCATACTCATAGTTCACACAATTTGCATTTGACTTTTTAATTATGGAAATCAACAAGGACTCTAATTGCCCTCTTTTCTTCTTGATTAAAAAGGCTATTCTGACTGTGCAAGGTGCTTCTATTGTGGTTTGGGCCTGAAATATTGGCGACCCAATGACGATGCAGCCTACCAGCATGCTCGCTATCGCCCTTTTTGTCTTTATAACCGCCTCGTGAAAGGACAGGCATTTATAGATCATGTTCAAGAGATGATAAATCAGGTATTTGTCGTATGTCATGAGACACGTATTTATAGATAATTTTCTGCTGGTGATGATTCAGATATTTATGTTATGTCATTGAGACAGATATTTATAAATACTGTTTAGCAGAGATGATAAATCAGGTTTTTATAAAGATAATGTTTAGCAGATGATAAATCAGGCTTCTATGTTATGTCATGAGACAGGTATTTATAGATACTGTTTAGTAGATGATAAATCAGGTTTTTATAAAGATAATGTTTAGCAGATGATTAATCAAGTTTTTATAAAGATAATGTTTAGGAGATGATAAATCAGGTCATTATAAGATAATGTTTAGCAGATGTTAATTCAGGTTTTCATGAAGATAATGTTTAGCAGATGATAAATCAGTTTTTAAGATAATGTTTAGCAGATGATAAATCAGGTTTCTGTAATGAGAATGTTAAGCAGATGATAATCAGGTTTTTATAAAGATAAAATTTGGCAGATGATAAATCAGGTTTTTATAAAGATGATGTTTAGCAGATGATAAATCAGGTTTTTATAAAGATGATGTTTAGCAGATGATAAATCAGGTTTTTATGTTATGTCATGAGATGGACTGAAGTATCTGGTCTTTATTTATTATTTATTTGTTCATTTATCTTATTACTTATTTATTATGTACGAGCATTTTATACCCAAGGTGATTTCACTTATGATTATGATTATTCCATGGAGTCAGTATGCAACACTAAGGGTGGGCGTGGATGTTACCATTCCAAAAACTTTTTTATTTATTATAAAATAGGTTTAAAATAGTGGCTTGAGATAATGGAAATTCTACTCAAAAAGACTGGGAAACCATGACATTTTCCTTACTTAAAACTTAAACTATGTCACTTCTGGTAGAAGAAGTTCTCGACTGAAAACAATCTTGGGATCATTTAGAACCTACATGTCAAATATGGTTACTCTCAGTGACCTGATAACACAGAGCCTTTGAGGCACAAATAATGACCAACTCGAAGACAAGATTTTCTTTTTCTATTTTAAAACAAAGTACATTTTCATAAAGGTTTGATTCATCTGATACATCTCTATTTTTTAACAAACAAAACAAATAAAACAAAAAACAAATCTACATAAAACAAATGCAAAACCACCACAGACACTGAGACAACTGACTTCTTTCCATTTCAGCAAGGGACTGCCTCATCAGCTGTCACAGTTGCGGCCGGTAAGTAAAGTGTTCCATTCTGTTAAAGTCAGGTAAAAATCTTGCTAATGTCACAAACGTCTTTCTTCTGCCACGTTGTGTCCATGATAAGTAAAGCATTCCATTCGGTTGGAAGTCACGTAAAGTCACACTAATGTTGCTAACAACATCTTTCCTCTGCCACGTTGTCCATGATAAGTAAAGCATTCCATTCGGTTGGAAGTCACGTAAAAGTCACACTAATGTTGCTAACAACATCTTTCCTCTGCCACGTTGTGTCCATGATAAGTAATGCATTCCATTCGGTTGGAAGTCACGTAAAAGTCACACTAATGTTGCTAACAACATCTTTCCTCTGCCATGTTGTGCCCATGTATCTTTTGTGTCAGTATGTCGTCTTGTCGGTAGTCTTCCAGAGTTTCTGTGTCCCTTTCTTGGCTGGCATTCTGTACATCGTTTTGTCTTTAAATCTTGCTTGTATGATCTTTTAACTACTTTTCATAATACAGTAGTCACTACCTAAATGCCCGGTGCTTGGGAAGCAGAGAAAAAAAGGCATCATTTAGGCCAAAACAGGCATTTATGGGAACATCGGTCTGGGCAAGGATAGAAATTCATAACCAGGTTGTTTATTTTTTGAAGAGTCAAATTTTACGCGCGAACGGGGGAGGGATAACAATAACACTGTTCACATGCGATGTGTGCCCAGTTGATGGAAAACACCAGGTATTTTTTGTGCAACTTATGACACCAAGGGAAGAATCATTGACGGTGGAGTCTGGAAGACTGTGCAATTCTACCTGCATAGCTAGAAACCAGTGATCCAACGGGACCAAATATGTACGGTACAGTGGGTGGAGTTAAAAGTGAGGACTGTTGATCTTTTAGTACATTGCATTGGATAGATATATGTACACAGATGGAGAGAATATTTTGAAGAGCTCCTCAACCATCCTGCACCCAACGATCTTCAAGACATCCCACCAGCAGAGACATTGTTGGAAATCAATATAGATCCACATTCAAAAGAGATCTAAAATGCTGTAGCAAAACTAAAAGATAACAAAACACCGGGACCAGATGGCATACCTCATGGAGCACTAAAGGCAGCCAAGCGGAACAACCGAGACATACTCCATAAACTTTATCACAAGATCTGGGAAACAGGAGAGGTCCCAAAAGACTGGATACATGGCTATATTGTAAAGATACCAAAGAAAGGAAACCTTAGAGACTGCAAGAACTGGCGAGGTATTACCCTTTTATCCATACCTGGGGAAAGTCTTCAATAGAATTGTATTAGAGAGGATGAAAAAAGGAGATTGATAGACGTCTCATAGAAGAACAGGCAGGATTCAGACATGGCCGTTCATGCACAGATCACATATACACCATACGTATTATAATTGAACATTCAATCGAATGGAATTCCCCACTTTATTGACAGGAAAAAGCATTTGATAGTGTAGACCGTGCAACAATGTGGAAACTACTCAAATATCATGGAATCCCATCCGAAATAGTTAGTTTACTACAGTCAACATATGATTCTTCAACATGTCAAGTCATTCACGGTAACATTTCTCACAAAATCCTTCAATATGCTAAGAAGTCAAGCAAAGATGTCTATTATCACTGTTCCTTTTCTTCAAAGCAATGGATTGGATCATGTCCAAAACAACAACGGGACATAAAACAGAATTCAATAGTCTCTGACTCGTCAATTGGAAGATACTGATTTTGCCGATGATGTGGCACTTCTCTCTCATCGACATAATGATACTGAGGAAAAAACAAACTGAATGGCCAAGGAAGCAGCAAAACTGGGAATGAATATAAACAAAAGGAAAACTTAAGTTCTCAGAATTAATAACTTGAATAATAACATATTGCACTTGATGGAATGAAACTGGAAGATGTCGGCCAGTTGACATATTTGGGCAGTGTCGTAAGCAAAGCAGGAGGTAAAGATCAGGATATCAGCGCCAGAATTGGGAAGGCGACAGCAGCATTTAGGACCCTAAGACCATTTTGGAATTCACAGACCGCATCCTTTAAAAAATCTATATGTTCAACACAAACATAAAATCAGTCCTTCTGTGTGCCTGTAAAACATGACGCACCACTAATACATCGACAAAGAAAACTTCAAACATTTATTAACAGATGCCTGAGACATCCTACAAATCAAATGGTTTCATAAAACTACAAACGAAGAACCTTGGGAAAAAGACACACCAAGAACCGATAGAAGTACAGATTGAGAGAAGGAAATGGGGATGGCTTGGACACACCTTTAGAAAATCATCAGAAAACATAACAGCGTCAGGCCTTTAAATGGAATCCACAAAGGAAGAGAGGTTGAGGGAGACCAAAGACAACATGGAGGAGGTCAACCCTGCAGGAAGATCGGCCTTTCCTGGAACAAGACAGAGATAGTGGCACAGCATTGAGTGAAGGGGAGAGACCTCATTGGCGACCTAGACCCCACCCGGGGTACAAGGGTAAATCAAAAAGTAAGTCAAGTGCCGGTGAGACTGGGAATTAAGGGAAAATCTTGGATTTGAAATGAGCATTTAGAGGACAATTTATATAGAAAGAAATCGTTCTCACTGAGATTGTGGGCATTTAGGAGAAACAGGCATTTAGGCAGTAACTGCTGTACTTAATTAAATTGTAATGAAAATGTGTACAATTAGGAGTTTAGATTAATACGTAGCACAACGGTACAGTTAGCGTTTGCATTTCATTCTTCTTTTCTAAGAAGGTCATATTATAACATATCACCCTTTTGTAGGTTTTTGTTTTGTTTTGATTTGGCCACAACCACAACTAAGATGATCTTGGGGTTTTTAGTATGATTTTTAATTTTTCCAGGGCTGATCTGTAAACAGCCAAGGGATTTTTGACGTGCACAGAGTGTTGTGATTTACACACAAGACATCCTTTTTATCGGCCATCTCCGATGGGATGAGGTGTCGATCCGCTTACCTGGACCAGGGGGTAGATTTTGCTAAAAAATTAAAAAAAATTAAAATCAAGAAAATTTTCAACTGTTGATGGGGCTTGACCAGGCAATGGACAGGTAAGCACATGTAAGGGGATTAGACGGTCCCCGCCCTCCACAAGTCTTCTGCTGCCTAGCAGGCGGGGCTTGGTTGACCAAAGACTAAGGCAGTTAACCCTGACAGAAAATAACCTGCTGCCTTGCGGGCTGGTTTTGAGCAACGAAGGCTAAGGGAGTTAACCCTGACATAAAATAACAACCTGCTGCCTTGCAGGCTGGTCTTGAATGACTAAAGGCTAAGGGAGTTAACCCTGACAGAAAATAACAAGGTGGGGCCTCAAGGTGGCAATTCCCTGCTTATCCAAAACCAAACTGATTCAAAGAAATATATATAATGATATACCCGGCTTGAACTTTCGAAGACGACTCTGAAAAGAACACGGACTGATTTTTGGAACATGGAATGTTTGGGCAATAAATGAAAAGAGTTAAAATTAGCCGAAGAAAGGGAAAAATTCAAAGTAGACATTTTGGCTATTACAGAAACAAAGAAAAAAGGACAAAGGAACAGAAAATGTAGGACCAAATCATACTTTTATCTTCTCAGGAGTAGATGTCAAAGATAGAGCTAGAGCAGGAGTAGGCCTCCTAGTGCATAAAGGGCAAGAAAGGCTACTAGACAGTTGGAAATTTATAAGCCCACGGCTATTAGAGGTAAATATTAAACCAAAAGCAGGAGAAATTAAATTATTTTTTTTTTAATAGCTTATGAACCAAACAAAGATGCCACCAAAGAATTAAAGATATCTTGAAAACGTTTTACAAATAGCTGCAGAGAATCTCAAACCCAAACAGGAACTAATGGTTTTAGGAGATTTAAACGCTAGAGTAGGCAACAATGTAGAAACATCGGGAGGAGTAATAGGTAAAGAGGGAGAGACAACAACTTCTCCAAATGGAGAGAGACTAATAGATTTTTGCCTAATGAATAGCATGAAAATAGCTTACCCATTTTTCCTCATAAAAATATCCACAAATACACAAGACTAAATCAAGGGAGGGAGGCAGACAAACTACTACATGCAATGTGTCAAGCATGGAAGTGAAAACAGTTGCCAGACGACTGAAATAAGGGAACGTTAGTACCAATGCACAAGAAAGGATCAATTATGGAATGCTCAAACTATAGAGGGATAAAACAACTTAGCGTACGAGGAAAATGTGTGCCAGGATACTGGAAATGAGACTAAGGAAAAGAGTAAAGGATCAGATTGAAGAACATCAGAGTGGATTTAGAGCAGGAAGAAGTGTACAAGACCACATATTTACAATTAGACAAATAATAGAAAAATTCCTTGATAGGAACATTGACTTGCACCTGTGTTTTATGGACTTAGAAAAGACATTTGACACTGTGAGGAGGGATGAATTATGGCATTCCTTAAAAGAACACAACATAGAGCAAAATTTACTATAAGCCATTAAAAGTTTTTACAATAAACCAACATGTGCAGTGAGAGTAGCTGGAAATGTGTCTGAAGAATCTGATGTAGATATAGAGAGTAAGACAGGGTTGTGTCCTCAGTCCTCTTTGTAGGTAAACAAGAATTGTCAACAAAAATCAAAATAGCAGTATACGACACAGTTTATTGCCCTACTCTCTTCTATGGCAGTGAAACCTGGACTTTAGAGACAGTAGAGAATACAGTAGAGTACAGGCAGCGGAAATGAAATATCTAAGAAGAGTAGTGGGGAAAACTAAAAGAGACAAAATCAGAAACACAACTATAAGAGATCAAGCCAAAGCAGATAGCATAAAAACTAAGATAGAAATGAATCAACTGAGATGGTTTGGGCATGTAAACAGACTGAATGACAATAGAATAACTAAATCAGTATACAGTTCTAAAACCCAAGGTAAGACCAAAAGGCCGATCTCGGAGAAAGTGGGAAGGAGATATTAAAGAGGCATTAAATATTTAACATTTTTGGAAGGAAACAGAAAATGTCAGGACAGGGCAGCCTGGAGAAAGATCATTTCGGGCATCTAAACTCATACACCAGAAGGTAGAATGGGAGCTGGTAAGGAAAGAAAGAAAGACAGGGCTTAAACTCCCTACCTTTTGGTGGAGGGCTTGACACCTTGCCTCTGGACTACCGAGTCCCCTCCGTTTCATAGGACTGGCTTGGGGTTTTCTAATTTGAAATTTGAATTTATAGAGGCGTTCCTTGTATTTTTAATAGATCTTGTTCCTCTTTCCCCTCACCACCCCTATTTTGATTTGTTTTTACACTAGGTCAATTTTTTTATGTATTTTAGAATTGTTTTTAATCTATTTATATTTCTGCCTATCAACATTTTTAATTTAGATAAACTCTTTCATTCGTATGAGAACTTAAACATGGCAATGTAATGATCTTCTTTCACACCAGGTGACAGTCACCTGCTGATGATCAACTCCGCTGTCACGGCAGCCACAAAGGGTTGGTCCAATGAGGCTATCATCAAAGCCATAAAAAGTGTCATGCAAGGAACACAGACAGGTAAAGCTTAAATTTAAAACCTGATATTTGCCGTCAGCCATACATAGGTTGGACCCCAAGCAAACTTGGCCATAAATTGGATTCATTTTCGACATGATCGGGATAACTATGAGATAGCCACGACACCAAAAAGAGCTCACGCAGCTCTCTCTTACGACACAAATTCGTAATGTGCGGAGCTCGAGCAACTGTATGCTGGCCTCGTATTAAGTCTGAAACCAAGCAACTCATCGGTGCACATGACACGTGCCAAAGGCATAAAGTTGAAGGAAATAGATTTTCTTGAATTCCACAACTGCCAATACATTCATTGCGTTTGTTGATTATTTCTCTAACTTCACTAAAGGGGAACAAATGACAATGACAACAGCATGCAACACCATTGCAAAGTTGAAACAACACCAAATGGCAAGATATGGAATACCTATGATTCTTGTCACCAATTGTGGACCTCAAATTACTTCACAAAAGTTTAAATTTAAACAGTTCACACAATCGTGGAACATCGTATAAAAAAGAGGAATGAGAGTAACGTAAATTCAAAGAAAACCAAAACTAGGCTAGTAGCTCGGGAATTTAAAACACAAAATCTTTAATTGGCTAGGGAGAATTTAGAACAAGTTCAAAGCTACAATTACCTAGGAGTAATGATTAACTCAGGAAAACTAAGAGAAGAAATCAGCCAGAGAATCCAAAAGGCAAGTGCAATATATAACCATCTAGGAAAGGCATTTATAGGTAAACAAGAATTGTCAACAAAACCAAAACAGCCTTATACAACAGTTTATTGTCCTACTTTCCTCTATGGAAGTGAAACCTGGCCTTTAGACAGTAGGGAATACAGTAGAGTACAGGCAGCTGAAATGAAATATCTAAGAAGAGTAGTAGGGAAAACTAAAAGAGACAAAATCAGAAACACAACTATAAGAGATCAAACCAAAGCAGATGGCTTAAAAACTAAGATAGAAATAAATCAATTGAGATGGTTTGGGCATGTAAACAGAATGAGTGACAAGAGAATAATTAAATCGGTACACAATGCCAAAGCCCAAGGTAAAGGACCAAAAGGCAGACCTCGGAGAAAGTTGAAAGAAGATATAAAGGAGACACTAAAGCATAAAAATTTCAACATTTTTGGAAGGAAACAGAAAAATGCCAGGATAGGGGAGCCTGGAGAAAGGTCATTTCGGGCATCTGAACCCATACACCCGAAGATAGAATGGGAACTGATAAAGAAAGGAATAGAATTGTTCATGATTACCATGGTATCTCAGTGTTGACTCCTGACTCTAATCTAATAATGGAACTATATAAATCACCGAGGTATACCATGCTTGTGTCTATATGGTTTTCACAGAGTGGCCCATAAAATTTACCACATAACTTATGAACTATGAATGTTTTCAGCTGTCTTCAGTCAAACATTTGCTATTTAAATTTATTGATGATCTTGATGTCAGATGGTTTCCGATTTTCTTATATAGCTTCATGCCTACTGAAAAAGGTATTTAGTTCAGGGTTTACTTGTTCATACGGGATTTGATTTATGAATACCAAAGTCAGGTTTACAGGCTCTTGAGCTTATTTGGATTTTCAACTGACTAGAATAAGGAAAAAATAAAAACAAACGGTCTAGTGCAGTGCTAATCAAAGGGTGATACGTATACCGTCACCAGTACTCAAGCCATTGTCTGCTGGTATGTGGAGATTAGAATATGGGCGTTTTTTAAAACTATGCCTTCTATGTTTGTTTTGTTATGTTGCTTGAGGAAAACATTTTGCACGCATTTTCCCCACTCGACCCAGGTGCAAAATGTGTACAAGCACTAAGCAGGAGTAAAAATCTCGTCAGACTAGTGTCCTATCCCAGGAGGCGATCATTATCACCTGTTCCGCTTCATGCTATTTAAACTGGGATAAGCTCCGGCTCTATGGGCCGCAATGGCCTTGAAGGAACATTCTACTTACTGTGCTTGTTTCGCTGCTCACCAGTTTCTGGCACATTGAAAAATAAAACTGTCAGTATGCCATGAGATTGTTTGAGAGGCGCTGGTCTAGTGAATTGGATGGCTGTAGCACAACAATTTTGTCTATTTACAATGTTGGAGCAAATTTGAGATAGATCTAAGTTTAATGTTTTATTTCTACAGGAAAGATAAGTGAATAAAAGAGAAGTTTGTATCATATTATTGTTTCTCATCATAATTTTACAAATTTATATTTTATTTAGTTTCAATTCAATTCAATTCAAATACTCATTTCATCCCAGAGGAAAATTTGGTATTCCGACGTGTAAAAATGAATAGAAGTATAAGTAGATAAATCGTGTAAGTGGACATAAGAATTAACGTTTTCATGCATAACATGTATAACATATATTATTCAAAAGAAAGTAATAGACAAACATTCCATTTAAAAGTTATTACTTATCGTATCACATTTTCCAATATAAATAATGATTATGGTAAAAAACATGTTTCGTCTTCAAATTATCTCTAGAATTTTCATTCATTTAAACTTTATAATTTGTATTATTAAAAAGTCTTATGCCTGTTGGTAAAATAAATTTAGGTGTCTTTCAGTTTTAGTCTTAATAGAGATACATCTGTCATGTCTTTTTGATCTTGATTTAACTATATTGGTAAGTGTTTATTGTCATCTGTTATCAATAATATTTTCTTTAAAGTATCTCTAACAAAGATTTCATCGATGAGACTAAGATCAGTTGTGAATCTAGCTGCTGTTTTGATTAATCTATCCAATTTCATTTGTCCCCTTTCTGACTGTTTCCTTCCCAACAAGTTATATTATGTATAATAAGTTGAATAAATTATGCGAGAAATAGGAAAAAACTCTAATAAATGGCACTTAGCTGAAGGGAATGATGGCCACCAGCAGGCATACACAGAAAATAAGATTTATTGATGTGAAGCATTGATATTCTTCATTACTTAACTACTATGTTTGCATTATACATTATTACACCATTATTCTTCGAGTAATTGTCATTTAGAGAGGATTTCATTCACGTTATCATCATATTATTATTTTAATCTATTTTACCGTTTGTCTTCACCTCTATCAGATGCATCGAATATCGCATACGCTCATCTCTTACCCCACCTGGAGAGTTTTCAAGGTAAAAGTAATCACGATGGGCTGTCTGCCAGTTCAAGGCGTGGTCAGCAAGATCCAACAAGTCATGACGAATCACCGTCATCAGGTAAGTGAAGGAAACGACACTCAAATAATACTAAGGCCCCATAGGAACAAAGACGAGACAAATATAAGGAATAGACAGAAAAAAAATTCTGGCCACCATGGGGATCGAACCCGTGACCTCTGCGTCGGCACCCATTCCTTCACTTTTGACATGCCCCTTGCCTCGCTGTTTGTCTTTACATATCTAAGTTATCAGGTAAGGAAGATAATCCGCCGGAGACCTGTTGCGACAAATGTTGACCGTTGAAAAATGTGCCATATTTTTACTAATAATTGCATGATTTTCATTGCTCCGGGGAGTTATTTTTAACAAAATTTATATTTATCAAAACGTATTTAGCTGAAGTTTATTGTGTTTGAATAGTATGGCTATTGGCCACATTGATGAGAAGCTATTAACATTCATAATGATTCCGTTTTCTGTTAGACACACTGCAGGGATGTAAATCTTTCCTGTTTTTCAGTAGATTTAGATCTATCTACCTCCTAAGTATCTTCTTTCTTCCTTTAATTTTATTGTAGCCTGAGAGAGAGAGAGAGAGAGAGAGAGTATAAAATCTGTTGTATAGGCAGGATCACATAGGTTTTCCTGATTTGCCAAACCCAACCGTAGCACATAGGCCTTAGTTTACGCTGTCTTAGTGAGCCACCAAAACTTGTTTCTCAAAATGTTCACAAATCGAACCAAATTATTGGCAAATTGATCTTTTTTTGATACTGTATCTATCCAAATTATTGGCAAATGGATCTTTTTTCCCATGATACTGTATCTAACAAATTATTGGCAAATGGATCTTTTTTCCCATGATACTGTATCTAACCAAATTGGCAAATCTTTTTCCCATGATACTGTATCTATTCAAATTATTGACAAATGGATCTTTTTCCCATGATATTGTATCTATCCAAATTATTGGCAAATGGATCTTTTTTCCCATGATACTGTATCTAACCAAATTATTGGCAAATGGATCTTTTTTCCCATGATACTGTATCTATCAATCTATCCATTATTTGCTGGGTTGCCGTTAATTTTTCTGGTCATTATAAATGTCTTCAGCTGTGAATGGGGCAAATCCTCAAAACTTCTTCATTGTGACTCTGTTTTATTTGACTTTGACTCTAGGCTGAGAAAAAAATGGTACATGATATCAATGCCTTCACTCTCTTTCCAATCAGATGAGAGTCGTATCTTGAGCGTGTCGAGCAGCGTGGATGCTGTCCGGGAAGGCTGGGATCAGAAGACGTGCTTTACGTCATCAGAAACCTCATGCTCGGCTCTTCTTCAAGTAAGATTCACGTTATAATGATGATGATAATAATAATGATAACAATAATGATAATAATAACAACAATAATAATAAGACTAATTTAATTTGATCTGATCTGATTTTTTTTTACTAAACATCCCACAACTAAGGTGATCTTGGGGTTTTTGGTATGATTTTTAATTTTGCCCGGACTGCCCTGTAAACAGCCAAGGGACCTTTAAAAAGCACAGAGTGTTGTGATCTGCACACGGATCTCCTTTTTATCGCCCGTCTCCGATGGGACTAGGTGTCAGTCCACCTACCTGGAGGTTTAGTGGAAAGGGATTCATCGGAAAGGAGATTCAGTGGAAATGGGATTCAATGGAAAGTGGGGATTCAATGGAAAGGTGATTCAGTGGAAATGGGATTCGATGGAGTGGAAGATTCAATGGAGGAGAAGGGGGATTCAGTGGAAAGGTTATTCAGTGGAAAGGTTATTCAGTGGAAAGGTTATTCAGTGGAAAGGTTATTCAGTGGAAATGGGATTCAGTGGAAAGGTGATTCAGTGGAAAGGAGATTCAATGGAACTGGTGGAGGGGATTCAGTGGAAAGGGGATTCAGTGGAAAGTTGATTCAGTGGAAAGGGGATCCAGTGGAAAGGGGGTTCAGTGGAAAGGGGATCCAGTGGAAAGGAGGTTCAGTGGAAAGGGGATTCAGTGGAAAGGGGATTCAGTGGAAAGGGGATTCAGTGGAAAGGGGATTCAGTGGAGTGGAAAGGGGATCCAGTGGAAAGGAGGTTCAGTGGAAAGGGGATTCAGTGGAAAGGGGATTCAGTGGAAAGGGTATCATGAATCTATATATATATATATCTATCAGTTTATCCATCCATCTATTTGTCTATCCATCTGTGTATCAACCTATATATCTACCATTCCATCCATTTATCTATCTATTTATCAATTTTCTTTTTCTATACATGCACACCATAAGTTTGATCCAATTGCAAGATATTTAATCGATAAACAATTTAAACTTAAACACCCTATGTTTTTATATTGAATAAACTTAGCATCAGTCTCAGATGTCTTGTTTTCTCACTTTGTTTCAACCAGAATTAGCCGATATAGAATATTCTATGCTGGAACCTGGTCTCCAAATAAGGAAAGCAGAAAGGCAAGGAGACAAAAACTCCGTAGGTCTTCATTCAGCTGAGTCCACTGCGGTTTTTGATGGTAAGCCTGCCGCTCTCTGGTAAGCAATAAAGGATTGCAAATTGAAACCGTCAAGCCAACTTTCTTTCAACAGAAGACACACCCACTTTCGACAGAATTTTAACCCGCTCTTGAGCAGGATTGAAACCCACCTTGAGTAGACATGAAGCTCTCTCTTTGCGGGATTAAAACCCACCTTGAGTTGACATGAAGTTCTCTCTTTGCGGGATTGAAGCCCACCTTGAGTTGACATGAAGCTCTCTCTTTGCGGGATTAAAACCCACCTTGAGTTGACATGAAGCTCTCTCTTTGCGGGATTAAAACCCACCTTGAGTTGACATGAAGCTTTCTCTTTGCGGGATTGAAACCCACCTTGAGTAGACATGAAGCTTTCTCTTTGCGGGATTGAAACCCACCTTGAGTTGACATGAAGTTCTCTCTTTGCGGGATTGAAACCCACCTTGAGTTGACATGAAGCTTTCTCTTTGCGGGATTGAAACCCACCTTGAGTAGACATGAAGCTTTCTCTTTGCGGGATTGAAACCCACCTTGAGTTGACATGAAGCTTTCTCTTTGCGGGATTGAAACCCACCTTGAGTAGACGTGAAGCTCTCTCTGAGCAGGATTGAAACCCACCTTGAATAGACGTGACGTTCTTGTTGAGCAGGTTGAAGCCCACCTTGAGTAGACGTGGAGCTCTCTTTGAGAGGGATTGAAACGCATCTTGAGTGGAAATTAAGCTCTCTTTGAACAAGATTGAAACCCACCTTGAGTGGAAATTAAGCTCTCTTTGAACAAGGTTGAAACCCACCTCGAGTATAAATTAAGCTCTCTTTGAACAAGGTTGAAACCCACCTTGAGTATAAATTAAGCTCTCTTTGAACAAGGTTGAAACCCACTTTGAGTATAAATTAAGCTCTCTTTGAACAAGGTTGAAACCCACCTTGAGTATAAATTAAGCTCTCTTTGAACAAGATTGAAACCCACCTTGAGTAGACGTGAAGCTCTCTTTGAACAGGATTGAAACCCACCTTGAGTAAAAATTAAGCTCTCTTCGAACAAGATTGAAACCCACCTTGAGTAGACGTGAAGTTCTCGTTGAACAAGATTGAAACCCACCTTGAGAGGAAATCAAGCTCTCTTTGAACAAGATTGAAACCCACCTTGAGTAGACATGAAGCTCTCGTTGAACAGGATTGAAACCCACCTTGAGTAGACATGAAGCTGTCTTTGAACAGGATTGAAACCCACCTTGAGTAGAAATTAGGCTCTCATTGAACAGGATTGAAACCCACCTTGAGTAGACATGAAACTGTCTTTGAACAGGATTGAAACCCACCTTGAGTAGAAATTAAGCTGTCTTTGAACAGGATTGAAACCCACCTTGAGTAGAAATTATGCTCTCTTTGAGCAGGATTGAATCCACCTTAAATAGACATGAAGCTCTCTTTGAGCAGGATTGAATCCACCTTAAATAGACATGAAGCTCTCTTTGAGCAGGATTGAAACCCACTTGTAGCTAAAAATGAGACCAACTCAGAGTAGAAATGAAACCCTCTTCATGCACGGTTAAAACACACTTTTTAGCTAAAATGAGACCAACTCAGAGTAGAAATGAAACCCTCTTTATGCACGATTGAAACACACTTTTAGTTGAAATGAATACAACCACTTTGAGTAAAGATGAAACTTGACTTTTAAGTTGATATGAAACTCATTTTGAGTGAATGAAAGTCACGTTGATCAGAAATAAAACCCACTTTGAACAGAACCTAGACACGCCTTGTTCAATCTAGAGATCTTCCACCCTCTCTGGGCAGAATTGAAAACCATTTTGAGCCACACTGAAATTTTATGTTGAGAATTTAGACACTCTTTAAAAAAGAAATGAAAAGGTGAAAACCGGTTTGAACAGAACACAAACCCATATGTAATCATTTTTCAGAAGCTTTTGCCACTTTCAATTTTGTTATGAAAGAATTCCCTGAATCAGCATTGTAAAAAAAAAAAAAGAAGGAAAATTCCTACGGCCATTATGGCCCATGGAGCCGGAGTTTATCCTGATTACTCTAGCATAAAGTGGTTATTATTCCCAACCTAATGCTTGTACCCATTTGCACCTAGGTCAAGTGAGAAACACAAGTCGGATCTAGCATTGCTAAAGTTGGCGTCAGGTTTCAGTACTGACTCACACAAATATTAATCTCATCTTTCAGGTATCAAAAGACCAGAAAGCCCAGAGTTCATGCCGCAGATTGAACCCCTTGATGACCATGAGAGAATCCGATATGCGGAAGAAGAGCATGAGTTACTGAAATCGAAGATGTACTGTATGGTTTGTAAGGTGAATCATTATTGGCTGCATTTTTCTCCCATGCGGTCATGTGGTCGCTTGCCAAGAGTGCGGTGAAAGAGCGACGGCTTGTAGTTTGTGCTCCAAGCACATCATTGCACTAGCTAATATTTATTTGTCATGAACATCATGCTCAGTTGCGCTTTACAAAGACCAAGACATGCGTCATAAAATAGCGTACATAATGTACTCAATATTTTAAATTACTGTAAAATCAAGATATCTACAAACACAAAAAATGTTACAATTAAGATAAACACGAAGGCGAAATATGACAATAAGTGACAACTCTACTAATAAAGACAGAACAACACGTGACGTTTAAGGATATAACCCTTCGTCAGACAACAAACGAGAAATATCTAGAATCTAGATCTAAGTAATACCTCCGGCATCACACAATGTGATGTCAGAAGAAAAACAAAGGAGAAAGAAAGAAAGAAAAAGACAGTGATGTTAAGAAACGTAGCAGAGGGGGTGTGAAGAAAGAGCGAGAGTGGAAGATTCAGAACTAGAATGAAATAAAAATATGAAAATAAGTAAGTAATAAAAGGTGAGAAGGAGATAGAGAGAATGAGAGAAATAGAGAGAGCGTGAGAGAGAGAGAGAAAAAGAAAGAAAATAGGCAGGGAAGAAAGAAAGGGAGAGAGACGCAGTGAGTATGGGAAACAAGAACGAAAAAATAGGATAAATGTAAGACTAGATCTATATCTCACTGGGTCTAGAAAGAAGAAATGATAGGATAAATGTAAGACTAGATCTATATCTCACTGGGTCTAGAAAGAAGAAATGATAGAGAATGAATGAAAGGAAGTATCAATCAAGACAAAAATTTACACTGAAGGTGCGTAATGTATATAAATTACAAATTTATCGATGCAATAAGGGAAGAGAGTAAATAACTTATCTGAAATTTCAAAAAATGCCAGTTAGGACTAGCTGATGATCAACTAGTCCTAACTGGCACTTTTTTTCTTCTGACATCACATTGTGTGATGCCGGAGGTATTACTTAGATCTAGATTCTAGATATTTCTCGTTTGTTGTCTGACGAAGGGTTATACCCGAAACGTCACGTGTTTGTTCTGTCTTTATTAGTGGAGTTGTCACTTATTGTCATATTTCGCCTTTGACTTCACTCCACTGTGGCTCCTTCACGTAATTAAGATAAACAGTACCTAAATGACGATATGTGCTAATTAGAAGATGGCCCTATATGCGTGCGCCACACACACACACACACACACACACACACACACATATACTTGTCTGACATGACTCGTGAGGGCCATAACCCGGGCAATGACCATGACCATCATGGTGGACAGGGTTTACTTCAAAGGAACCCGCCAGGACTGACCGTAGACAAAGTCCAAATATGAACTGGCAATCACTTTAATTGGGCCAAGGAAAAATGAAGATAAAAAACTTCTTTAGAATTACCAGTAGGTTACATGTACATGTATATTTTTATCATCATTTACGCTTCATGAATAATTCATTTCTGTTCTTCAAACTCTTAGCCTATTATACTTTGAAAACCTTCTTTTCTAGCTGCAATTTGCAAAATAAAATTGATGACAACATACACTTTGTAATCTAATATGATTCATTCAAACTATAGCAGAGATTGATTGATCTTTATTTGAAAGGAGAGTCAAATAGGCCTTCAATCTGTCTTACATTGAGCCCTTTATGATAAAACAATACATAGACAAGGAAAGTTAAACGACAATAATATATGATACTACATAGATTAAAACTGATTCCAGGATTGAAAATGATAATCATACATGAAAACCAAGATACTACAGTATTTGTGCTACTGTTTCTACGACCAACACTCTATCACCATCACTACCATACTACTATAGCTATTACTATTAACACTGTTACAACTATCAGAACTACCACTACTATTACTTCTCCCAACACCACCAATACTACTACATCAAGGACATTTACATGCAAAGAAATAATTGTAATATAGAGATACTTGTACTGTTACTGTTACTTGGGTTATGCTCTTGTTTTTACAATGAGATTTTATCAGAGGCCATACTGTCAAGTATTTTCTCGAAGCCAGAACCATGTATCTCTCCAATTGAAGTTAAAAGAAGATTATGATTTTTAGTACGTTGTAACTCCTCACTGGCAAGTTTGGGACATTTTTTTCTATGGCGCCACAAATCCTTTTTTAAGAACAGTCCTAGACACCTTTCACAAGTTGTAAAATCATCAAAACTACCCTCATTCTGCTGTCTCCGAGCAGGAATCAGAAGGCCTGCTGTTTTTGAAGTAACAGATTTATTATGTTTACTAAGTGGCATTTTGTTAGTACGAGATCTATTGCTATCTTACCAGAAAGGTTTGAGTTGGAAGAGCATTTAGGTGAAAACTTATCATAAAAGGAAGTGTCAGTACATGTCAGTTTATAATTTCGTGTATATGGCGTGAATAGTTGACGGAGTTAATAAATAACAAGGAGGCATACGTGCAGACAGACATCATATTACACATTATGTATCCACACATATGATCGCGACAATTATTGAAAAACTTGTTTGGGAAATAATAAGCAAGCCACATCCCGCGTCTCTCCCTCAATTTGAGATCCCCCCCCCCCCAACGCGAATGTACACCAGTCCTTAGTGGACCTCCGCGCAGAAGGGGAGGCGGGGCTCCAGAACCCTTCATCGAGAGACAGTCCGGCAATGACTCCTTACCATCTAGAATGATTTTTGATATTCATATTTGCACCATCAATGGTGTCAAGGAGGCGAAGTGCAGACAGACACGACCTATTATACGAGCCAATTTTGGAAAGCAACAAGCAAGCCACGTCCCGTGCCTTTCCCCCAACTTAAGAACCCCCCACGCGAATGTCCACCAATTCTTAGTGGACCCCACGACGGAGGGGAGGCAGGGCTGGACCTCTAAAATCCTTCTTCTTCTTCATGATGTAGAGGCCTCCAGTAGGAAAATCAGCCTACATTTAACAATGTTGGAATTGGTGTGTTACGACGATTATAGCATAACACGAATTAAACAAACACGAACAGAATGTCAAGTTGATTAATTTGTGATGCAAGGAGGTATGATTTTCTTGAACATGCCCGGATTTTCCGTTTCGGCTGCTTCTGGTGGCAGGTTGTTCCCCATACGAATTGCTGATGGAAAAAATGAATGTAGATATGTGTCTGTTCTGGTGTGTGGAATAGCCAGTCTGTTGTTGTGTCCCCTTGTTCTCTGGCTGTCGGTTTTACGCTGTCGGAGAAACTGATGTCAGTTTGTTGGTGAAAAATTTTGTGGACTGTTGTCACTTTGTCCCTTTTTAGCCGTGCGCATAGTGTTTTGAGGCCGAGTTTGTTCATTAGGCCTGATGCGCTAGTGTGGGATGAGAAGTCGCCACATGTTCGTCGTGCTGCTCTCCTTTGCAATATTTCCAATGCGTTAATGTCTTTATGGTGATGTGGGTCCCACATGACACTAGCGTATTTCAGTATTGGCCGCACTAAGGTTTGGAAACAGTGTGTTTGAATGGAGATCGGGCGTCCCTATTCAGTTGCGACAGACTAATGCGCTGATTTTATTAGCTTTGGCCGTTGTTGCTGATATACGAGCGCCCAGTTCAGGTTCTTTGTTATTTCTATTCCGAGATGTTTTGCGGATTCTACTTTTTCGAGGGTATGGTTATGGAGTATGTAGTAATATTTTATGGGCCCGCGTTTGTTTGTAATAGTTAAGGTGTTGCATTTTGTTATGTTGAACTCCATTATCCATTTAGTTCCCCATTCTTTGAGTTTTTTAAGATCGTTGTTGAGATCGGTACAGTCCTGACCTATATGAATGTGTTTATATAGCACAGTGTTGTCCAGCGAAGAGTTTTGGATTTGATTTAAGGTTGTATGGCAGGTCATTGATGTAAACTAGAAAACAATGTAGGTCCAAGTACAGATCCTTGTGGTACACTTAATGTTACTAGACAGATGTCAGATTTTTGACCACCGATGACAACTTCCTTGGGTTCGTCCGCTCAGAAAAGATTGTATCCAGTTCAACGTTTTTTCATCTATACCTGTTTGTTATCATTTTCAATTTCTGAAGGAGGCGCATGTGTGGTACTTTGTCTAACACCTTTGCAAAGTCTAATAATATGACATCTGTTTGACCGCCTCTGTCGAGTTTCAATGTGATATCTTCTAACACAGAGATCAGTTGTGTTTCGCATGATAGCTTCCTTACAATATGAAATTACATTATCAATAATATGCGTATTTGTATCATTATAACATATATACCATTAACAATTCAATTATTAACATGTAAATGATTTTCCTACTATATGAGGATTAAAGGGATGGCGCATTAAAATACAATATCGGTTCATCTGACATGGAAAGACACTGAGACAGAGGCATCCAGATCCTTGAGAGCACTGTTGCCCATTGCTACTATATTTAATTGATTCTATGAATACACAAATGTGTTTTATGAGCCTGCAAAGTTGACTAATTTTTCAATTTTTAATGAAAATCCTCTTTTTTCCGTGTCTTGTATAATTTTCAATGATTTTTTGGACTATGTATCTCTTTCAATATCTATGTTATTTATATGTATTTATGTATTTAAAGAAAACTATTGCGTAGTTATGAAATATATGCTTTTGAATGGATAGTTATTAAAATATTTCTTTTATTATGTCTCAAAGATGCTTTTTCTGAATATGTTATGTTCCAATAAATTTTGGATATTCGTATCTTTGTTATTCATGAATTTTGTTGAAATAAAGTGGGTTTTTTCAAG
>JAXRKP010000551.1:272500-275741 GCA_037039925.1 Doris montereyensis
CCCCCCACACCCACACCACCACCCCACAAACACCCACCACCACCACCACCCACCACAACCACCCCACACCCCCCACCAACCACACCAACCCACTCACACCACAACCACCCACCCACCACCACCCACAACACCACACCCACCAACACAACCACCACACCCCACCCCCAACCCCCACCACACCCACCACCCCACCACCCCCACACACACCCCCAACCCACCCACAACCACCCCCCCCACCACCACCCCACACACCCCACACCCCCACACACCACCCCAACCACCCCCACCACCAACACCCACCACCACACACCCCACCACCCCCACCACACCCCACCCCCACCCAACAACCACCACAATCCCCACCCCACCCCCCTACCACCCACACCACCCACCAACACACCACACCACCACACAACACACCACCCACCCCCACCAACCACCCCCAACCCACCACCAACACCACCAACCACAACAACCACCCACCAAACAACACCCCACCCCACCACAACCACCACCACCCCCCACCCCCACCCACCTCCACCACCCACCACCCCCAACCCCACCCACCAACACAACCACCCCAACCCACCACCCCCCACAACACCACCAACCCACACACCACCACCCTACCACCCAACCACACCACAACCCAACCAAACAACCAACCACCCACCAACACCACAACCACCACCCAACCCACAACCACCACCCTACCCCACCCCACACACCACCACCACCACCACCCACCACCCACCCACAACCAAACCACCACCAACCCCCACCCCAACACCACACCACCAACCACCACACACAAACCAACCCCCCAACACCAAACCACCACACAACCACCCCCACCACCCCCACACCCCCCCCAAACCACCAAACCCCACCCCCCACACCCACCAACACCACCCCACACCACCCACTACCCCACCCACCCCCCCCACACAACCCCCCCAACACCACACACCCAACCCCACCACCCACCACCCACCCACCACCCCACCCACACACCACAACCACCACACAACCACACCACCCCCACACACACCCCAACAACACACCCACCACCCACCACAACCCAACACCACACCCCAAACCCCACAACCCACACCCCCACCACACCACACACCCCCACCACCACCACCACCACCCCCAACACCACACCACAACCCACCACCACCACCACCCCCACCAACCACCCACACACCACACCATCCCCAACCCCCCCACCACCACAACCCACACCACCAACCACCAACCACCACCACCACCCACCACCACCACAACACAACACCCACCCACCACACCCACCCCCACCCAACCACACCAACCCACCACCACCACACCAACCCCACCACCACAACACCCACACACCAAACCACACACCACCACACCCCCCCAACCCTCACCCAACCACACACCACCCCACCACACCACACCCACAACCCCCACCACCCACACCACACCCCCACCACCACACCCACCCACCACCACCAACCACCCCCAACCCCCACCCCCCACCACCCAACCACACCCCACCCCTCCCACCAACCAACCCACCACACAACCAACCACCACAACCACCCACACCCCCACCAACCACCACCCAACACACACACACCACCAACCACCAAACAACCCACCACAACACCCACCCCACCAACACACCCAACCACCCCACACCACACACACCCACCCACCCCACACCACCACACCCACCACACACCACCCACCACAACACCAACCCCACACCCACACCACCACCACAACCCCACACAACCACCCCACAACACACAACCCCACACAAACCCACCAACACACCACACCACACCACACCCCCACACACCCAACACCACAACACCACCACACCCACCACCCACTACCCACCACCACCACCCCAACCCCACCACCACCCACACCCAACCACCCACCCACCACCCACAAACCACCACCCCACCCCACCACCCACCCACCAACCACCACACACCAACCCAACCCCCACCAAACCCACCAACCCCACCACCACAACACCACACAACAAACCACACACCACACCACACCCACCACCACCACCCACCACCCCACCAACCCCACAACCCACCACCCACCACAACCACCACACCAACCCCACACACCACCCACAACCCAACCCAACCACACCCACCCACCCACACACCACCCAACCACCCCCACCACCCACACCACCCACACACACCCCCACACCACCACCCCAACCCCACCCACCCACCACCACACCCCACACCACCCCCCACACCCCACCACCACCACCACCACACACCCCACCACCACCACCACCACCACACCACAACCACCCCACCACCACCCACCCCACACACCAACCACCACCACACAACCCCACACCCACCCCACACACACCACCCCCCCACCCCACACCCACAACCCCCCCACCACAACACCCAACACCCCACCTAACCCACCACCCCCCACACAACCACACCACACCCCACACACCACCACCACACCACCACACCAAACCACACCACCACCCCCCACCACACCACACACACAACCCAACACACCCCACCCAACCCCAACACAACCACACACCCAACCCACACCCTCACCCCACACCCCCCAACACACACCCCCCCACCCAACCACCCACCCCACACCCCACCAACCCACCCAACCACCCCACCCAACCCCACCACCACCCACACCACCCCAACCCCCCCAAACACCCACCACCACCCACCCACCCACCCCACACCCCACCAACCCCACCCACACAAACACACAACCACCCACCACACCACCCACACCACCCCACCCCACACCCACCACACCACCACCACCACACCACACCCACCCACCCACCACACCCCCAACCCACACCACCACAACCCACCACACACACAACAAACCACCACACACCCACACCACCACCACAACCACCACCCACCACACCCACCACCACAACAACAACCACCACAAAACCCCCCAAAAAAAACCAACCACAAAAAAAAAAAACCAAAAAAAAACAACTACCACCACCACCTAATAATAATAATCCTCACTCCCACTACTACAACTACCACCACTCCACTACTACTAATACTAACTACTACTACACTACTAATACTAAACTATCACCTCCTTCAACCAGCTACTTCTTCTAAAAACCACTACACTACTATACTCTACAAATACTAAGCCTACTACTACTACTACTACTCTAACTACTACTACTACTATA
>JAXRKP010000552.1:0-12500 GCA_037039925.1 Doris montereyensis
GCTCTGATTTGTGTTTCGATTATCTGTGAAATTTCTCCGGTACAGATTTGCATTCCAACAGTTTTAGTTGTAGAATCATCAGGTCAGTTCGACTACTTTCGCTTTATTTTTTTTATGAACAGGTTTGTTCAGGTATTCTATTTATATGTTACGGGAGGATGTGGAGGAAGCAATTATTTATTCATGCTTTCTTTTTTTAAATCTATTTCTTTCGTGATCCATTGTTGTTCAAAAGCCAGTATTAATTCCAAGGAGGTTAGAAATAGAAGGGAAAAAAATTAATGAAAGAAGTCAGGCCAAACATAAGCGATACAAATTTAAAATTAGGCTCCAAATTTGACATGATTTCATTGCCGTGTTTCAATTCGTCTTAGAACTTAAATTTCAGACTTGTGCTTTCTTGACACTCCTTTATCTTGACACCCAAGCCAAACCTTTTCATTAGTACGAGAACCGGTGTCAGGTCCAGCTGAATCTGGCACAGCCTCGATTTGACACCAGCCTCTCGTCATATCGCACGGGCGAGAATCTTCGCGAGTACTTGTAGAGTGTAGGCAAGACACGGGTGGCAGACATCTGGCCAAAATAAAAATTGTCTTCCTTACTCACTTACCTGTGCCAACCTCAACCGCCCTCACCCCACCTCCTGAACTCCCTCCTGTGATGTCATCACAACCCTTCTCGTCTTATCTTATGGCCGAGCCCGTAGAGTCGGATAATGGTTTAGCAAACGACTGTTGACGATTAGATCTAGCGTAAATGTGCCATATTTTTAAGAATATGGGAATTCCTTTCTTTATTTTTTTTTGTCAATTATTATCCAATGTCATTTTTAGTGGGCTGGGGTTGGGATGTCGGTAAGAGATTGGTTGACTTTACTGGAGAGAGAGAGAGAGAGAGAGAGAGAGAGAGAGAGAGAGAGAGAGAGAGAGAGAGAGAGAGAGAGAGAGAGAGAGAGAGAGAGAGAGAGAGAGAGAGAGAGAGAGAGAGAGAGAGAGAGACAGGAGAGAGAAAGGTGAGATGGTTGTCTTTAGAAATAATGATACCATTGATATTATTAACCTATTTGTATTATTATTATCATTATCATTATTATTATTATTATTATTATTATTATTATCATCATTTCATGTATTGTGCACCGGAAAAACCTGCCAATTAAAGAAAAACAGACTGTTAATATCATACCACCATTCATATTATTATAACGATGACTATAATGATAACACAATTATATGCTTATAACCGCCAACAATATTATGGACTCAATGGTAAGCATTTTAAACAAAAACACCTACCAAATTTAGAGTGGTTCAGAACTCAGATAAAGGCTATACAAATTATAGGCTGTGGGGGATTTGGTTCTCCAGAGGCGAGGTGTGGCCTCTCAACCCAAAGGTAATGGGATCAAGCCCGCCAACGGGTGGAAATTTTTCTCATTTTTTTCGAATACAAACTACCCCCCCCCCCCTGGTCCAGGTAGGTACACCAACACCTAGTCCCATCGGAGACGGACGATAAAAAGGAGGTCCCGTTTGCAGGTCACAGCACTCTGCGCACGTTATCCTTTGGCTGTTTACAAAGTAGTTCGGGCAACATTTTAAATCCTTCCCAAACCCCCGAGATCACCTTAGTTGTAGATGCATCAAAATCAAATCAAATTAAAAGAATATATTACGGGCTGTCTCAACAGCCCTTGCTCCAGGCTCATCTTTTCCATCCAATGCTCCACGAGGCTCCAAAGGTGGAAGCGACCATCTCAGTACACATTTTTTAAACAACCCGACGATAACGACTCTCAGCAGAGCATTTAATACTATATTATACAGTTTAAAATCCCCCTCCCCCACCCAGCAGATACATCAACTCGAACACACACACGCACGCACACATATACACAACAACAACAGTGTCTTCCATAAATTATTTAATCTATTTAATTACATTAGAACACCAGACTTCACTGGTTTAGTTTACATGAATTTTTACCTTCATTATTGTCGGTTCAAAAATTCCATACAAAAGGACTAAGCCCTTGCACTCACTCCAATGAATGAATGTTTTGAAGTTACCTCCCTTTTCCATTTCCGTTCAAATTTTAAACGTTAGAGTTAGAGCTCTTCAGAGCACATTGGTAAAATCTCGTCTGTGTTCGTTTGATCTCGGTCTGATCTATCTCACATCAAAGCTTTAGCTGTGTCAGTCGATTAGCTGTGAAGCACACTTACGACCAAAAATGGCTTTCTATTCTTGTTGCTTTTTTAGCCCAGTTTATAAAAAATGGGATGGGATGACATGCATATCTTCAACAATTTATGGATAAAACACTCTTTTTAGCAACCAATAAATCGAAGCTGTCATGACCCGCCCTTTACATTCGTCTGCCAAAATAGCTGAGTCTTTACATTTCCCCTTTCTCTCTTTGTTTCTGTTCCTAATATTGTCAACCCTACTGCTTGCCGTCTCCTCATCAAAGGAAGCGTTATCAATGAAATCGTTACTTAATACAAACAGCCTATCTGTCAGCATTTCCCTTGAAAGTCTAACCAACTGGGTTCCTAGCTTCAACGTAGAACTTCAAAGTGTGTAGTAATATGATACATTTTGCACCCTGTAGCATAACTTGCCAGTCAGACGTGTGCATTGATGCCCTTTGCCACTTTCTGTGTTTGTTAACACGGCGCTTTATGAGAAAAGTTAGTTTGATAATACATGTATTATAGATCTGTATTGTGATTTAATAGTCACTTCCTATGATAGATTTCGTCTTCAAATATGATATGTCAGGGAAAAGTCCGTAAATTTTCCTTGAAAGAAATCCAACTCTCAAGTTCTCATGCTCGTATGATACGATACGATAGATAAAGATATTATTGTAGATGTAGTGTAGAGTCGAGAGTATAGGAATGAAAGTGCGGTCGAGGGAAGTAAGAAGAAGTTTGGGGAAAAGAGAGGCAAGGTCGACATCAAGACATGTAATAGCTATGTGAATAGGGGGTATAAGGATTGTTATCTGTTCTTGGGGGCACCGGTAGCTGAGGCGGTAGAGCGTCATAGTGCCACCCATGAAGTCCGAGTTCGATTCCCATTCCGGGCAAAAAGATTGTCGGTCCACTCAGCCTCGAAATGGGTGGCTATTTCTTTGGTCTATTCAGACTCGAAATGGGTGGCTAGGTCTATTCAGACTCGAAATGGGTGGCTAGGTCTATTCAGACTCGGCGAAAGCAAAGGCGGCCTGGAAAGCATTGGCAAACTGCCACATTAATCCGTGCGCCTAGATAAAAACTGTCAGGGCTTATTTTACTTTACTTTGTTATATCTGATCTTGTAGTAGTCTATTCTGTTGTTTGTTGTTGTTTTGGTCTGAAAGGGGGGAGGGGAGTTTCATTGTCTACTGTTTTCACTGTGCTTTTGCTAGTTTCGATTTGATTTTACTCTGGCATTGCATTGGTTTCGGTTGACTTATTGTGTCGTGGGGGGGGGGTAGGGAGAGGGTGGCTGGCGCTTGATTCTGGCCAGAATTTCAGTTTCGTTGAGGCGTTGAGGCGGGGGGGTATTTTTTCCAAGTCTCAATACAACGTATTTGAATTACTGCATAATATAAGGCCGTCCATTCATTGGCGAATGCATGAGACTACAGTGCCCTGTATCTGAGGTTGACCATATTTCACTGTGGTGAACAGATGCTCTTATAGATGTTATTATTAATGTTTATACGAAATGATCTTCAACCCTTGGAAATCATAAACGTCTCATTTGATAGCATCAGCAGTAAATTAAGATAATTATTGTATTTATTGTTACCACTCAAGTATGATCAGGGAATTAATAAATGGATTGTTTTCAACAATAATAATGGGTATTAAGAAAATACATATTCGTGCATGTATCATTGCGCATATATTGAGATTTTGACTTTGGGAGTACACTACATTGCCCTTTGACTTCCAGGTCATACGCTCTTCACATCACGATGAACATCCGCGTGTGTCTCGTGCCTTTGTTTTGCCGTATTATTTCTCGTGACGTGCAACCGTTTGACTGCAAAGCCCATCGCATTTCAGTACACACTGCAACTTGGACGCCATATTTTACACGGCAAGGCTTGTCTGCTCTGTCGCTCAGTCATTTTATTTATTGCCCCTGTAATTAGAGAAAGGAGATTGGATTTTTTGTTATTGTCGCATTGTTTAACATGTCAACGTACCTTCATGGTTAGATTTTTTGTTATTGTCGCATTGTTTACCATGTCAACGTACCTTCGTGGTTAGATTTTTTTTTCGTGCTTCGGGTTTCCAATTGTTACTTCTTGCTTTGTTGTCTGCTTGTTGCTTTTCTTTTACTGTTTGTTTGTTTGTTTGTTTGTTCTTTGTTTGCGTGTACATAACAATATCTTTGTATAAATGGAAAGGTGGGGGGGGTGTATTTTTTTCTTATTTCTCATTTCAAATCACAATCGCTCTCATTACAGCTAATAACAACATTGAATAAAATGACGTCATGTCTACCCATTCTCATTCGTCTGCGTTACAACTTTTCCTCCTTCTTTCCAAATATAACAAGCAAGTGAGACATGAACTCCATAGATCTGGGTTCCCGTGAGAATCTAAAACATCCAATAAAACTGTCGTAGCAACTATTACACCTGATCTAGAATGGACAAAACTCGTTTGCCTATCAACAAGACTAATGAAGTACAACCCCTAACGATCTCTTGAAAATAACACAGTTCTGTGTTCGAACACAGTTCAGAAATCGTCCCCTATTTTCATTTAGACCAGATCGTAATGTAAACACAGAATGACATCTGAATTATGTTGAAAGTCGTAAAGACGACAAATGCGATCAACGTCTCCGTTCATTCTCGATTCTATTATTTGAATGAAATAAACAAAAGAAGTTTATTTAGAGGCCTCTTTTATTCATCTGGTTATTGGTTCCACCCCTTCCTTTTAATGAAACCTTGGCAGTCACACCAATAAAATTGCTTGTTTTCTTAACCACTAGAAATGCAGGTGGTGACACGCATTGTTTAGGGGGAAGTGACGTATCTCTTTCGGCTATTTGTTACATCGCGTCTTATTGGTCAATGGTCTTTGCTGAATGTGAATGCTTATTTTTAAGCTAGAGGTCATTCTGTCCTGTCTCGAGACAGTCTGATCAAGACCTACATGACCTCGTGCAACAGTCAGCCACCGGTAAGCTTTGTGAGTTACCTTTCCTTTCCACGCTAATGGGTTACATAAAAGATAAGAGGAGCAGTACAAACTGGACTGATGAGGCTTTTGATCCAAGAAACCATTGTTTTTTTCTTCTGAATACTTTGTCATGTCTCTGTCTCAAGCTAATATGCCCGTGTCTGTTAATTTGTATGCTCTTTTGTCGTGAGTCCCTATCGCTGAGTCAGTTTGTCTGTCTGTCTATTTATCTGTATGTCTCTCTCTTTCCCCCTCTTCCCTCTCTTTCTTTCTCTCTCTTCTCTCTCTCTCTCTCTTAGTTAATCTAAATGTTTAGATTTTCTCTCTCTCTCTCTCTCTCTCTCTCTCTCTCTCTCTCTCTCTCTTCCTCTTCCTTAAATTTGTTTCTCTGTGTCTTTCTGTTCTTATAAATTATGTACATACTTGCATCTTTCTGATTATTAATTGGTTTTTCTTTACTCTTGGTTCGCAAAATGCTGTTGTTTGGGGGTGTTCTTTTTTTTTTTGGGGGGAGGTGTTTTGTTTTGTTTTTTGGAGTGGGAGAGGGTGGGTCATGGGTTTTCCGATTATGTTAATCATGCCTGTGGAGATAACACCAAATGGTGGGTATCAAGGTAATGTGTATGGAGTACCGTAGTAGTGGTCAATGTGGCAAGTAGGTAGTACGTACCTGTATTGTGTCTACTAATCCATCACGAGGGGATAATTCATGCTTGCCTACTTATTGTTTCGTCTAAGTTTCCATTCGTTATCGACTTATCTTGTAGTTTCATTTGGGTTTTTTAATAACAAGGAACTATTGCTACTTATTGTATTCTGGTCTATCATCTCTTCGGCCCCATGCTATATGGGGGTGTCGGGGGGATTAAGTCCAGAGGCAAGGTGTCAGTCTCTCGACCAAAGGGGCGTGCATTCGTGCCCGTTTGGTTGAAGAATGTTCTTAGGTGCTTTCGAGAGTATACGATTTGTTTTCAAATCCTACCAAAAGACACAGAGATTTCCTTAGACGGGGATGTGAATACAGTCAAATCAACATTAAAAATTTACATGACAGAAAAACTGTGTGTCAACTCGTACAAGAGAGTAAAACATATGTACATAGTAGTAGTAGTAGTAGTAGTAGTATTATAAGTATTAGTAGTAGTAGTAGTAGCAATAGTAGTAGTAGCAGTAGTAGTAGTAGCAGCAGTAGTAGTAGTAGTAGTAGTAGTAGTAGTAGTAGTAGTAGTAGTACCAGTAGTAGTAGTAGTAGCAGTAGTGTAGTAGTAGTAGCAGTAGTAGTAGTAGTATAAGTAGTAGTAGTAGTAGTAGTAGTAGTAGTAGTAGTAGTAGTAGCATAGTAGTAGTAGTAGTAGTAGTAGTAGTAGTAGCATAGTAGTAGTAGGCGAAATATGACAATAAGTGACAAATCCACTGATAAAGACAGAACAAACACGTGACGTTTGGGGGATAACCCTTCGTCAGACAACAACGAGAAATATTAAGAATCTAGAGTAAGTAATACCTTTGGCATCACACAATTTGATGTCAGAAGAAAACCATAAAGGAGAAATGAAGGAAGAAAAAGACAGTGATGTTAAGAAACGTAGTAGAGGGGGATGTGAAGAAAGAGCGAGAGTGGAAGGTTCAGATCTAGAATGAAAGAAAAATATGAAAATAAGTAAGTAATAAAAGGTGAGAAGGAGATAGAGAGAATGAGAGAAATAGAGAGAGATAACGTTTGATCTTGGTATTGTAATGAGCCATGCCCATTATAGAGATAGTGAGAGACCTCAAGAATACAATAACCAGATAATAGAGATTGGGACATTCCAGTTAGAGAAATTTGAATATGATTGGGAGAGAGAGAGAGAAAGATCATCCTTGAGAGAGAGAGAGATAGGGGGGAGAGGGAGAAGAGAAAAGAAAAAACAGGCAGGGAAGAAAGAAAGGGAGAGAGAGACTTCTGAGTATGGGAAACAAGAACGAAAAAATAGGATAAATGCTTAAGACTAGATCTATATCTCACTGGGTCTAGAAAAGAAGAAATGATAGGATAAATGTAAGACTAGATCTATATCTCACTGGGTCTAGAAAGAAGAAATGATAGGATAAATGTAAGACTAGATCTATATCTCACTGGGTCTAGAAAGAAGAAAATGATAGAGAATGAATGAATGGAAGTATCAATCAAGACAAAAATTTACATTGAAGGTGCTGAAATGTATATAAATTACAAATTTATCGATGCACCATACTGGGAAGAGAGTAAACAACTTTCTTGAAATTGGAGGAAAAAATACCAGTTAGGACTAGTTTTATGCCATTCAAGTTATCAAAATCTCACATTATTGCTCCTTGGTGATAAAATAAGGTCTATTCTGTAATGGTAAGAAACTGTGCGCAAAGTTGCTTCCGGTAAATGGTGAACGTAAAAGAAATAAAAATACAAAATAAAATTTGTAAAAGTGTAGATGCCTACCATTGAGTATGCTACCATATGGGCACACGGGGTGTGAACTGCCAGAAACAACTTTGCCCGGGATAGGAAGGGGTGGGGGGGCATGGTTGAAGGGTGGGATAGTTTCATGGGGGTGGGGGGCGGATGGGGTAGGGTAGAGGATGGTGAAGGGTCAGAAATAGAAATAGTGAAGCCTGATTATGGGAGTTACTCTAGAGAAAATTATACAAATTGGTGTAAGACGTTCATAGCCATCAGGTTTGATTTCTTCCAATCTTACCTTATAAGCAGATAATAGTAGTAGCAGCAGCAGCAAGCAGCAGCAGAAAGCAGCAGCAGCAGCAGCAGCAGCAGCAGCAGCAGCAGCAGCAGCAGTAGTAGGTTTTAGACAGAGTAGCAGCAGCAGCAGCAAAAACAGCAGCAAAGCACAAGCAAAGCAGCAGCAGCAGTACAAAGCAGCAGCAGTAGCATTATTCAAGCAAAGAAAGGAGCAGCAGCAGCAGCAGCAGCAGCAGCAGCAGCAACAATTGTTAGCAGAAGCATCAGCATTGAAGAAATGATGACATACTGCCTGACACCAGTCCAGCAGCAGCAGTACAGCAGCAGCAGTTTAGCAGCCAAGACAAGCAACAGCTAGCAGCAGCAGCAGTTGCACAGCAGCAGCAGCAGCAGCAGCACCAGAGCAGAAACCATTTAGCAGCAGCAGCAGCAGCATAGCACTCAAGCAGCAGCAGCAGCAGCAGCAGTTGATAACAGTAGCAGAGGTAAAGACAAACAGTGAGGCAAGGACTCCAAGTTTTTTTTCTGTCAGTTCCTATATAATGGTCTAGTCTTTGTTCATATGGGGCTTCGTATTATCTTAGTCGTTACCTTCATAGTAGTAGTAGTACACCAGTAGTAGGAAACCAAACAGTATTTCTTCAAAGCATGAAAACAAAGTAGCAATTTATCAATTTGAGCAGCAGCAGCAGCAGCAGCAGCAGCAACGTGCAGCAGCAGCAGCAGCAGCAGAAATGGTGGCTTTGGTGGTCAGTAGTAGTGTGGTGGTGGTTGGTCAAGTGGTATGATGAAGATGGTGAGAGCAGCAGCACTAAGGATAATGATAATTATAACAACAATAATAATAAAATAATAATAATAATAATAATAATAATAATAATAATAATAAATAATAATAATTAATAATAATAATAATAATAACAATAATAATAATATAAAATTAATAATAATAATAATAATAATAATAATTTAATAATAACAATAATAATAATAATAATAATAATAATGTCTAATAATAATAATAATGGATAATAATAATAATAATAATAATAATAATAATAATAATAATAATAATAATAATAATAATAATAATAATAATAATAATAATAATAATAATATAATAAAATAATAATAATAATAATAATAATAATAATAATAATAATAATAATAATAATAATAAAATAATAATAATAATAACAATAATAACAATAATAGTATAATAATAATAATAGTAATAATAGAATAATAATTAAATAATAATAATAATAATAATAATAATAATAATAATAATAATAATAATAATAATATAATAATAATAATAATAATTTAATTAATAATAATAATAATAATTTTAATTCTTCAATTTCAATCGCTTAATCATATTTATTGATCCTTTAAAAAGAGAAATTATACTTGTGTTATCACAATTTGAGTTTGAAAAATAAAAGAATACATCGATGCATTCAAATTAAAAACACATTTAACTTAGTTAATCATTAAAGGTTTAGAATTTAGGAAAAAGTATACAAAAATTCAAAGGTGAGTAAATAAATAGATGATGGTGAACAATATACATAAAAATAATTTTAAAATTTAAAAAGATAGAATAATTATAGACAAATCAGTTTAGCTTCATATACATTCATTAACTTATCATAAACATTTATTCACCCTCCATCAATTTACATTTCTTAAACCTTATGAGGAAAACGCCATTGTGCTTTCAAAGTAAGGTATGGTTAAACTTTCGTATGGCGCTTGGAAGAAAAGATCTAAAATATCTCTCAGTGCGGGATTTTAAATGTATAGGTCGACCGCTTCTACTACTTGTTTTGGGTATGGGGAAAAGAGGGTGGGTGTTGTCTTTAAGTATACTCCTGAGTTTATTCTTGCATTGATTCTCATACAGATCTTCAAAGTTTTCCGGCTCTACATCAGTTATGAGTTTGCCTATGTGGTTCAGTGTCCTATTAAATTTTTCTTTTCTATCTCTTGTATTTCCTCCCATACAGTTATACTAAAAATCCAATAATACTCTTTATGCACGCTTGGTGGAAAAGTCTTATTAGAGTGTTATCAATTTGAAACTTATAAAGCTTCCTCATAATAATAAAAAATTGTTCGCCTTTAAAACTTTATTTGATTGTTTTTGCCAGTCTAGCTTCTCATAAAAAAATTATGCCAAGATATTTATATTCATTAACTTTCTCAACTGTTTCATCTTTATAACAATATCATTATGGATGTTATTTGTCTTCCTAAAAAAATCAAAAATCATTTCTTTTGTTTTGTTGACATTAAGTTGTAAAGAATTGTCATAACACCATTTTACAAACCTTTTGATTTCTTGAGCATAATTGATTAGATCCACTTCTGACCTGATAAGAGCTTGGATAGATGTATCATCTGCATATTTTATTATTGGGATGTTTTCAAACGCAGTTTTACAATCATTAGTGTAGATAGAAAACATTATAGGTGCAAGGACAGTCCCCTGGGGTGCTCAGTGTTTGTTACAATTACTGATGAGTCAAAAATACCATTCTCCGATTTTAATCTAACAAATTGAGGTCTGTTGGTCAGAAAATCTAAGATCCAGAGAGTTACACTTTTCCACAAACCCATATTTAACAATTTAGGAATCAGGATGTGTGGCTGTATTGTATTAAAAGCACTTGAATGTCAACGATAAGAGTTCTGACATAGCTTTTTGAGTATCAAGATGATGGTACATGTTATTTGTAAAACATAGAATAGCATTAATAATAATAATAATAATAATAATAATAATAATAATAATAATAATAATAATAATAATAATAATAATAATAATAATAATAATAATAATGATAATAATAATAATAATAATAATAATAATAATAATAATAATAATAATAATAATAATAATAATAATAATAATAATAATAATAATAATAACAATAATAATATTAATAATAACAATAATAATAATAATAATAATAATAATAATAATAATAATAATAATAATAATAATAATAATAATAATAATAATAATAATAATAATAATAATAATAATAATAATAATAATAATAATAATAATAATAATAATAATAATAATAATAATAATAATAAATAATAATATTAATACTAATAATAATAATAATAATATTTCTATTGCACTCATCCCTACAAGGGCAAGGCTCTAGGCGCATTACATATTTTAAGGCAAAAATATATTATACATGTATTATATATGATACACAATATGAATTTTGTACATCAAGCTACATGAATGTGTGCAATTTATGACAAGAAAAATCGACAATGCAAACAAGAAAGAGAAAGTCGTAAATGCTGTCACGAATTCATATACACACACACACACACACACACACACACACACACACACACACCTTCTTCACACACAGGATGAATACAGCCTCAATAAAATTATGCAATTTTTCTTTTAAGAAAATACGCTTTTATAAGCTAGTTAAAAGATGAAGACGTGTCTTGATGTTTTTCTAAAAATTGACAGCGACTTTGACTCTCTAACGCTGTGGGAGGACATTCCACACAAATGGGCCACAATATGTGAAAGATTGTGTACCAGCACTAGTTTTTACTTTTGGGAATGCTAGAGTAGAAATATCGGCAGATAATCTTAATATCCGATCAGGTTTGAAAATATTTAAAAAAGACTTTGAAGATAGCTAGGTGTTGTTCCATCAAGACATTTATAAATTAAGGTTGCAGTTTTAAATTGTATTCTTTTTCGACTGTTAACCAATGAAGTTATGTCAGTAGTGGGGATACATTTTCAAATTTTCGATTTTTAAAGATAGATCTGGCTGCATTGTTTTTGAATGACTTGAAGTCTTTTCGTTGTTTCTTGTGGAGGCCAAACAACAGGGAATTACAAAAGTCAAGCTTGGAGAACATAAAAGTCGTGACAAGTTTGTTTTTAGCCTCGCTTGTGAGGAATGGACAGATGGAATAATCTTTCTCAAGGAAAACGTTAAAGAGGAATGGACAGATAGAATAATCTTTCTCACGGAAAACGTTAAAGAGAAATGGACAGATGGAATAATCTTTCTCACGGAAAACGTTAAAGAGGAATGGACAGATGGAATAATCTTTCTCACGGAAAACGTTAAAGAGGAATGGACGGATGGAATAATCTTTCTCACGGAAAACGTTAAAGAAATGGACAGATAGAATAATCTTTCTCACGGAAAACGTTAAAGAGAAATGGACAGATAGAATAATCTTTCTCACGGAAAACGTTAAAGAGGAATGGACAGATGGAATAATCTTTCTCAAGGAAAACGTTAAAGAAATGGACGAGATGGAATAATCTTTCTCAAGGAAAACGTTAAAGAGAAATGGACAGATGGAATAATCTTTCTCAAGGAAAACGTTAAAGAGAAATGGACAGATGGAATAATCTTTCTCACGGAAAACGTTAAAGAGGAATGGACAGATGGAATAATCTTTCTCAAGGAAAACGTTAAAGAGAAATGGACGGATGGAATAATCTTTCTCAAGGAAAACGTTAAACAGGAATGGACAGATGGAATAATCTTTCTCACGGAAAACGTTAA
>JAXRKP010000552.1:17500-27500 GCA_037039925.1 Doris montereyensis
AGTAGTTGGTGGTGATACAATGTAGCAGTAGTAGTAGTAGTGGTGGTAGTTGGGGTGATACAATGTAGCAGTAGTAGTAGTAGTGATGGTAGTTGGGGTGATACAATGTAGCAGTAGTAGTAGTAGTGGTGGTAGTTGGGGTGATACAATGTAGCAGTAGTAGTAGTGGTGGTGGTAGTTGGGGTGATACAATGTAGCAGTAGTAGTAGTAGTAGTGGTGTCTTCGGTAGCCCGACTTTAGATCGCGAGGTCAATGGTTCCAATCGTGCCTATGCTAGATCCCTTTGTTGTGTTCATAGGAAAGGCACGTAACACAGTGGCCACTTAACCTAGAATAAGTAACTGTGTCAGCTGGGAGTAAAGAATAACGTGAACAGCTAGAGGACAATAACTATTGCTTGTTCCGCTTCACTCTATAGACATCGAAATACATTCTAGCTTTATAGAGCTATGCAGTCTTAAACAGTTTTCTACTAGTCAGGTGGCAGTTTTACATATAGAAGTGGGTATAGGTATAGGTAACGATTCGGTAGTTTGACAGCAAAAACTTGTGCATAGTTTCTTTGGGTCCAGTAGTCAAATCGTTCTATCCTTTAAAACGATATTTACTGATTCCTATCATCACTCACACAATCGAATGATCAAGGCTGTCGCGATCAAAAGCTAATATTGAAGGAGCGAGAGATGGAGCTTGAAACAGAAATAAACAGAGCTTCTTTGGGACTTTACGTTGCATCGCCTAGATAATGCTTCACACACCGTCAGTCATTATTACTTGCACAAGTCAATCCATTACACAACTTTGTTAAGCGGAAAAAAAAAACACACCCCCAAAAAAACGAAACAAAACATTAACATACTAGAAGTTTACTGGTCTGTGGTCGCGGGAAATTTTCAATAGTAGGACCTCCCAATTGTCTGTCGAATCAGAATATTCCTGGTACGGTAATGTTGCCTGTCTACTGGTTTCTTTGTGAGATTTAATTTTTTTTTTACAAATCTGCAACTACGGTGATCTCGGGAATTTTGGTATGAATTCAGTCGGTACAAAACAAACTCGACAACATTGGTCAATCTGTCGGTCACAAACCCACGACCTGTTGGCTGAGAGATCAACACTTTACCTCTGGACCACTGAGTCCTTCCTGTCTACTGACCTACACACGCATGCAAAAGGCACAGTGAGTGGACGTGACAACCTAACCGAGTGATATGGCCTTGTATCATAACTGAGACCATGTAGAAGAACGCAATACATTTTTTTAAAAACCCAACATTCTTCTACATCAACATGCGCTTTGTAACTGTGTTGTTCCAAGGCCTTATACATTAGTAATGTAGCTACTACTCGCATAATTTAGAAGGCTTTGATTTGCCTCCTTGAGCTTTCTGCTCCTTGCGGGGCACAGACCACTGTGTCGTTTGTGTGTGTTCATGACAGTCACACTGTGTGTTTTGTGTGTGTTCATGACAGTCACACTGTGTGTGTTTTGTGTGTGTTCATTACAGTCACACTGTGTGTTTTTGTGTGTGTTCATGGCAGTCACACTGTGTGTTTTGTGTGTGTTCATGGCAGTCACACTGTGTGTTTTGTGTGTGTTCATGACAGTCACACTGTGTGTTTTGTGTGTGTTCATGACAGTCGCACTGTGTGTTTTGTGTGTGTTCATGACAGTCACACTGTGTGTTTTGTGTGTGTTCATGACAGTCACACTGTGTGTTTTGTGTGTGTGACAGTCACACTGTGTGTTTGTGTGTGTTCATGGCAGTCACACTGTGTGTTTGTGTGTGTTCATGACAGTCGCACTGTGTGGGCGGTTGGTGGGGGTTACTGGTAGGTCCTATTTCTTTTCTTTCTCCCTTTAGTTTTCATTTTTATTTTTCTTCTTCACTCACCCTGAGATCATGACATAAATAAGGTGGAAGGGTTAAATTTCAATAAAACACGATTAACAAAAATGAAAACTCTGGTCATTCATCCCCATTTCCAAACTTTAAAATGACAGTGGTAAAATTAATATTTGTTACTTGCCATGGTTGAGTTTTTGTCCACTTTGAAAGCAAAATGTTTGTTTTATTTTTTATATATACCTGTATTCAGTGATGATTTTGATTTAAGATGATGATTAATTTGGAAACAAGGAATTTAAAAAAAAAACCTTAATTAAAATTAAAATCAGATACAAAGCGATATAGATCTAGCATGTTTGGTTAAAATTGGTTGCAGGAAAAATGTGTGGTGTGTCCAAATTTCGAACTTTATTTGTTTTGCAAGATAAAAATAAATATTTTCTTCTTAATTCCTTTAGCACGAAACTATTGCCAAGCCGTCATTTCCCTGTCCCAAGATCCATTCCTAACTCAGCTCTAGTTTAGTTTCTGTCCCAAGATCCATTCCTAACTCAGCTCTAGTTTAGTTTCTGTCCCAAGATCCATTCCTAACTCAGCTCTAGTTTAGATTCTGTCCCAAGATCCATTCCTAACTCAGCTCTAGTTTAGATTCTGTCCCAAGATCCATTCCTAACTCAGCTCTAGTTTAGATTATGTCCTAAGATCCATAACTCTAGTTTAACTCAGCTCTAGTTTAGATTCTGTCCCAAGATCCATTCCTAACTCAGCTCTAGTTTAGTTTCAGTCCCAAGATCCATTCCTAACTCAGCTCTAGTTTAGTTTCAGTCCCAAGATCCATTCCTAACTCAGCTCTAGTTTAGTTTCTGTCCCAAGATCCATTCCTAACTCAGCTCTAGTTTAGTTTCTGTCCCAAGATCCATTCCTAACTCAGCTCTAGTTTAGTTTCTGTCCCAAGATCCATTCCTAACTCAGCTCTAGTTTTAGTTTCTGTCCCAAGATCCATTCCTAACTCCTAAGATCCCATTCCTAACTCAGCTCTAGTTTAGTTTCTGTCCCAAGATCCATTCCTAACTCAGCTCTAGTTTAGTTTCTGTCCCAAGATCCATTCCTAACTCAGCTCTAGTTTAGTTTCTGTCCCAAGATCCATTCCTAATTCAGCTCTAAGTTTCTGTCCCAAGATCCATTCCTAACTCAGCTCTAGTTTAGTTTCTGTCCTAAGATCCATTCCTAACTCAGTTTCTGTCCTAAGATCCATTCCTAACTCAGCTCTAGTTTAGTTTCTGTCCCAAGATCCATTCCTAACTCAGCTCTAGTTTAGTTTCTGTCCCAAGATCCATTCCTAACTCAGCTCTAGTTTACTTTCTGTCCCAAGATCCATTCCTTCTCTTTCCCAAGATCCATTCTAGTTTAGTTTTTCTGTCCCAAGATCCATTCCTAACTCAGCTCTAGTTTAGTTTCTGTCCTAAGATCCATTCCTAACTCAGCTCTAGTTTAGTTTCTGTCCTAAGATCCATTCCTAAAGTTTAGTTTCTGTCCCAAGATCCATTCTAACTCAGCTCTAGTTTAGTTTCTGTCCTAAGATCCATTCAACTATCCCAGCTCTAGTCCTTAGATCCATTTTCTGTCCTGTCAAGATCATTCCTAAGAACTCAGCTCTAGTTTAGTTTCTGTCCTAAGATCCATTCTAACTCAGCTCTAGTTTAGTTTCTGTCCCAAGATCCATTCCTAACTCAGCTCTAGTTTAGTTTCTGTCCTAAGATCCATTCCTAACTCAGCTCTAGTTTAGTTTCTGTCCTAAGATCCATTCCTAACTCAGCTCTAGTTTAGTTTCTGTCCTAAGATCCATTCCTAACTCAGCTCTAGTTTAGTTTCTGTCCAAGATCCAATTCAGCTCAATGAGATCCATCACTCCTAACTCATCTTTCTGTCCAAGATCCATTCCTTTTTTTTCGAAAATAGTCGTTTACAAAATGTCACAGTCTCAACAAAGACACCCCGTCTTCTAAATTAATTAGCAGTAATTATTGCGATTCCAATATGACAGCACTTCGGCCGTTGACATTCGTCGTGAAGTGAGACGAAAATCTATGACTATGACTATGACTTTCAGTGAGTGGACAGATGGACTTCGACAGGAGATTTGGGAATTTGGCCGCTTACCGGCCACCCACGGCTAAGCCCTAATCACCTCGGCTCCTCCCACCAACCCATTACGGCTCATTTTAACAAGTTGTCAAGTGAAGGTGTTGAAAATAACGGCATAGATGTAAGAAAGAACAAGAAAGTAACCTCTCCCTTTCCGTAGGTCTCCCGGCAATGTTGTCCGCTAGATGGCGTTTCACATCACACATACAACAATGGCGGGTCTATAAAGACGGTTGACTGGGAGGATCGGCGACCCATAAAATGGCCCTAAAACCATTACAGACTTGATTTAAATCCACTGTTTTCTTTAAACAGATCTTTTCAAATAGAAACACTGTCAAGCAAATGGAAACAGACCTTTCTCTCTTTCCTCACATACTTAGAAAAGTTCGAAAGATGGGATGTGTGACCGTTGGAGAAAAGGATTGAAAACAACAATGAAACAGAGGCGGAGCTTGGATTGACGTTCCCGTCAAAACTTTCACTGTTTTGGTTGAGAGAAAAAAAGGAGAAAGATGGCAGGGTTTGGCGAGGCATTAAGTCGTAAACGCATTAAGTTTACGATCTGACGTACTGTGTGCACTAATGACCGTTCAACGCAGACGATTTTCAGCTACTGTTTTCATATGGCACATCTGGTGGTAGCCGTTACTTTGTCGTAGTTTGCTACTTCAAGGTCTAACACTGACACTAAACGTAGCGGTTGTCTACTCTGCAAAGGGCGGTGTTACGGTGTTAAGCTTTTGCTACTTATCACCAACTTTGAACTCAAGCAATAGATTATGTGGGCACTTCTGTTGGTAGGTCCGGTCTAAAATTTATTTTCCTTCACTCTAAATCGTGGCTTTCACCTTGACAAATAATAAAAATATTGTAGTACTTTTTCATGAGCAAAGTTGCACCATTATTACCCAATAGTGGTGTCAAATATATCAAAATGCAGTGATAATATATATTATGGAATAGTATGTTAAGAAAGATAGACAGATAGAGAAAGAAACAATGAGTCAGACACAGAGACAGAGACAGAGACGAGACAGAGACAGAGAGATAGCCTATTAATCTGCCAACACGTGTGGTCTCAAAACAAAAGGCTAAACATTTGTCTAATGTCATCTACTGTGCTGTTTATTGTTTTTGTTTTGTTTTGTAAAAGAGTAAGTACCCGTATCTCGCGTCAGTGTAAAGCGCAGGACAGAGAACGTGTCATTGAAATTGGTGAAACCGTAAATTGATTTTATTTTTGACGATTGATAGAGAACAAATCAAGTCTAACATCGAGATAAGCCGTATAATAATGTGTGTTTTGATAGACAGATTGCAATGGTGCCAACTTCTTTGAAGGAGACAATCTTTTAGTTTAACAGAAGAAGCGTTGGATATCGTAGATCGTATATTATCGTCTATCAGCTAACCAAGTTATATTGCGATCGTGTCGCTTTGATCTATGGGCGAATAATTGGAATTTACATAAATTTCGGATAATATTAAACTGAGAAGAACAAAGCGTTGAAGAGACAGAATTGAGGAAAGTTCTCCATCTACGCTCTTTGATGAGACAGAGATTTATTGAAAAACAGCCGATGAAATTGTCAATTAAAAAATGCTGTCAAATACAACGCGGAAGCATCTGTGATAAAACTTTGACCATGCTTATGGAAACGATCTACCCAAATATGTATTCCTCTTTATTTCCCTACTATTGCTATCCACTTGTCTCTATATTGCGTTTTCGCTGTCTGTCAATGTATCCATCTTTTCTACCTATGAAATGATTGTATCTATCAATAGTATTTATTTATATTACCTCCTCTCTCTCTCTCTCTCTCTCTCTCTCTCTCTCTCTCTCTCTCTCTCTCTCTCTCTCTCTCTCTCTCTCTCTCTCTCTCTCTCTCTCTCTCTCTCTCTCTCTCTCTCTCTCTCTCTCTCTCTCTCTCTCTCTCTCTCTCTCTCTCTCTCTTCTCTCTCTATCTATCTATCTATCTATGTGTATCTCTATGTCTATCTCTATCTATCTATCTATCTCTATCTATCTATTTATCTATATATCTATCTATCTATTTATCTATCTATCTATCTATGTATATATACATATACACATATATATATATATATATATATATATATATATATATATATATATATATATATATATATATATATATATATATATATATATATATATATATATATGTATGTATCTATCTACCATCAATATCTCTCAGTTTAAGTAAATATATTCGCTGTGTTTCTAAAGGAAGACTCCCACTTTGTACACTACATGCTACTACTACCCATTCTACGCCTTCATCTATCGTCCCATTCCATCGCTTTACGAGACTCAAACACTTCTACAAACATCACATTCATTCATGTCCTATCAAGAACCGGAAATAGCGTTGGACATAGGTCAGCACCCTGACCGTCTGATAGCTAGCAGATTGATGAAGAAGGGCACACAACTCGCAGTTTTGTGACGACTCTTCCTCTGTATGTCGGGTTTCCCACTTGAAGGAGGGGCATTCTTTGATGGGGGTCGAGGAAGTGAAGAATTATTGCTTTGAATACGCTCATGTGGAACGAAGAGAGGGCTTCTTTGAAGGGTGGGGCAAGGGAGAGGAACTCAAACCGAAGCGTGTCTGATACGCGACGGGTCATCTATCACAGACTCAACTTTCTCCGTGCGTGGTCCATTGTAAATTGAAGGCATTCTGGTTGGAGAGTATTATTGTGTCTACACAACACAGCCTTCAAGATATCGACATAGAGCTTCTCTTGAATTTCGTATAGGAAGTTCCATGGAGGATAAAAACAAATAATAATATAAGGCCTATATAATTTCTCATTTCATGACAGTCGCCTAGCTCGTAATATTGACGTGATATCTTCTTTACTATTGGTTTGAAATGTTATATTGTTAAGTTGCATGGTCAGAATGAGAATTGAAGTCGAATACCTAAACGAATTATATAATTCTATACAAAAGTTTTTGTGTAATATTATCGTGTGTTTTTTTGTGTTGTTCTTGGGGGGGGGGGAGGGGGAGCTCATTATGTTATTGTATTTTGTTGTTGTTGGAAGGAGGAGTGTCTGATTTTATATATTTTTATCTTTTGTTGTAATGATGCACCGCAAGACAAGGCGATATTTTTAATAGACTGATATTTTATTTTATTTTTTATTTTTGAATGACGTGAAAAATTAGTGTCTTCTGCTATATACGTTATCTTTTGTTCTAAAAAGAACAAAAAAAACAAAATAAAACAAAACAAAACTACCACCAAAAAAAAAAAAATCCACACATCAACATCTAAGGCATTACGTACAGGATCGCCATCCCAAAACAATAGGGGTGTGTCTCTTCTACACATTGTTTATTTGTCTTCCTGTGGCTGAGGAAGAATGACTGTTTGAAAATATCTCTGTCCTTGTTTGTCCATTATATTTTCTATCTATATGGCTTTACATTTTGCCTTCACATTCCTTTTCATTATTTATCGGTCTATTGCAATATTATTCTTATTTTAATCGCTTCTATACATTTCATCCTGCCCTGCCCCACCGATCCCTCCCCTTCCTCATTCACACACATTACGAGGCACCCTGGGTCTCATCGTCACGGCGTCTGCAATCCTTGCTGACCTCCCATCCAATCGTTACCATGCCAAGTGTCATGATTGGTCCGGATCTGACCCCTGCCACGCCCCAGCCGTCTCCAACCCTTGGACCTCCCGGGGTGAGCGCAGCCACATGAAAGAAGTGGCTCGAGAAAGCAAAGGAGCTGTGCTAGCTTTTGAACCGCGCTGGGAAAATGTGATTTACAGGCGGTGTATGTGGTAACAGTAATTCACTTACCTCCTAAGAAAGTCAATTGGCTGCTGGTTAGCGGTTTAGTTTATGGTTGGACCTAGACTGAGTGAGGAAGGATAAAACGGAAGCGAGAAAACATGAAGTGAGAGAAAGAGAGAGAGAGAGAGAGAGAGAGAGTAGATGAGGGAGAGATGAGAGAGAGATGAGAGGAGGAGGGAGAGATGAGAGGAGGAGAGAGAGAGAGCAGAGAGATGAGAGAGGAGAGAGAGAGAGGAGAGATGAGAGAGCAGGAGCAGAGAGCGACGAGGAGCCTGAGAGCGAGACAGTAGACATGAGGACAGAGACAGAGACAGAAAGACTTTAACTTACAGTCACAAAATAAACAGAAGGAATTGGGCAACTTAATATTATAACAGCGATGAGACAGTTCCCGCTTCTAAATGCTTTTTGTCATGCAAATATTTACTTTATATGAGAGATCCACACCACAAATAGGTGTACAACCAAACAACAGACTGACCTGAGTTCATAGAAATCAACTGATATTTTTGAGTGTGTAATAATGGGTAGTTTTAAATCAGTCTCACTTCAAAACTGTCTAGCAGAAGCAGAAAATCCGATATTGGTATTGAATTGTGAGTGAGATTCGTTGGCTGATTTGGTGTAGCTCTTGTGAAGGACCCAAACAACAACATCCCACCGTGATGCTTAGCTATAGTACTTGTATGCCATTATTCATTCTACTAGTGTCTAAAAACATGTTACACCACTAAGTTATACAATGTCTCTTACCACTGAACCATTGTCAATCGTCTAGCGACCAGGGACTGCGTGTTTTCCCTACGTTCCTTAAGATTTAAAAAGAGTTTGCTCTGGAAAGATTCCGACGACGTTTACTACTCTCTGTTTATTATTGACGTTTTACTCATGACATCATACGCTTGTTTTGTTTGTTCCGTATTAATGTCATTGATTTAGGTATAAACGTATAATGTACACTTTAAGATGCTTTCTTCAATTCATTTATATTTGAATTTATCTTTATTCCTCATTGTGAATGTCCTTTTTCATTTCATTATAATTTGTGCATCAATATCCTGCCAGTGTCGTTTATGTGATTATTTGCATTTGCCATTGGTTCCCTGTCAATGGTCGCTGTGGCTATCGAAGGGTCAAGATGGACGGGGCAATATGAATGAATATTATGTTTTTGGTGTGGCACCCGTCTATATCATATTCATATCTATATTATTTCGTTTTGTTTAGTTTTTTGTTTTTTGGGGCTGCTGCTTGTAAGGATTTTTTTATAGAATCATAATTCATATGTTTAATATTCTGATAATATTCTTATATTGAAATTTCAATCATATGATTTTTTAAACTCATTTTCTTTCATAACAATCCCATTTTTACTCCTAGGATCAATCATATTATCATTTCTAAATTAATTAGATTTAAAGAATCTAATACAATCTGAAAACAGCTAATCAACAAAAAAACAATGACAATGAAATTATGTATTAGAAATATGATATAACACAATCAATAAAAACAAAAAAGTTTTATAGAAAATTTGGAATCCGATAGATTTATTCGAATCCAGACTTTTAGTTCAGTATCTAGCACAATACAATGCGATAACGTTGAGATGCATAGAAGGAATGGTTTCATAAAATTGAAATAAATTAAGAAACACAGTCGAAGGTTGAAGACAAAAGAACTTTGTTTTGTTTTCAGTTTGAAATGGACAACTTAATGCAAAAATAGGAGGTGAGAGTAAGGAGGTTCAACACAACTGATTTAGTACAAATGTGATATTGTAACAATCGTCATGACTGTGGGAAGGTATCATAATAGATAAAACATTGTTTTACTTTAACTTTGCGAGTTGAAATAGTTTCCAATTTTGATTAGAAATTAGGGAAACGCAGATAAGAAAGATATTTCTATAATAATCAAAAATGTTTCTTCTTCTTCCTTTCTCCTCCTTATCCTTTCTCTCCTTTGCTCCTTTTCTTCTTCTTCTTCTTCTTCTTCTTCTTCTTCTTCTCTTCTTCTTCTTCTTCTTCTTCTTCTTCTTCTTCTTCTTCTTCTTCTTCTTTCTTTCTTCTTTCTCCTCCTTTTGACTTTCTTCTTCTTTTTTTCCCATGTCTGTTCAAGGTATAAACTGAGGTAGAAGAAGTTTCCATAGTAG
>JAXRKP010000552.1:32500-35000 GCA_037039925.1 Doris montereyensis
ACACACACAAACGTGTTGGGTTTTTTTAGTCTTTTCCTTCAAATATGTCCTGTGGCTTCTGTCCTAGTTAAGTAACGCGTGTATTAAACGGCAATCGACCACTTTCAGGTGTGTCATACATTGTATATTATACGACCTGTGTATATATATATATATATATATATATATATATATATATGGGTTTTCTTAACTACATTGATTAGATTACATATATATATATATATATATATATATATATATATACGGGTGAAACTCCGAGGCCCAATGTAAAGAAAACTCCTTGCCATTCACGGACACCCGTTCCATCCCTATTCTTGTCCTTGACATCAACAAACGGACCAGGTGTGGGTTTGAGCCTCACCGCCTCCCCCACCACCACCCACCACCCCCCCAACTTCCACCTCCTTTATATTCCCTATATTAAACAAAAATGTGACTCAATCTTTAACATGAAGGCCACAATTTTGTTTCTTCTCGTCTACTGTGTTGTTTGTTGTGTTGTGTGTGTGTGTGTGTGTGTGTGTGTGTACGTATGTATGTGAGTGTGTGACTAAAAAGCACAGGTTTACATGTTTCCAGACAGAAGCTTTCTGTGACCTTCCATTCCCATCCTTACTGATGTCTAAGAAAGCTTGTAGTATATAGCCGGCTCTCTGAAGAGGTACCATCAATATAAACTTGAGGGTTCCATTTACACCAAGTTAGATCACTTTTTCTAGCAAAATTGAATAAAGTTCAATATAATTTTGGATTCCTTGCATGTATTGACAGCTTTTGATCTGCCCGTCACTTGCTAAAGAATAGATTCTATAAATAACAAAAGCTTAAAGTTGTTGCTTTGGTTTTTTTTGTATTGAGTACTTGTGTGTGTGTTGTTGTTTTTTTTTTTTTAAATTGTGCATATTATTATATCTGTCATGTCAATCATTAACATAGAATAAGGATAAAATAAATGACTCTACAATAATAAAATACACATGTTTTAACTGATACAACCAAGAGCATATACCTGCGATATTATCATTTCCAACTCACCTTGACAAATGTAGGTCACGGTGTTCTATTTTCAGGTAAAACGAACCAAAGATAAGTACCGGGCAGTGTAAGGGATCATCAGCGCCTGGAGTTGAGAAAGAATTCCATTTCAGCAAGTACATCACCATCAGGAGGAAGGCAGAGATCGCTGGCCAGTTAGGACTCTCAGAGAGACAGGTAAATATTTCAATGTAACCTTGGTGAAATTATAAAAGGATATACAATAATAAGTGTGTGTATAGGTAGGTGTGTGTGTGTGTGTGTGTGTTAATAGTTCCGTTCTGCCTTTCTGTGTATGGATTAAGATGCCCGAAAATGATCTTTCTCCAGACTACCTTGTCCTGACATCTTTCTGTTTCCTTGGTGAAGCTTAATTTCTTTGCTTTAGTGTCTCTTTTATACCTTCTTCCGACTTTCTTCGAGGTCCGCCGTTTGATCTTTTTATCTTAGGTTTTAGCATTGTATACTGATTAGCTATTCTCTTATCATTCATTCCGTTTACACGCCCAAACCATCTGCTTAAATTTTATGTCATGTGCTTTGATTCGATCTCTTATTGGTGTGGGCACATGTTTTTAAGATGAATAAAAGGTAACATGGAGTAAAGAGAAACGCAGGTGTAGCAAAGTTTTGTACGTTGAAATGATACAATTAATGATTGCATTCTACAATGTTTTTCCAATAACCTGATGCAAAAAAAAAGTAATCATCAGATAGACCGTTATCATCCAGAAATTCCTGGCGTATTTTTGCTGTGTTCCCTCGCGGTTACAATGTCTCTTCTAATTGCTGTTATGGCTCATAGAGCCAGAGCTTATCTCGGTTTCTATAACGTGAAGCGGAACAGGTGACAATAATCACCTCCTGACAGGGCGCTAGTCTCACGCTGCTTTTACTCCCAAGCTGGTACTTTTGTCCAATCAACCACGCTGTTTTTTACTCCCAAGCTTGTAACTTGTGCCCAATCAACCACGCTGTTTTTTAACTCCCAAGCTTGTAACTTGCTTGCCCAATCAACCACGCTGTTTTTTACTCCAAGCTTGTAACTTGTGCCCAATCAACCACGCTGTTTTTACTCCCAAGCTTGTAACTTGTGCCCAATCAACCACGCACTCCCGCTTGTAACTTGTGCCCAATCAACCACGCTGAAGCTTGTAACTTGTGCCCAATCAACCACGCTGTTTTTACTCCAAGCTTGTAACTTGTGCCCAATCAACCACGCTGCTTTTTACTCCCCAAGCTGGTACTTGTGCCCAATCAACCACGCTGTTTTTTACTCCCAAGCTTGTAACTTGTGCCCAATCAACCGTTTGAACGGAGAAAATGCTGCGTGAAGTGTTTTTACCAATGAACACAACGTCGAAATAACTTTGCGGTATTGAAACGATCCCAAGTCCACAGAAGATGACTAGAATGTCAGTCTTGAGGGGCTAGGTCCAACTCGTGGAAATAGATCCAACTCGTG
>JAXRKP010000552.1:42500-57500 GCA_037039925.1 Doris montereyensis
GTTTTGGGTTGTTGTTTTTAAGTTGCTTGGGTTGGGTTGTTTTTAAGTTGCTTGAGTTGGGTTGTTGTTTTTAAGTTGCTGGACGCAAATGTTTAGCGAGTTAGTAAGTGTTGGATGTTGATAGCCCATGTGTCACAATGTAACCTACAAGGAATTGCAATACTAATGATGAGTTAGTAAGTGTTGGATGTTGATAGCAATGCAACCTCTGCAAGGCAATGCAATACTAATGATGAGTTAGTAAGTGTTGGATGTTGATAGCCCATGTCACAATGTAACCTGCAAGGAATTGCAATACTAATGATGAGCAATACTAATTAGTAAGTGTTGGATGTTGATATGATGAGTTAGTAAGTGTTGGATGTTGATAACCCATGTGTCACAGTGTTGCAATACTAATGATGAGTTAGTAAGTGTTGGATGTTGATATGATGAGATAGTAAGTGTTGGATGTTGATAGCCCATGTGTCACAGTGTAACCTGCAAGGCAATGCAATACAGTGTAATGATGCAATACTAATGATGAGTTAGTAAGTGTTGGATGTTGATAGCAATGCAACCTCTGCAAGGCAATGCAATACTAATGATACATAAGAAAATGACGACGATTTGGCGATTATTTGAGTACATCGTATTTTAAGAATGATACATTGATTGTACATCTATGTATTGTGGCAGACAATGGCGATCATTGATTTCCATTCTTCTCTGTCATCTGAGTCTGAGGCAGACATTGGCGATCATTGATTTCCATTCTTTTCTGTCATCTAAGTCTGAGGCAGACAATGGCGATCATTGATCTCCATTCTTCTCTGTCATTTGAGTCTGTGGCAGACATTGGCGATCATTGATCTCCATTCTTCTCTGTCATCTAAGTCTGAGGCAGACAATGGCGATCATTGATTTCCATTCTTCTCTGTCATCTAAGTCTGAGGCAGACAATGGCGATCATTGATCTCCATTCTTCTCTGTCATCTAAGTCTGAGGCAGACAATGGCGATCATTGATCTCCATTCTTCTCTGTCATCTAAGTCTGAGGCAGACAATGGCAATCATTGATCTCCATTCTTCTCTGTCATCTAAGTCTGAGGCAGACAATGGCGATCATTGATTTCCATTCTTCTCTGTCATCTAAGTCTGAGGCAGACAATGGCGATCATTGATCTCCATCCTTCTCTGTCATCTGAGCCTGAGGCAGACATTGGCGATCATTGATTTCCATTCTTTTCTGTCATCTAAGTCTGAGGCAGACAATGGCGATCATTGATCTCCATTCTTCTATGTCATTTGAGTCTGTGGCAGACAATGGCGATCATTGATCTCCATTCTTCTCTGTCATCTAAGTCTGAGGCAGACAATGGCGATCATTGATTTCCATTCTTCTCTGTCATCTAAGTCTGAGGCAGACCATGGCGATCATTGATCTCCATTCTTCTCTGTCATCTAAGTCTGAGGCAGACAATGGCGATCATTGATCTCCATTCTTCTATGTCATCTAAGTCTGAGGCAGACAATGGCAATCATTGATCTCCATTCTTCTCTGTCATCTAAGTCTGAGGCAGACAATGGCGATCATTGATCTCCATTCTTCTCTGTCATCTGAGTCTGTGGCAGACATTGGCGATCATTGATCTTCATTCTTCTTTGTCATCTGAGTCTGTGGCAGACATTGGCGATCATTGATCTCCATTCTTCTCTGTCATCTGAGTCTGAGGCAGACAATAGCGATTATTGATCTCCATTTTTCTGTCATCTGAGTCTGTGGCACAATTGTTATGTCGTGTATGTATGTCATTGTATGTATGCCATCGTATGTATGCTATCGTATGTATGTCATTGTATGTATGCCATCGTATGTATGTTATTGTATGCATGTCATTGTATGTATATCATTGCATTATGTCATTGTATGTATGTCATTGTATGTATGTCATTGTATGTATGTCATTGTATGTATGTCATTGTATGTATGTCATTGTATGTATGTCAGTGTATGTATGTCATCGTATGTATGTCATTGTATGTATATCATTGTATTCATGTCATTGTATGTATGTCATTGTATATATGTCATTGTATGTATATCATTGCATGTATGTCATTGTGTATATGTCATTGTATGTATGTCATTGTATGTATGTCATTGTATGTATGTCATTGTATGTATGACATTGTATGTATGTCATTGTATGTATGTCATTGTATGTATGTCATTGTATTATGTCATTGTACTATGTCAATGTATGTATGTCATTGTATGCATGTCATTGTATGTTTGTCATTGTATGTATGTTATTGTATGTATGTGATTGTATGTATGTCATTGCATGTATGTCATTGTATGTATGGCATTGTATGTATGTCATTGCATATATGTCATTGTATGTATGTCATTGTATGTATGTCATTTTATGTATGTCATTGTATGTATGTCATTGTATGCATGTCATTGTATGCATGTCATTGTATGTATGTCATTGTATGTATGTCATTGTATGTATGCCATTGTATGTATGTCATTGCATGTATGTCATTCGATGTATGTCATTGTATGTATGTCATTGTATGTATGTGATTGTATGTATGTGATTGTATGTATGTCATTGTATGTATGTCATTGTATGTATGTCATTGTATATATGTCATTGTAAGTATGTCATTGTATATATGTCATTGTATGTATATCATTGCATGTATATCATTGTATGTATGACATTGTATATATGTCATTGCATGTATGTCATTGTATGTATGTCATTGTATGTATGTCATTGTATATATGTCATTGTATGTATGTCATTGTATGTATGTCATTGTATGTGTGTCATTGTATGCATGTCAGTGCATGTATATCATTGTATGTATGTCATTGTATGTATGTCATTGTATGCATGTCATTGTGTGTATGTCATTGTATATATATCATTGTATGTATGTAATTTTTTTTTCCCCTGTAAGTTTCGTTCCTGAGATCTTTTCTTACATACTTAGCTGCTTTAGTCCCCCGCCCCCCCCCCCCCCCCCCCCGCTCCTGTTCAGTGAATGTCATTTGCCGTTATTTCTGATATTTCTCACTAGTATTCTTTGTTGTTCCGCAAAGGGCCAGGACCTCCGTATTCGACTTTCTTTATTTCCATGATATTCTCAGCATTCTATGGAGCAACCATATTTCTACTGCCTCTAATCTCTTCCTTACTTGTTTGTTCATTGACCAGTCTGTTCACAGCCATACACAAGCACTGATCACACTTAGACCTTCAAAATCCTTACTTTTGAATCCAGTGTTCTAAAGACCAGAAACTTAAAATGACAATTATTTCTTTTGTTTTGTTTTGAAGAAGTAGTTTCTAAGCCTAATTGAAAAAAAAAGCAACAAGTCTCTGCCTCGCACCATCGTTTGTAATTTGTTTTCTTATTCTCATGTCTGATCCCGAGGAGTTTGTAACACCTTGGTCCAATCTTTCATTGATCCCGAGGAGTTTGTAATGTGTCTGTGCACCTTGGTCCAATCTTTCATTGATCCCGAGGAGTTTGTAATGTGTCTGTACACCTTGGTCCAATCTTTCACCGATCCCGAGGAGTTTGTAATGTGTCTGTACACCTTGGTCCAATCTTTCACCGATCCCGAGGAGTTTGTAATGTGTCTGTACACCTTGGTCCAATCTTTCATTGATCCCGAGGAGTTTGTAATGTGTCTGTGCACCTTGGTCCAATCTTTCATTGATCCCGAGGAGTTTGTAATGTGTCTGTACACCTTGGTCCAATCTTTCACCGATCCCGAGGAGTTTGTAATGTGTCTGTGCACCTTGGTCCAATCTTTCACCGATCCCGAGGAGTTTGTAGTAAAAATGCGTACAAACTGTTGATGGAATGTTGTTTGATACTGTTGGTGTCATCTTGTAATTTATTTAATCTCAAACGACTTTTGTGATTTGCCATGATTTTCATTGATGACTAGGGTTGAACAAAATAATATCTATGTACATATAGCTATTTACAACACAATTCTGTATTTGTATACGTATATACAGTATGTCTATTTTTATTTTTATTTCATTCAATTCTCTCTCTCTCTTCGCCTACCCCACGTTTCCTTCATTCTGCCCTACACGAATATCTTATCTATCTAGATCTATATAATATATAAGTCGTTATTTTGCATCAAAGGTTCTAATTTAGGTATTTTCCTACCAGAATAAGAAATTGCGTTTAATTAAGGAAATAATCACTCTTTCCCTATCTATGACTAGAAATTGTATTCACCGACACCGCGATTTTCATCAGCTGGTCTTATAATTAAACAGTTGGAATAGCACCGTTCTCTCCTACCCACTTGACTGCAGTATCAGTACTAACTCGATCTAGTAGTCGTACTTGATATCACCTAGGGTATGATATTATGCTTGACTTCAAATAATTCTCCCCTTTCACTCTGAGATCGCAACCTATGGTGAACGGGGTAAATTTTAATTACAAATGGTATTGGACAGGCAGCTATTTTCTAACCTTGTTATCAATAGTAGCTGAGAAATTTCTACCCTGGTTTCACAATTGATCACTCTTTATAAATTGTGTCTGTACCGGTACAGGGGCTGGCTGAGAGCAAAGTAATCGAATTTAATCGATGTTTCAATTCTCATTCAAATTATACAATGACTCAATGACCATCTTAAGACACACATTTCTTGCAATTGAATATTTATTATACAATAATTTCCATACCTGCTTTTCATTCACCTCTGTGTTTTGTAAACTATCGAAGTAAGATAGGTGAATGGAAATCTTTTTTCTTTTAATACAAATTTAAGAAATGGTGAAGGTTTCTGTATGCGTGTGGTTCTCTCTCTCTCTCTCTCTCTCTCTCTCTCTCTCTCTCTCTCTCTCTCTCTCTCTCTCTCTTCTCTCTCTCTCTCTCTCTCTCTCTCTCTCTCTCTCTCTCTCTCTCTCTCTCTCTCTCTCTCTCTCTCTCTCTCTCTCTCTCTCTCTCTCTCTCTCTCTCTCTCTCTCTCTCTCTCTCTCTCTCTCTCTCTCTCTCTCTCTCTCTCTCTCTCTCTCTCTCTCTCTCTCTCTCTCTCTCTCTCTCTCTCTCTCTCTCTCTCTCTCTCTCTCTCTCTCTCTCTCTCTCTCTCTCTCTCTCTCTCTCTATCTCTCTCTGGTTTAAGGGGGGCCGGGGAGGGTGTCTTGAGAAGGCTATGTTTGCCCAAAATTGTACAAATCTAGTTTAAGGTATATTTGGACGCAGCCGTTCATTCCTTTCACGTTGATACCATAAAATAAACTCAGAATCCATTTTTTGAATTTTTACGATTTTTCTTTGATACGATACCGGCCAAATTTTCAACATATCTGTTGAACTATAAAAACCAGTCATTTTGTGAAAAAAAAACTATACAAGATATGCACACAAAAAAGGATACGAGTGATTCAGGTTGTGGTTTGAAGTTGCTATGTGCAAAATTGTAAACCTCTGACATGACAACTGTAGGACTACTTAGTTTTGGAAATTGCCAAAATTGACCTAGTTTTGCACAAAAAATTATCATGACGGCCGTTTCCATGGTAACTTTCAATTTGGAACCTCCCTACCCCTACCCCCCCCCCCACATTACAACAAAATGTTGCTCTCCAGGAAAGGGCGGGTGAAAGAGTGATTATAGCCATATTTTCTCCTGGATGTAGCTTCGTCCCCCAAAAAATTGTTAATTAACATTTGTTATTTCCTTGACTTGTTCATGATAAATGTTCCAGATCCATTATAATTATAGTCAAAATGCTTAATTAATTTCAGTACTTAAGGGTTGATATACAAATCATCTTTACTTGAAAAATAGAATAAAAAAATGTCAATTTGCTAAACGTTGAATTTGAATGTTTCACTTGGCACATCGTTGAATTTGAATGTTTCACTTGGCATATCGTTGAATTTAAATGTTTCACTTGGCACATCGTTGAATTTAAATGTTTCATTTGGCACATCGTTGAATTCAAATGTTTTTCATCGATGAATTTGAATGTCACATCGTTGAATTCAAATGTTTCACTTGGCACATCGTTGAATTCAAATGTTTCACTTGGCACATCCCATGTACTTAGTATTGTTGTTGTCCCCATGTTTAAAATGAAATGATAAAACGCTTTAAGCCCATTTTGTATTTTGCTCTTTAGTTGAATAGTGGCGTCAGTAGCCAAGTGGTTAGGCTGTCGGACTTGGGATCAAGAGGTCCTGGGTTTGAATCCTCAATAAGTTTGGTCCGACACTTTACACGCATTATCCCCACCCAACCTAGATATAAATGGGTACAAGCATTAGCTTGGGAGTCAAAACCTGCGTCAGACTAGCATTTTGTCCACAAGGTGATTATTAGCCCTGTTCGGGTAAATTTCAATTACAAAACGTATTGGACAGATGGTTATTTTGTAACCTTGTTATTAATAAGAATAGAGAATGTTCTACTCTGGTGTTCCAATTGATCACATTTACGCTATAGAATCGGGGATAAACTCCGGCTAGATGGGTCGTAATGACCTTGAAGAAACTCTACTTGTTTTTACTCCTTTAGTATAGGGTATTGGTAATCAATACAAGATAAATCAATGTCTTCGACTATTTTCTTTACTTTCACCATTTTGATTTATTGCTCACCATGTTTAATTTTCACCGGTTCATGTAATATGTTTTCGACTCTTCGCCTATACTAATATTTACTGTTGTGGTCAACAGCCTTTTAGTTCCATGTGCCAAATTTAGTTTTGTTGTCGTTGTTGTGGTCAACAGCCTTTTAGTTCCATGTGTCAAATTTAGTTTTGTTGTCGTTGTTGTGGTCAACAGCCTTTTAGTTCCATGTGCCAAATTTAGTTTTGCTGTCGTTGTTGTGGTCAACAGCCTTTTAGTTCCATGTGCCAAATTTAGTTTTGTTGTCGTAGTTGTGGTCAACAGCCTTTTTAGTTCCATGTGCCAAATTTAGTTTTGTTGTCGTTGTTGTGGTCAACAGCCTTTTAGTTTCATGTGCCAACTTTATTTTTGTTGTCGTTGTTGTGGTCAAGTCTTTTTAGTTCCATGGGCCAAATTTAGTTTTGTTGTCGTTGTTGTGGTCAACAGCCTTTTTAGTTCCATGTGTCAAATTTAGTTTTGTTGTCGTTGTTGTGGTCAACAGCCTTTTAGTTCCATGTGTCAAATTTAGTTTTGTTGTCGTTGTTGTGGTCAATAGTCTTTTAGTTCCATGTGCCAAATTTAGTTTTGTTGTCGTTGTTGTAATCGAGTAAATTGTGTTTCCATCTTTCATTACAATGTGTTCGATGACAAAGATCATGTTTTATCTTCTGTTAGTGCGTTACCAATGCACTGATTCTATACATTAGGAAGATGACATTACGGATCGATCACAAGGATTGATTCGTATACAAAGTCCAAACTTTTAAAATGTTACTTTATTTAATTTTAAATCTTATTTTCTTGATCTACTGATAAAGAATTTATGAATTGTCAATCTTAAAATGATGTCGTCAAAAAACAATTTGTATACATGTATGTTTCAATGAATGCAAAATATAATATGATTTGAATTGATATCAGCTCTCAAACGTTGATTTGTTCATTGTAAAAGCAAGAGAGAAATGTTTGGCAGTATAAGAGCACATTTTAAAAAAAACAAAGGAATAAACAAAAACATTTGTTTTAAATCAGCAAATAAAAAACAAAACAACAAATACATTTAAAACATAAACAAGAAAATAAGGATCACCAAAAGAAATAAAGATATTAACACGAAAAGTAAAAGGAAAAAAAATGAGTTCATCTTTTGTCTCACTCAGTTTGTTTTTATTGATCGTAAAAATAAACTCTGGAGCCAGAGGGAAGGATCTAACTTCCTTCCACACACACAGATTCACCGTTTTTATTATTTGTACACACACACACGCACACACACACACAACACACACACACACACACACATTCACTGTTTTTGTTACTTGTACACACACACACACACACACACCCGAAGAAAGTAAATTGAATTGTAGAGAAGTGCAGTGTGCAGTCTACAGTCCATATGAATCTGTTTGTTTTTGTTGTCAACAACTCTACTATAGAAGACAAAGATGGAAGCCATCATGGCCAATATTCCCACCTACACGTAAAGACGTAAGTATTTGTTTTTACAATGCTGTACATGCACTCTTAGGCTCACTTAACTCAGGTGAGAATGAGTACCCTGCTATAGTCACAACAAGATCTAGTCAGAGTGTTAGTACAAAGCGCCTTGTACTATATGCTCTCTAGGGCGATGAGAATGAATTTTGTCTGAAATGGTCTGCTGGAAAATAAACGATGTACAATCTGTGAACTTGCACTTATGCGGGGATACGGACTGTAAATCCATCTTATTTTCTTCTTTATTCATACTATATTGTCATAGTCCATATCCCCATATACACACAGACCAATAAGTAATTTTATGTGATATGATATAATTCATATTCTCATATACAGACACAAATACAGGCCTACATGGTCTATATTTCCACATGATCACATACAAAGATGTAAGACTACATGGTTTATGTTCTTATATGTTCACAGACAAAGATGTAAGATTACATGGTTTATATTCCCATATGATCACAGACAAAAATGTAAGACTACATGGTTTATATTCCTATATGATCACAGACAAAGATTTAAGACTACATGGTTTATATTCCTATATGATCACAGACAAAGATTTAAGATTACATGATTTATATTCCCATATGATCACAGACAAAGATGTAAGACTACATGGTTTATAGTCCCATATGATCACAGACAAAGATATAAGACTACATGGTTTATATTCCCATATGATCACAGACAAAGATGTAAGACTACATGTTTTATATTTCCATATGACCATAGACAAAGATGTAAGACTACATGGTTTATATTCCCATATGACCATAGACAAAGATGTAAGACTACATGGTTTATATTCCCATATGACCATAGACAAAGATGTAAGACTACATGGTTTATATTCCCATATGATCATAGACAAAGATGTAAGACTACATGGTTTATATTCCTATATGATCACAGACAAAGATGTAAGACTACATAGTTTATATTTCCTATATGATTACCGACAAAGATGTATGACTACATGGTTTATATTCCCATATGATCACAGACAAAGATGTAAGACTACATGGTTTATATTCCTATATGATCACAGACAAAGATTTAAGACTACATGGTTTATATTCCTATATGATCACAGACAAAGATGTAAGACTACATGGTTTATATTCCCATATGATCACAGACAAAGATGTAAGACTACATGGTTTATATTCCCATATGATCATAGACAAAGATGTAAGACTACATAGTTTCTATTCCCATATGATCACAGACAAAGATGTAAGACTACATGGTCTATATTCCTATATGATCACAGACAAAGATGTAAGACTACATAGTTTATGTTCCTATATGATCACAGACAAAGATGTAAGACTACATGGTTTATATTCCCATATGATCACAGACAAAGATGTAAGACTACATGGTTTATGATTATGATCACAGACAAAGATGTAAGACTACATTCATGTTCCCATATGATCACAGACAAAGATGTAAGATTACATGGTTTATATTCCCATATGATCACAGACAAAGATGTAAGACTACATGCTTTATATTCCCATATGATCACAGACAAAGATGTAAGACTACATGGTTTATGTTCCTATATGATTACAGACAAGATGTAAGACTACATGGTTTATGTTCCTATATGATCACAGACAAAGATGTAAGACTACATGGTTTATATTCCTATATGATCATAGACAAAGATGTAAGACTACATGGTTTATGTTCTCATATGATCACAGACAAAGATGTAAGACTACATGGTTTATATTTCCATATGATCACAAAGATGTAAGACAAAATATGTAAGACATGCAGACTACATGGTTTATATTCCCATATGATTACAGACAAAGATGTATGACTACATGATTTATATTCCATATTATCACAGACAAAGATGTAAGACTACAAGGACAGACAAAGATGTAAGACTACATGGTTTATATTCACATATGATCACAGACAAAAATGTAAGACTACATAGTTTATATTCCCATATGATCACAGACAAAGATGTAAGACTACATGGTTTATATTCCCATATGACCACAGACAAAGATGTAAGACTACATGGTTTATATTCCCATATGATCACAGACAAAGATGTAAGACTACATGGGTCATGTTCCCATATGATCACAGACAAAGATGTAAGACTACATGGTTTATATTCCCATATGATCACAGACAAAGATGTAAGACTACACGGTTCATGTTCCCATATGATCCAGACATAAGACTACATGGTCTATATTCCCATGATCACAGACAAAGATGTAAGACTACATGGTTTATATTCCTCTATGATTACAGACAAAGATGTAAGACTACATAGTTTATATTTCCATATGATCACAGACAAAGATGTAAAGACATGGTCTATATCCATATGATCACAGACAAAGATGGACTACATGGTCTATATTCCCATATGATCACAGACAAAGATGTAAGACTACATGGTCTATATTTCTATATGATCAAAGACAAAGATGTAAGACTACATGGTCTATATTTCTATATGATCAAAGACAAAGATGTAAGACTACATGGTCTATATTCCCATGTGATCACACACATACATTGTCTATCCTCCCATATGATCACAGACACAGATGTAAGACTACATGGTTTATATTCCCATATGATCACAGACAAAATGTAAGACTACATGGTTTATATTCCCATATGATCACAGACAAAGATGTAAGACTACTTGGTTTATATTCCCATATGATCACAGACAAAGATGTAAGACTACATAGTTTTATATTTCCATATGATCACAGACAAAGATTTAAGACTACATGCTTTATATTCCCATATGATCACAGACAAAGATTTAAGACTACATACTTTATATTCCCATATGATCACAGACAAAGATGTAAGACTACATGGTTTATGTTTATATGTTCATACAAAGATGTAAGATCAAAGGGTTATATTCCATATGATCACAGACAAAGATGTAAGACTACATGGTCTATATTCCCATATGATCACAGACAAAGATGTAAGACTACATGGTTTATATTCCATATGATCACAGACAAAGATGTAAGACTACATGGTCTATATTCCCATATGATCACAGACAAAGATGTAAGACTACAAGGGTTATATTCCCATATGATCACAGACAAAGATGTAAGACTACATGGTCTTATGTTCCTATATGATCACAGACAAAGATGTAAGACTACATGGTTTATATTCCCCATATGATCACAGACACAGATGTAAGACTACATGGTCTATATTTCCATATGATCACAGACACAGATGTAAGACTACATGGTCTATATTCCCTATGATCACAGACAAAGATGTAAGACTACATGGTTTATATTCCCATATGATCACAGACAAAGATGTAAGACTACATGGTGTATATTTCTTATGATTACAGATAAAGATGTAAGACTACATGGTTTATTTTTCCATATGATCTCAGACAAAGATGTAGTTTTACATTGTCTATCCTCCCACACGATCACAGACACAGATGTAAGGCTATATGGTCTATATTCCCATATGATCACAGACAAAAAGATGTAAGACTACATTATGGTCTATATTCTCACATGATTACAGACAAAGATGTAAGATTACATTATGGTCTATATTCTCACATAATTACAGACAAAGATGTAAGACTACAACATGGTCTATATTCCCACATAATTGCAGACAAAGATGTAGATTACATTATGGTCTATATTCCCACATAATTACAGACAAAGATGTAAGACTACATTATGGTCTATATTCTCACATAATTACAGACAAAGATGTAAGATTACATTATGGTCTATATTCCCACATGATTACAGACAAAGATGTAAGACTACATTATGGTCTATATTCCCACTTGATCACAGACAAAGATATAAGACTACATGATCTACGTTCCCACATAATCACAGACAAGGAGATAGGCCCACATAGTCACATCAGAACTGCCTTCCCTGGCCAGAGACCAAAGGGTTCTTCGGAGATTGCAACGTAAAAACATTAGCTTAGATTTTTGACAGACCAAAACCTTTAACTATAATATTATATAATTCTAAGTTGGTTTTTCGTCGTGCGTCAAACGCTTGTTCAGACCACTAGAGTTACCATGTATTGCATGAAGGTTTTTAATGATCCCAAGATTGTTTTCACTTTGAAAATTTCCCTATCCAAAAGTGACGTTTAATGAAGAAAAAATTCCGTTGTTTCCTCATTCTTGCGTTAATTTTTCATCCACATAAACCGCCATTTGTAATTAGCGTTATACAATCAAAAAGTTGGATTAGTATCTTTCACGCTGAAAACTCATCTGAATGATGTCATCGTTCTTGGGGGTAACTATGGATGTATCGTAATAGAACAAACAAAGCTAAACAAAACAAATGAGAGAAAAATACAGTCGTGTTTGGATTTTTGTTTGTTTGTATCGTTTTTTCTGTTTGTGTGGGTGTGTGTGTGTGTGTGTGTCGGTCTCCGTCTGTCTGTTTGCCTGTCTGTCTGTCTGTCTCTCTCTCTCTCTCTTTCTCTCTCTCTCTCTCTCTCTCTCTCTCTCTCTCTCTCTCTCTCTCTCTCTCTCTCTCTCTCTCTCTCTCTCTCTCTCTCTCTCTCTCTCTCTCTTTCACACACACACACACACACTATCTCTCTCTCTCTCTCTCTTTCTCTCTCTCTCTCTATCTCTCTCTCTCCTCACACTCTCTCTCTATCTCTCTCTCTCTCTCTCTCTCTGTCTCTCTCTTTCACACACACACACACACACTCTCTCTCTCTATCTCGATCTCTCCCTCTTCTCTATCTCTCTCTCTCTCTCTCTCACTCTCTCTCTCTCTCTCTCTCTCTCTCTCTCTCTCTCTCTCTCTCTCTCTCTCTCTCTCTCTCTCCCTCTCTCTCTCTCTCTCTCTCTCTCTCTCTCTCTCTCTCTCTCTCTCTCTCTCTCTCTCTCTCTCTCTCTCTCACACACACACACACACACACTATCTCTATCTCTCTCTACCTCTTTCTCTCTTCTCTATCTCTCTTTCTTTCTCTTCTATCACACACACACACACACACACTATCTCTATCTCTCTCTCTACCTCTTTCTCTCTCTATCTCTCTCTTTCTTTCTCTCTCTCTATCACACACACACACACACACTCGCCATCTCTCTCTCTCTCTCTCTCTCTCTCTCTCTCTCTCTCTCTCTCTCTCTCTCTCTCTCTCTCTCTCTCTCTCTCTCTCTCTCTCTCTCTCTCTCTCTCTCTCTCTCTCTCTCTCTCTCTCTCTCTCTTATTTATCCTTGGTGATGGACGGGGTGGGGATGCTGCCAGAGAGGGTGACATTGGCATGGATTTCATCAGTCGCGTGACTTATTCTTCCCCTTTTTCGTTAGGTCAAAATCGTAACTCTACGAAGGGGGGTGTGAGCGCCTGAAAAGTTGCTGTCTCTATCTGGCGTAGACTTAACGTTCCCTGTTATTGACTGTTGAACATGTTCAGATTTTCGGCTCCGTTGACAATAATATACTTAATTGTCTTGTTACCTTAGTACGATATAGATCTATGGTACAAAGCAATGTTTATGTCTGTTGGAGCATTGTTTTTATTGTCAGTCGGCGTAAGCTCGATGAGTAATATCGTTGTAAGGAGGGTTTCTGCCTAGGTCTAGATGCCAGAGACCTTTGCCCTTCAAAAAGTATGCAGATGTGTTACAAGTAATCTTAGATTTATTCTCGTTCTTCTCGTCTTGGAAGTGGTTCTACATGCAGTTTGAAAAGGATCAAATAAATTACTCATTTTATTTACCAGAATTGTGGACAGTGGGAATCGATTTTAGTTCTTTTATCAAAACGAACGAAACACACAAAGACCTTGACCGACATGAAAAATAACGCATGTATGTTATAAAGTCTGTCCGTCAATTATGACGAAACAAAAAGCCTAAAATAGTTCGTTCCTTCAAACCGTTCTTTGCTCTGATGTTTTCGACTTGTCTGATCTGTATCTTAATTGTTTAAGATGAAAATGACATGAATTTACGTGGTAACTGAAACTGTCTTCTTAACCCGTCCAACTGACCTTTCCTGAATATGTTCACTTTTTTGTTGTCAGATCATCACAGTTGGTGTTATGATTATATATATACTTAAAAATGTATAAATAATAATTCATTGCTTTTCGACCACACCCTATTGAGGGTCAAAGTTTGATTCCGGCAATATACGTGGATCAGTGACTAAGACAAAGAGTTCAGTCAGATGCGTACAAAATGCTCGGTTAAGGGTGGCAAAGGTAGACAGAACAAATGAGTTTTAAAAAAGATAGAATGGTAAACCTCCATATCTAGAACAATATAGAACATTAGTAAACGGCATAGATCATTTTGAGATTCCACTCACTCCAAAGATAATTTATGATATTTTAACGGCTGTCCACTCAACAAGAAGACCAAGAGAGCATACTTCAAATAGGTTCTTGGCCGACCGGAAATGCCTAAGAAATGTTGTCAGTGCAATGTTATTTATAGCACAGGTTTGTCAACTGCCGGTCCCCCGTTTTCTCCTAGGTGTGAAAGTAAAGTGTTGAGATAACGAACAAACAAAAAATTGATCTCGTTGTTGAAATTATACAATAAACCATACCCACATATATGCTATATACATACATACATACATACATACATACATACATACATACATACATACATACATACATACTACATACATACATACATACCTACCTACCTACATACATACATACATACATACATACATACATACATACATACATACATACATACATACATACATACATACATACATACATACATACATACATAATATATAATCAGTTATCCTTAATTAGTTA
>JAXRKP010000552.1:70000-232500 GCA_037039925.1 Doris montereyensis
AGTTCAGCCTGAGGTGCTTGACCTTTGCAGGTTGAATTTCTTATATGGCAATGTGGCAAGTCATTGTTGCATGTCATATGTTGCATGTGTCAATGACTCATTTAGCCTCGTCTGGGGCAAGAGTGCATTAGGAGCAAAATTACCAGGAATTTTTATCCTGATAACAGTCCCAGTGAATTCCACTATAATGGTGTGGACCTCCTGTCGCAATGACATGAATCCATCTTATTGGGTTGCCAACCTTGTAGTACCATTGCTTCCCTTGACTCATCTTATTGGGTTGCCAACCTTGTAGTACCATTGCTTCCATTGACTGATCTTATTGGGTTGCCAACCTTGTAGTACCATTGCTTCCATTGACTGATCTTATTAGGTTGCCAACCTTGTAGTACCATTGCTTCCATTAACTGATCTTATTGGGTTGCCAACCTTGTAGTACCATTGCTTCCCTTGACTCATCTTATTGTGTTGCCAACCTTGTAGTACCATTGCTTCCATTGACTGATCTTATTAGGTTGCCAACCTTGTAGAGTGCTTCCCTTGACTGATCTTATTGGGTTGCCAACCTTGTAGTACCATTGCTTCCTTTGACTGATCTTATTGGGTTGCCAACCTTGTAGTACAATTGCTTCCCTTGACTGATTCTATTGTGTTGCCAACCATGTAGTACCATTGCTTCCTTTGACTCATCTTATTGGGTTGCCAACCTTGTAGTACCATTGCTTCCTTTGACTGATCTTATTGGGTTGCCTACCTTGTAGTACAATTGCTTCCATTGACTGATTCTATTGTGTTGCCAACCTTGTAGTACAATTGCTTCCCTTGACTGATCTTATTGTGTTGCCAACCTTTAGTACAATTGCTTCCTTTGACTGATCTTATTGGGTTGCCAACCTTGTAGTGCCATTGCTTCCTTTGACTGATCTTATTGGGTTGCCAACCTTGTAGTACAATTGCTTCCCTTGACTGGTTCTATTGTGTTGCCAACCTTGTAGTACAATTGCTTCCTTGACTGGTTCTATTGTGTTGCCAACCTTGTAGTACAATTGCTTCCTTGACTGATTCTATTGTGTTGCCAACCTTGTAGTACCATTGCTTCCTTTGACTGGTTCTATTGTGTTGCCAACCTTGTAGTACCATTGTTTCCTTTGACTGGTCTTATTGGGTTGCCAACCTTGTAGTACCATTGTTTCCCTTGACTGATCTTATTGGGTTGCCAACCTTGTAGTACAATTGCTTCCCTTGACTGATTCTATTGTGTTGCCAACCATGTAGTACCATTGCTTCCCTTGACTGATCTTATTGGGTTGCCAACCTTGTAGTACCATTGCTTCCCTTGACTCATCTTATTGGGTTGCCAACCTTGTAGTACCATTGCTTCCTTTGACTGGTTCTATTGTGTTGCCAACCATATAGTACCATTGTTTCCCTTGACTGATCTTATTGTGGTTGAAGTCGCATTGGATTGTTACATTTTCCCTGGATCGCAACAATAAGTTTTATGTATGTCTGACAATGCTTCCCGTCCTTGCCACACTCCATCTTGACCATTCTGTTCTTTTATGACTTCTTTTAGCTCTCGTTGCTGTTACAAATTTGGGTAATTATTTTACTCTACCATCATTATCCTTACTTCTAATTCTAAGTTTAGATTTATGAGCCTTAAAAGTCTTTTATTAAATGACTGATGTGGTTGACTGTCAAAATATACAATGTCATGCATGGATCACTCCACATGAATGCCCATATGTATGTTAAAGTTATGGCCTGATGTGTATTACTGTTGCCGGTATTCCTTTCGTCACAGTTTCTTACTTCTCCTCAATGAATTATTATTCAAACTTAATCTACATAACTGGTAACATGTTTATTTGTATAGATTGTATTTACTGTTTAGTTTGGGGGGGGGGTTGTACGCATTACATTTACATGTACACATAGAAGTTAAAATTGTGTTTTATGCTCCTGATAATCCTGTTTGACATTCTTAATTTGTAACACGTGCACAGCATTTTGTTGTTTTCTTGCTACGTGTCATTTCCCAAATTTCTTATGTTTCAATGCTGAGGCCGACATTTTAATCTTGCCCCCTCCCGCCACCCCAACCCCCTCACTCCCTCTTTTTTCTTTTTCTTTTCTTTTTTTGTTTCCCCTCCACCGTTTTCGTATGAATGAGTTTGCCTACATCAGGCGTTCCGGTATCCATTCAAATTAGGCCGTTCACTCTGGTACCGTAATGGTCAGGCGTTCCGGTATCCATTCAAATTAGGCCGTTCACTCTGGTACCGTAATGGTCAGGCGTTCCGGTACCCGTTTAAATTAAACCTCTCGCTCTGGTACCGTAATGGTCAGGCGTTCCGGTACCCATTCAAATTAAACCTTTCGCTCTGGTACCGTAATAGTCAGGCGTTCCGGTACCCATTCAAATTAAACCTTTCGCTCTGGTACCGTAATGGTCAGGCGTACCGGTACCCATTCAGATTAAATCTTTCGCTCTGGTACCGTAATGGTCAGGCGTACCGGTACATATTTTAGTGGTAGATCTAATTGTATCGAATTTCCCCTCTGTGGTCTATCGAACAGATGAACGTTCAACTTTCTCAGTTGGTAATAATTGTTTATAAAACCACTGAGTATAATATATTTTATATTGTTCATTACAATTCAATTCAGTTTTGGGTGTATTTGTTCAATCTGTAGACATTATATTTACAGGCTGCACCATTGATTCCTACTCCACATGTCTCTTGTCTCGGTGATCTCGGGGATCACTGGAGCCATAGACTCATTCTCTATACACCAGTACGGTGCATTAAGCTGTTTGTGATTCACCCGATGTAATATGATATAAAAGACCACAAAACAGTAATTTGATTTATAACCTCACATAAAGAGAAGCTGTAAGGATGACACTTCTTTACATTTCCACTACCAATGATATTATTAATCCAAGATGGCGTTGGTCCAAAAGTTACTTTGTTTCCTTATTTTTGTTGTTGCAAGCATGTGTGATACCAATGTGATATTGATAATATCAACTACATTATTAGACCGAGTCAGTACTCGATGGGGAGGTTGCGCGACTACGCGTGAACGATTCTGTTCCGACTTTTTAGTTATAAAACTAATAAAACCCCGTTGAAAATGTGAACGATTCTGTTCCGACTTTTTAGTTATAAAACTGATAAAACCCCGTTGAAAATGTGAACGATTCTGTTCCGACTTTTTAGTTATAAAACTGATAAAACTCCGTTGAAAATGTGAACGATTCTGTTCCGACTTTTTAGTTATAAAACTGATAAAACCCCGTTGAAAATGTGAACGATTCTGTTCCGACTTTTTAGTTATAAAACTGATAAAACCCCGTTGAAAATGTGAACGATTCTGTTCCGACTTTTTAGTTATAAAACTAATAAAACCCCGTTGAAAATTGCGGCTTAGATGAACGCAAATTTAACTCAAAGACGGGAAAACAATGATAATATGTTCCTTAATTAGACGTCACTTCCGGTTGGAAAAGTTTTCTTTAGAAACCGATCTTATGATACTTTCAAAAATACATACACACTATGATTACTCTCACTGGCCTGGCAAACATACATACACAATATGATTAATCTCACTGGCCTGTCAAACATACATACACAATATGATTAATCTCACTGGCTTGGCAAACATACATACACACTATGATTACTCTCACTGGCCGTTTAAACATACATACACAATATGATTACTCTCACTGGCCGTTCAAACATACATACACAATATGATTACTCTCACTGGCCAGGCAATCATACATACACAATATGAATACTCTCACTGGCCAGGCAATCATACATACACAATATGAATACTCTCACTGGCCAGGCAATCATACATACACAATATGATTACTCTCACTGGCCAGGCAAACATATATATACAATATGATTACTCTCACTGGCCAGGCAAACATACATACACAATATGATTACTCTCACTGACCTGTCAAACATACATGCACAATATGATTACTCTCACTGACCGTTTAAACATACATACACAATATGATTACTCTCACTGGCCAGGCAAACATATATATACAATATGATTACTCTCACTGGCCGTTTAAACATACATACACAATATGATTACTCTCACTAGCCTGGCAGACATACATGCACAATATGACTTTTTCTCACTGGCCAGGCAAACATACATACACAATATGATTACTCTCACTGGCCTGGCAAACATACATAAACAATATGACTTTTCTCACTGGCCTGGCAAACATACATATACAATACGATTACTCTCACTGGCCTGGCAAACATACATATACAATATGACTTTTCTCACTGGCCTGGCAAACATACATGCACAATATGACTTTTCTCACTGGCCTGGCAAACATACATACACAATATAACTTTTCTCACTGGCCTGGCAAACATACATACACAATATAACTTTTCTCACTGGCCTGGGAAACATACATACACAATATGACTTTTCTCACTGGCCTGGCAACTGAAAATGTGACGTACCAAAAATGAGCAACCCAGAAACTATATTATTGTAATACATTCATGTTACATCCTGAATGACTCCAAATACGATTATTGATCGATTCAGTATTGGATAATTATAAAACCTGTTAAAACATCGGGGTTTAGGTTTCTGGAAATGAGACTGAGGAAAAGGGTAGAGGATCAGATTGAAGAATACCAGAGTGGATTTAGGCCAGAAAGAAGTGTACAAAATCACATGTTTACAATTAGACAAATAATAGAAACGTTCCTTGACAGAAACATTGACCTGCACCTGTGTTTTATTGACTTAGAAAAGGCATTTGACACTGTGAGGAGGGACGAACTATGGCATTCCTTAAAAGAACACAACGTAGAGCAAAATTTAATAGAAGCCATTAAATGTTTTTACAATAAACTAACATGTGCAATGAGAGTAGCTGGAAACGTATCTGCAGAATTTGATGTAGATAGAGAGTAAGACAGGGTTGTAGCCTAAGTCCTCTTTCGTTTATCACATCTAAGAATTCAGTCGCAAAGGCATCCTCAAACATAACGAAAAGGAATGTAGGTATGTGGAAGCTCAAACCAGCAAATGTATCAATGCTTTCATTTTCTGATGATTTAGTTCTATTTGGAAAATTGGAAAGTGATCTTCAGTCGAATATCAACATAATGAAAAAATGAATTAAATAAAAGAGGAATGAGAGTAAATGCAAAGAAAACCAAAACAATGCTAGTAACTAGGGAAGCTAAAACACAAAATCTTAAATTAGGCAGGATATTTTAGAACAAGTTCAAAACTACAATTACTTAGGAGTAATGATTAACTCAGAAGGAAAACTAAGAGAAGAAATCAGCCAGAGAAGCCAAAAGGCAAGCGCAATATATAACCATTTAGGAAAGGCATTTGTAGGTAAACAAAAATTGTCAACAAAAACCAAAATGACAGTATACAACTCAGTTAATTGTCCTACTCTCCTTTATGGCAGTGAAACCTGGACCTTAGACAGTAGGGAATACAGTAGAGTACAGGCAGCCGAAATGAAATATCTAAGAAGAGTAGTAGGGAAAACTAAAAGAGATAAAATCAGAAACACAACAATAAGAGATCAAACCAAAGCAGATAGCATAAAAACTAAGATAGAAATGAATCAACTGAGATGGTTTGGACATGTCAACAGAACGAATGACAAGAGAATAGCAAAATCAGTATACAGTGCTAAAACTCAAGGTAAAAGACCAAAAAGGCAGACCTTGGAGAAAGGGTGAAGAAGGTATAAAAGAGGCATTAACGCAAAGAAACTTAACTTTCACGGAAGGAAACAGAAAATGTCAGGACAGGGCAGCCTGGAGAAGGATCATTTCGGGCATCTAAAACCCATACACCAAAAGGTAGAATGGGAGCTGATAAAGAAAGAAAGAAAGGTTTAGGTAAATGAAAATTCTACTCAAAAACGGACAATCAATGAAATTTTCATGAATTAAACATCCCTTATGGTAGAACTATTCCTCAAATGAAAACGATCTTGGGATCATTTAAAACTACGTGTACATGTAAATTATGGTTACCCTCAGGGGCCTGGCAACAGACACATTGACGAACAAGGAACGACCAACTCAGAATAGTATATTATATAGATATACTGAGCAGCAAACGTATTGCAACACACTTAAAACGACTATACACTTTTAAACTGGTGAAGATAAATTAAACAAATTACAAGCTTGAATTCATTTCAAACTATGCATTTTGAGATACAAGAACTAGAATATATTACTTTAATACCAGAACTCTTTTCAACGATGTTATATCTCTAAACCAAACAGACAAACAAAAACAAGTCCAAAATAAAAACTTCGTTACGCATTTCACGGAAAGCCATGAAAAGGTGTTGTATAACTAATTACTGTTTTTGATGCAGTAACATCTATAGCCCCATAACATTACCAGGCCTTCTAGATTACTTGTGGTTACGTCATCAAAAACCAAGTCGTTGAAAGATACAACAGTATAGTAGTAAGCCTACTTAAGAATCCGTTTAGTGGTGTCGGTGGCCGAGTGGCTAGGCTGCCGAACTGGGCATCATAAGCTCCCGAGTTCGAATCCTGGCAAAGCTAACGCACGATATTGTGTTCCTTGGGAAAGATACTTAACACGCATTTTCCCCATTCGATCCAGGTGCAAAATCTGTAAAAGCACTAAATAGAGAGTAAACACCTGCGTCAGACTAGCGTCCTGTCCAGGAGGTGATTATTATCACTTGTTCCGCTTCATGTTATAGAAACCGGGATAAGTTCCTGCCCTATGTGCCGTGATGGCCTTGAAGGAAATTTACTTAGAATTCACTTCCTTAACATTATCTTCTCATGCACCTTCACTGAAGCCTAAATAAATTTACTCCCGACCATACGAGATTTCCACGTACGAGTATTTTGACTTCAAAGGTTCAATGCAAATAAGGACAAAAATCATGTGACAGCCACCCCAAATATCATTGAGATTTATTGGTCAGTTAATATTACTATATAATATCTGCACAAAACAAATATCTGAGAAAGATCTTAAGATATTTTCGCCAACCGCTATACCCAACAATGACCTTCAAGGAAAAAAACATCGCTGGAGCCAACATTCCAGATCACGAGAATGAGAAGATGGAAGTGGACTGGTCACATCCTTAGGATGAGTGCTGATGCCATTGCCATCCCTAAAATATCCCTCAGATGGACCCCTCAGGAACAAGGAAGAGAGCTCGCCTGCTTGAAGCCTGGAGGAGAAGCCTCAAAAACGAGATGATGATCCAGGGTTGGACGTTGGGGCAAATGGACAAATTTGGCAGTTGGTTGTGTTCAGTGGCGATCCATTGTATTGGCCTGTGTCACTGCCCAAGCACCACGAGGATAAGTAAGTAAGTAATATTGCGGTTAATCCCTCCAAAGTACATACATGTACACTCCACTCGGTTTCCCCTCATGATTTGTGTAGTATTGAACTATAATAGTATAATGCATATGTATCTATTCCCCACGGAAGTAACCTATAGGGTTCCAGTAATTTGCCGTAATCGTGATTAGAACGCATAGTTTTAACTGTTGTTGTACTGTCGTATGCTTCTAAATCTGTATAGATTCCCCCCTCCTCCACTGTCTCCCACCACCCCCCACCCCCTTTTCCCATTTACCTCTGGAAAAAGGGGTGGGGGAGGAAAGGGGGAGCGGGAATTTATATAAACGGCAAAATGATCAGACCTGTAAACTGTTGTTAACAAATGGCATAATCACATTGTTAGAAAATACCTTCTCTTTTCGGAGAAAATACTAAGCTCTGATCTTCGCGTATGTCTCAGGCGTGAATGAGTACCCGGCGAAGGACAGTCGGAGAATTTTGCCAAAATAGTTATGTGGTTAGTGTCATTGTCTGACCTTTCACCTGATTGTCATGGGGAGAAATGTTTTTGAGTGAACATTATGTCTTCCAGGGAAATGAAGAACGAATGATACAAAGGGGGTGACGCTGTTTGTGCTCTCCATTTTTAATGTTATGTTCATAAGGAAAACATGGTTGCTGATGAGGAGAGAATAAATTTCTAACAACATTGTTTTTATGTTCAGCAATAAATGCGCATCGATGATCAAGTACATGTATGTGTTTAGATAGTGCATGTGATATGCCTATTTGCTATCTGTTCCCCCAACTCAGTGAGCATGTAATATGAACCCACAGTAGTCCAATAATCTCACCAATTTACAGCCTTAAAACTTGAAGATTTATGGCATATCAAACACAGATGATATAGTTGGCTTGGGCGAGGGTGGTTGGGGGGGGGGGGGATTGTATCTTCTGGGATTTTTTTTTAGGGAGGCGCTGTTTTTTGTTTTTGTTTTTGGTTTGTTTTTTGTGGTGGTGGCGGGGGGAGGCTGTTTAGTTCTTTTAAGTGTTGGTGTTGTTAGTTATTGCTTTCTTGGGGTTTGTAATGTTCACGCCCTTATTTTACGTTTGAGTAAAAAAAACAACAGCGTTGGAATGTATGATCATAATATTATATCGAAGTCTTTATTCCAAGCATAAGTAGAAAATTTTATTGTTCCCCGTCAAATGTCGAAGAAGAAGAAGAAAAAAAACTGGTAGCTGAAACAGAGGCAAATGCCTTACTGCGACACTAGGGTTTTGACCACTTGGCCCTCTCAACGCGGAGTTGGCATCTTTACTCACGGGCTTGTGTCGCTTTGGAAAGTACTTGTCTACTGTACGGGTAACGAGCAGAAGCGCACTTGACTCCTTATTTACTACTCTGTTCAATGTCTTTACTTTGGCGGCATTGAGGAATTCTGACCAATCTAGAGCACCATAAACTGTAGACATGACATGGAGAGGTTTGAAGTGCTTGAGAGGCCTGTCGGCTGCGTAAAATGAAATAAGGCTGGAAGAAAAATGTGTTGGGAGTCAGTTTCCAAACTACATTTTCCCATGGCGATCCAGGAACAGTGTCTATGATGATTATGAAAATAAGCATTGACTAAAACGCTATTTTCGACACAAGGGCCAACTGGTGATTCAATCGCAAAGTATGGAAACCCCTGTAATCACAATTAGAAACCAGTGAAAGTAAGGGTGTTAGCCTCGATTAAACAGCCATGGAATAACGAAATAATGCGTTTTGATATCAGGGTTCATGTTTATGAATAAGATAATGTTAATTTTAATCTCAAACTCACATAATATTGCATATGCGGTACTACCATTTACAAGCATGCCCGAAGGCAATGGGGGAATGGCGATTTTTCTTTATGATAAAGCTGGGTTTTCCAAACTTTAACTGAATCAAGAACGATTATGTTTATTATTAGATCGAGCAATACCCGATACTTATGTCACACTTGCCTTTTATTGTAATGACCTGAAATTAGTGGGGGAAAAAAAGTAAAAATAAAAAGGATCTCAATCTCACGCAAATAAAAAAATTTCAAAACATCTAAATATTGTCCTGATTAAAAAATTAATAAGATAACACTATTAATAAGATAACACTATTAATAAGATAACACTGTTAATAAGATAACACTATTACTAAGTATTAATACTTTCGTAGCGCGGACTATTCTAAAGCTACTTGCCAAATATGGTGACACTGAGTGCAGCAGCCCTGAACTCACCGCGCTCAAAGGTAGAAAAGGTCAGCTTTGGCTTTATACTGGGTGTGTGTGTGTGTGTGTGTGTTCTGTCTTGTTCTTTTTAGGTGCCAGGTCTGCTGCAGACATCGGCGATCATTCCTCTCCACTCCTCCTGTTCTCTGTTGCTCTCAAAAGCCTGCATCACTTTGTCTGCCTTCGTTATCCAGGCATTCAGACTTCGTATGTGTGTCATTCTCGTTCTCCCTCCCGTTGACCTTTCATGTGAGTACAGCTCTCTCTATATCATTCTTCCGGTAAATATGTCCCATGAGTTTTGGTTGTTTCTGTCGTATAGTGTTCATAAGCGATGAATTTTAGTTGTTTCTTTCGTATAGTGTTCATAAGCGATGAGTTTTAGTTGTTTCTGTCGTATAGTGTTCATAAGCGATGAATTTTAGTTGTTTCTGTCGTCTAGTGTTCATAAGCGATGAATTTTGGTTGTTTCTTTCGTATAGTGTTCATAAGCGATGAATTTTAGTTGTTTCTTTCGTATAGTGTTCATAAGCGATGAATTTTAGTTCTTTCTTTCATATAGTGTTCATAAGCGATGAATTTTAGTTGTTTCTTTCGTATGGTGTTCATAAGCGATGAATTTTAGTTGTTTCTGTCGTATAGTGTTCATAAGCGATGAATTTTAGTTGTTTCTTTCGTATAGTGTTCATAAGCGATGGATTTTAGTTGTTTCTTTCGTATAGTGTTCATAAGCGATGAGTTTTAGTTGTTTCTGTCGTATAGTGTTCGTAAGCGATGAATTTTTCTTTAACCGTCATCAGCATATCTTCGTTGGTTATCTTTTCTTTCCACGAAAAGCTCAACATTTTACGTATAAACGACAGCTCTGTGGCCTCAATTTACCTCTCTATCTCTGAATTTATTGTGTTCAGCATTTTGCGTGTAAACAACAGCTGTATGCCTCAATTCACCTCTCTATCTCTGTCTTTATTGTGTTCAGCATTTTACGTGTAAACCATAGCTCTGTCGCCTCAATTCACCTCTCTACCTCTGTATTTATTGTGTTCAGCATTCTACGTGTAAACCACAGCTCTGTGGCCTCAATTCGCCTCTCCATCTCTGTCTTTATTGTGTTCAGCATTCTACGTCTAAACCACAGGTCTGTGGCTTCAATTCGCCTCTCTATCTCTGTATTTATTGTGTTCAGCATTCTACATGTAAACCACAGTTCTGTGGCTTCAATTCGCCTCTCTATCTCTGTATTTATTGTGTTCAGCATTCTACGTGTAAACCACAGCTCTGTGGCTTCAATTCGCATCTCTATATCTGTGTTTATGGTCAAGCACTCGAAGCCATAAAGAAGAACTGACCAAACGTACGCCTTTAGAACACGAATCTTGGAATCCATTTATAGAACACGAATCTTGGAATCATTTATAAGATCTTGGAATCAGGAATCTATTTTATAGAACACGAATCTTAGAATCCATTTATAAAACACGAATCTTTCAATCCATTTATAGAACACTTGAAATCATTTTGAATCTTGGATTTCATTTATAGAACACGAATCTTGGATTCCATTTATAGAACACGAATCTTGGAATCCATTTATAGAACACGAATCTTGGAATCTATTTATAGAACACGAATCTTGGAATCGATTTACAGAACATGAATCTTGGAATCCATTTGTATATTTATGTTTTTGTCATGGCAGGCTTCAATTTGTTATAGGTCTCTTTGGCTATTGCAACAATACGTATTTTTTTATTTCGTCTATACAACGATGTCATTATGATGCATGTTGTATCCTAGGCATTTAAAGTTCCCAACTTGTTTGTTTTGTCAGGTCACATTTTGGTATTTGTTCCTTCTTTATCATCACGCATCAGCCTTTAAACTGCTCATTATAGCGAAACATTCACTTATGTTCACGAGCTTCTAAAATTCTCTGTTTTCTTTGTGTTCCCACCCAGTCCTTTCTCTCCACTGGCACTGGCATTACACACGTCGTCTAACATGGCGTGTAACTGCCTTTCAGATTCTGCAATCGAAACAGTGTCATCAGCGTGACGTATATTGTTTATGATTTATGTTGGGTCGTCCCGTTGTAACATCGTCGAGATTCTAGATGTTTCTCAGAGTCATTTCACTATATACATTGAAAAGGTCTGGTGAAAGAACGTATCCTTTGTATATTCGATAAAGTTACTAATCTCTACAACGTGTAGATCTTTCTTAATTACGTTATAAAACGTAGTCGATAAAGCTATTGTAGTGCTAGTTTCTACTACGTGTAGTTCTCTCTCTCTCTCTCTCTCTCTCTCTCTCTCTCTCTCTCTCTCTCTCTCTCTCTCTCTCTCTCTCTCTCTCTCTCTCTCTCTCTCTCTCTCTCTCTCTCTCTCTCTCTCTCTCTCTCTCTCTCTCTCTCTCTCTCTCTCTCTCTCTCTCTCTCCTCCTCCCTCCCTCCTCCCTTTCTTCCTCCTTTCTGTTTTTCTTCTGACATCGCATTGTGTGATGCCTGAGGTAGTGCTTAGACATAGATCTAGATTCTAGATAATATTATTACCCGGAACGTCACGTGTTTGTTCTGTCTTTATTAGTGGAGTTGTCACTTATTGTCATATTTCTCCTTTGACTTCACTCCACTGTGGCTCCTTCGTAGTATGTGTCACTATGTTGATTTTAGACTCATGTCCCACACGGCCGTACACCACACAGTCAATGAGAACGTCTGTGTGTCATTATGGTAGTGGTAGACTCATGTCCCACACGGTCAATGAGAAAGTCTCTGTGTCATTATGGTAGTGGTAGACTCATGTCCCACACGGTCAATGAGAAAGTCTCTGTGTCATTATGGTAGTGGTAGACTCATGTCCCACACGGTCAATGAGAACGTCTCTGTGTCATTATGGTAGTGGTAGACTCATGTCCCACAGGTCAATGAGAACGTCTCTGTGCCATTATGGTAGTGGTAGACTCATGTCCCACACGGTCAATGAGAACGTCTCTGTGTCATTATGGTAGTGGTAGACTCATATGTCCTACACCACATGGTCAATGAGAACGTCTCTGTGTCATTATGGTAGTGGTAGACTCATGTCCCACACGGTCAATGAGAACGTCTCTGTATCATTATGACTCATGAACGGTCAATGAGAACGTCTCTGTGTCATTATGGTAGTGGTAGACTCATGTCCCACACGGTCATGAGAACGTCTCTGTGTCATTATGGTAGTGGTAGACTCATGTCCCACACGGTCAATGAGAACGGCTCTGTGCCATTATGGTAGTGGTAGACTCATGTCCCACACGGTCAATGAGAACGGCTCTGTGCCATTATGGTAGTGGTAGACTCATGTCCCACACGGTCAATGAGAACGTCTCTGTCATCATTATGGTAGACTCATGTGGTCAATGAGAACGTCTCTGTGTCATTATGGTATGGTCTCCACACGGTCAATGAGAACGTCTCTGTGTCATTATGGTAGTGGTACACTCATGTCCCACACGGTCAATGAGAACGTCTCTGTGTCATTATGGTAGACTCATGGTCAATGAGAACGGCTCTGTGTCATTATGGTAATGGTAGACTCATGTCCCACACGGTCAATGAGAACGTCTCTGTGTCATTATGGTAGTGGTAGACTCATGTCCCACACGGTCAATGAGAACGGCTCTGTGTCATTATGGTAGTGGTAGACTCATGTCCCACACGGCCGTACACCACACGGTCAATGAGAACGTCTCTGTGTCATTATGGTAATGGTAGACTCATGTCCCACACGGTCAATGAGAACGTCTCTGTGTCATTATGGTAGTGGTAGACTCATGTCCCACACGGTCAATGAGAACGTCTCTGTGTCATTATGGTAGTGGTAGACTCATGTCCCACACGGTCAATGAGAACGTCTCTGTGTCATTATGGTAGTGGTAGACTCATGTCCCACACGGTCAATGAGAACGTCTCTGTGTCATTATGGTAGTGGTAGACTCATGTCCCACACGGTCAATGAGAACGTCTCTGTGTCATTATGGTAGTGGTAGACTCATGTCCCACACGGTCAATGAGAACGTCTCTGTGTCATTATGGTAGTGGTAGACTCATGTCCCACACGGTCAATGAGAACGTCTCTGTGTCATTATGGTAGTGGTAGACTCATGTCCCACACGGTCAATGAGAATGTCTCTGTGTCATTATGGTAGTGGTAGACTCATGTCCCACACGGTCAATGAGAACGTCTCTGTGTCATTATGGTAGTGGTAGACTCATATCCCACACGGTCAATGAGAACGTCTCTGTGTCATTATGGTAGTGGTAGACTCATGTCCCACACGGTCAATGAGAACGGCTCTGTGTCATTATGGTAGTGGTAGACTCATGTCCCCCACGGTCAATGAGAACGTCTCTGTGTCATTATGGTAGTGGTAGACTCATGTCCCACACGGCCGTACACCACACGGTCAATGAGAACGTCTCTGTGCCAGTATGGTAGTGGTAGACTCATGTCCCACACGGTCAATGAGAACGGCTCTGTGCCATTATGGTAGTGGTAGACTCATGTCCCACACGGTCAATGACAACGTCTCTGTGCCATTATGGTAGTGGTAGACTTATGTCCCACACGGTCAATAAGAACGTCTCTGTGCCATTATGGTAGTGGTAGACTCATGTCCCACACGGTCAATGAGAACGTCTCTGTGCCATTATGGTAGTGGTAAACTCATGTCCCACATGGTCAATGAGAACGTCTCTGTGCCATTATGGTAGTGGTAGACTCATGTCCCACACGGTCAATGAGAACGTCTCTGTGTCATTATGGTAGTAGTAGATTCATGTCCCACACGGTCAATGAGAACGTCTTTGTGCCATTATGGTAGTGGTAGACTCATGTCCCACACGGTCAATGAGAACGTCTCTGTGTCATTATGGTAGTGGTAGACTCATGTCCCACACGGTCAATGAGAACGTCTCTGTGTCATTATGGTAGTGGTAGGGTAGACTCATGTCCCACACGGTCAATGAGAACGTCTCTGTGTCATTATGGTAGTGGTAGACTCATGTCCCACACGGTCAATGAGAACGTCTCTGTGTCATTATGGTAGTAGTAGACTCATGTCCCACACGGTCAATGAGAACGTCTCTGTGTCATTATGGTAGTGGTAGACTCATGTCCCACACGGTCAATGAGAACGTCTCTGTGTCATTATGGTAGTGGTAGACTCATGTCCCACACGGTCAATGAGAACGTCTCTGTGTCATTATGGTAGTGGTAGACTCATGTCCCACAAGTCAACGAGAACGTCTCTGTGTCATTATGGTAGTGGTAGACTCATGTCCCACACGGTCAATGAGAAAGTCTCTGTGTCATTATGGTAGTGGTAGACTCATGTCCCACACGGTCAATGAGAACGTCTCTGTGCCATTATGGTAGTGGTAGACTCATGTCCCACACGGTCAATGTCGGCTCTGTGCAATTATGGTAGTGGTAGACTCATGTCCCACGGTCAATGAGAACGTCTCTGTGTCATTATGGTAGTGGTAGACTCATGTCCCACACGGTCAATGAGAACGGCTCTGTGCCATTATGGTAGTGGTAGACTCATGTCCCACACGGTCAATGAGAACGTCTCTGTGTCATTATGGTAGTGGTAGACTCATGTCCCACACGGTCAATGAGAACGTCTCTGTGTCATTATGGTAGTGGTAAACTCATGTGGTCAATGAGAAAGTCTTTGTGTCATTATGGTAGTGGTAGACTCATGTCCAACACGGTCAATGAGAACGTCTCTGTGTCATTATGGTAGTGGTAAACTCATGTCCAACACGGTCAATGAGAAAGTCTTTGTGTCATTATGGTAGTGGTAGACTCATGTCCAACACGGTCAATGAGAACGTCTCTGTGTCATTATGGTAGTGGTAGAATCATGTCCCACACGGTCAATGAGAACGTCTCTGTGTCATTATGGTAGTGGTAGATTCATGTCCCACACGGTCAATGAGAACGGCTCTGTGCCATTATGGTAGTGGTAGACTCATGTCCCACACGGTCAATGAGAACGTCTCTGTGTCAGTATGGTAGTGGTAGACTCATGTCCCACACGGTCAATGAGAAAGTCTCTGTGTCATTATGGTAGTGGTAGACTCATGTCCCACACGGTCAATGAGAACGTCTCTGTGTCATTATGGTAGTGGTAGACTCATGTCCCACACGGTCAATGAGAACGGCTCTGTGCCATTATGGTAGTGGTAGACTCATGTCCCACACGATCAATGAGAACGGCTCTGTGCCATTATGGTAGTAGGAGATAAACCCTCCCTGGGCGTATTCAATTAACTGACTATTCACGACTGAATGCGAAATGCAAGTATGTATAGTATTATTAGTTAATTAGTATAGTGCACCTGTCCCAACCAGTGCAATTTTTTACCTGTGCTTGCGACATAAATTGTGTCCGAACCGTCCGTTTGACGGCAGAATGACTGAAGGGATAAAACTCATCTTAATTTGTTTTATGTGTGCCTTAGTTACTTCCCTTCCTTTTCTACATGAATGGAAATTAATCACACTCGGTACTCTTAGTCACTGGTTGAAATTGAACGCCCACTTTTGGATCTAAATCTGGTATCTTGCAAACTACGTCATGAATCTGCTAACATTGACGAAAAGGTTTGGATTCACCTATCTGTCCGTTCCTTTTGTTTCTAACTAATTGTCTTCTTTTTCCTCTTGTCCTCGTTCTTATTATTTCTCTTTAGACTTAGATCTAGTAAGCCTAATTGTCTTTGCTTGATGAACTGGAGAAGTGAAGCTATTTTGATTTGAGAGCATGCAATATCTGAAATTCCAAGTCTAACCGTGGGTTCTACTTCTACCCCCCCCCCCCACCTCCATTCATTTTGCTGTTTCTTCTTAGTCTTAACCCTATCCGTTCCGGTACATTGTGTTTTGCACTCTCATCCGTACATCGGGAATTGACAAAGTAAAGTGACCCCATGATTCAACTAGCCAAAACGTCAATCATATTCTTAATCTTATCCAAATAAAATAAACGGGAACAAGGTGTGTGTGTGTGTGTGTGTGTGTGTGTGTGACAAAGTGACCCCATGATTCAACTAGCGAAAAAGTCAATCATATTCTTAATCTTATCCAAATAAAATAAACGGGAACAAGGGGTGTGTGTGTGTGTGTCTGACAAAGTGACCCCATGATTCAACTAGCGAAAAAGTCAATTATATTCTTAATCTTATCCAAATAAAATAAACGGGAACAAGGGGTGGGTGTGTGTGTGTATGTGTGTCTGTCAAAGTGAGCCTATATTTCAAATAGCGAAAAAGTCAATTATATTCTTATTTAAATAAAGAGGAATAAGGGGTGTGTGTGAGAGTCTGACAAAGTGACCTATGTTTCAACTAGAGAGAAAACGTCAATCATATTCTTATTCAAATAAGAGAGGGGGAAGGTGCAGAGAGAGAGAGAGAGAAAGAGAGAGAGAGAGAGAGAGAGAGAGAAGAGAGAGAGAGAGAGAGAGAGAGAGAGAGAGAGAGAGAGAGAGAGAGAGAGAGAGAGAGAGAAGAGAGAGAGAGAGAGAGAGACTAGAGAGAGAGAGAGAAGTGGAGAGGGACAGATAGAGAAAGAAAGAAGCAGAGTAGAGAAAGGCGAGAGACAATGTCACAGATAGGGAGGGGTTGTTCATTACTGCTTTGAAATTTATCCCGTCTGCGATATGCGGTGATCTCAGGGTGAATTACGGGGAAATATCAAGATGAAAGGTAAATGAAAGTCAGACAAAAGGACCTACCACTCAGTTGCAACTGCCAACCAAAGGAGGGGGGAGACAGAGACTGAGAGAGGAAGGGAGGCAAAAGAAGAAGAAAGAGAGGGACAGTCATAGAGGGGGAGAGAGATTTGGAGAAGGGGAGGTGAGTGAGACAGAGAGAGGAGGCCAGAGAAACAGAAAGAGGGACACAGTCATTAGAGGAGAGAGACTTGGAGAAGGGGAGATGAGTGCGAGAGGGGAGGGGAGGCGAAAGAAACAGAGAGGGACAGTCATAGAGAGGGAGAGAGACTTGGAGAAGGGGAGATGAGTGCGACAGAGGGAGGGGAGGTGAGAGAAACAGAGAGGGACAGTCATAGAGAGGGAGAGAGACTTGGAGAAGGGGAGATGAGTGCGACAGAGGGAGGGGAGGCGACAGAAACAGAGGGGGGACAGTCATAGAGAGGGAGAGAGACTTGGAGAAGGGGAGATGAGTGCGACAGAGGGGAGGGGAGGCGACAGAAACAGAGGGGGACAGTCATAGAGAGAGGAGAGAGACTTGGAGAAGGGGAGATGAGTGCGACAGAGGGGAGGGGAGGCGACAGAAACAGAGGGGGGACAGTCATACTCATACTCATCACAGAGGGGAGAGACTTGGAGAAGGGGAGATAAGTGAGACAGAAGGGAGGGGAGGCGAGAGAAACAGAAAGATAGGGACACAAGTCATAAAGGGGGAGATAAGACTCGGAGAAAGGGGAGACGAGTGAGAGAAACAGAAAGAGAGGAAGTCATAGAGGGGGAAAGCGTTTAAACAGGAACCGTTTTTACCCCCGCTGTACGGTTGATGGTTAGTTCATCCTTAGATCAATGCATATGGTAGACAGGGTAAATTTTAATGAAGAAAGAAGTGAAGTCCAACTGAAAGACATCGACTCCTTTTTATAATCACACCAAAGGGAGACAACTCATACATGTTGATTATTGGTTGGTGTTTACTATTTGTTTCTAATTTCTAGAGCATTGCCCAATTGTTTTTTCCTTTTTCAGCTTGGATTATGATCTTTCCCAATCCAAGAATGGCAGGTTTGCTAACCTCATTCATAAGTCTAGGAATGGACTTACTTGTTAAGATCTTTCAAAAAGCCCATTTTGTGCACAACTGATTGTTATCATTTTCCGTTTGCTACATTCTAAGAAAGTTTTTAAATTGTAATAAAAAAAGCATAACAATGTGGTGTTTTTTCCGCCCTATTTGATGATCTATATAAATTACGTTTTTAGCCTGTCCTAAGAAATGACATTACGCAGTCCTATTTATAGTAATTATAGCTTTACTTTTCCAGACAAGAAAAATCTACAGGAAATGACATGTTTGCCCTTTTATGAGTTTTACTATTCATAGTAAAGTACGACTGTGAATAGTTTTGTACATGATTGTGTATATACATCTATATAAATATTGTCCACTTGGAATTTATCCTACCCATCATCGCGGTGATCTCAGTTTGAATTAACAAGAGGAAACAGCAAGATGAAAGCTGAGTGAGAGGACAGAAGTAGGACCTACCTACCATTACTACCGGCAATGCCCATCAAGAGGAAAAGTCACTGAATTCACCCTTCCACTATGTGTGGCGATCTCAGGTAAATTAAGAGTTATCAACAAGATGAAATATAAACAAATGAAAGAGTGAAAGTGAAAGAATTACGATATACGTAATGGAGTATGAGGCGTTATAACTGAACCAGTGTTGTGAGCTGGTAATCACGACACTGGTTCAAGCCTCACGGTTGGCACAGGTGGGGTTTATTCACAATGCTGTACTCCTAGTTTTAGGAAACGCACTTCACTCTTCTCTCGACTCAGGGGTGAATACGATCTTGTCAAAGTATTAGTACGAAAAGCCTGAGACGTAAAAGGCTGCTAGTGCTGTACTGTATGCTCCCCAGGAAGTTGAGGACTGAATAAAATAGCCTACTGGGGATAAAGAGTGACAGTCGGTGAGCCTGTAATTTATACGGTGATCTCAGTCCCAAGGCTAAGAAAGGGAAACAGCATGAATACATTATGAGAGATAAGTGAATGAAAATGAGTAGAACCTACCAGCATCAACCGCGAACATTTGTAAAATTGAAATTCATCATATCCTCCATATGCAGTGATCTCAGGGCGAAATCATAAGATAATAGGTTAGTTAAAGTGAAAGGCAAGCGGTAGGACCTACCACTAGCGCCCGCCACCCACCCACGAGGAAACAAGATGCCCACCATCAAGGTGAAACACCATCAAGGTGAAAGGTGTGTAAAGTAATTAAAAAGGGAGTGAAATAAAACCTAATTAGCATCATTGACCAACCAACCGTTTGCAAAAGTAGGACAATCACAACAATTTACAAGTTCAACCCAAACGTTTCAACAGGAGCAAAACATCAAAGAAGCAAACCAAAATCAGGTATTGGAATAAATTTCATATTTTTATTGACATGCTTGAAACGAAAAACAAACAGAGACAATGGGAAAGGACACCAATCACTATACATTAGCATAGAAGAAGAGTGACATATTCGATAAGGTACAGGATAAAGACCAGAAAAATAACCTAACATTAAAAACAGTGTCAAAGAGATATAGGATAAAAAAGAAGTGAATAGACCAACAAGAGCAACTGTTGGGGGGACAAAACACATCCATACACTCTCCCAACCCACCATTATGCTCAACACCCAAATGCACACTAGTTAGAAAATAAATTAAATCTGTAGTTTGGCCACTTGGACCCCAAATACCAGACGTGACGAAGAATGCGCTTAAAACCAGTAAATAGATCGTCTAGCACAAGAAGAATATTTGATTGAATATGAGAGGCCTGTGACCTTCCAAAGGTCACACACAGCTGCTAAAACAAGACAGGATAACCTTTCGGTTACAATTCTTTCAACAGGTATGTCAACGACAGGACCGGCAGGTAGAGCCTATGAGAGAACCAATAAATGTGAGGATGGCGTTGATCTTCACCGACTACTCCTCCACAATTTTCTCTTCAACTTTGACCAAAAATTCAATAGTTTCCTCGCTGAAATTGTCCTCTTGGTTGTGAAGTCCATCGGTATCAACCCCTACAAAAAGAAATAAAATAATAAAACATAATTACACATGGACCTAAAGCATCAAATTAAAACGGCAATGATAAAATTAAACGTCAGGTCATCCATCACAAATCAAGCTGCAAAAGCTTGTCTATGCAAACACTGGAGTAACCAAACCAGCCGCTGACAAAAGTTTCACCCTTTTAGCATGCAAAAGAAAGAAAAATGGGTGTGGAGATTTGACTGCTCATTCAACAGTCCTCAGCCAATCACCTATGTTGATATGACGAGGACTTTAATGCACTGATAGGGATGATACTAAGTAATACAAGTAATAGATCTATTTCAAACCTTTGACACTGTGTGTACCAAAGGCATAAAGTAATGAATTTCATTTCAGACCAGAGTAAAATCAATAAGTCCTGTCAAATTTGGATTAGAATTAAATTTACAATTAAAAAAACCCAAACAAAGAGTGAATTTGGCGTTTTTGTTATAATTATTCTTTCATTTACATTTGAAAGCAACGAGTACAAATCAGACACATCATCCATTTGCTCATGCAAATTTTTTTTTATAACTAAACAGATAAATAAATAACAAACATGCTTCAAAAAGAGACAAAATAACATAACAACTGTATATTCATGTGCCAGAGCTGATGTCTTGAGAAATAAAATTATCTATTATTATTAAGACCAGCGACTGTAATAAGACTACATGCATCAGAGAGATATGAATGATTAAAAACTGATACTTACCATCTCTGAGTTCAAGACGGATGGCCTTCAAGCTTACGAAGGATTCTGTCTTTTTAGCCCTAAAGCTTTCAAAGTCTTCCATTAGCTTGCGACGCTTGTCAAGGAGATCCTGAAAGACAAGAGGAAAAAAAGAAAACTTTAAATGTAACCAACAACAAAACCCAAGAAACAGCTAAGAGTACTAAGACAGAAGTTTTGTTTATTTGTTGTTTTTTAGGGGGCCCATATATATGTGGGTTGAAAAAGATTAAAGAATTCGAACATATACAATCTTCCGCCGTTATTCTGACCATCACCAACCAGACATACTGTCTTATCCAACACAATCGCTGGGAAAAACGTAAATCTCTCTTTGTTCTCTATAAGAGATCTGACAGTTTGTTATTCGGACTCTTGGACACTCATTTTTGGCAACAATTCAGTGCCTTGTAGTTATTATATTGTCCATTGATCGGGTCTCGATTACTTGTTACTCTAATTGATCTGTACTCCTTGTTTCATTTGTTCTGGAGTGATTATGTAATTGTTGAAAATACTTTGTCCATTATTTCTCCTTTGACATTCTTAATTTGTTGTATTGGGCATGCTTTGGTCTTTCTCGTGCTCTTCATTGCACCCCAGAACAGCTTTTGATTTCCCTGATAGTTTTCTTGAAGTCCAAACTCTTCCCATTGTTCCTCATTTGCTTTCCTCACTTCCTCTTTGGCGATAGTTCTTTTATTCACGTAATCTATCCTATCCTCTGGTCTCTGTTTGCAAGTATTTCTTCCAGACATCCTTCTATTCTTTGATCTTAGTTTTGATTGACATTCTCATTCCATCATGCAGTTCTTTCCCCATCTCCTTTAATTTGTTTCCCACCACAGACCACTTCAGTACAACTGAGGAGTGTTTCTTTATACAATTGCCACTTTTCTTCTATTGTGCTATCATTCAGATCCATCTGCCTTTCACTGATAAATCTTTTTATCCTAGATTGGTATATCACTTTTACTATTGGTTTATTTAGTTCCTCTATTTTAAGTTTAGTAGCTTTCTTCTCTTTCCTTTTGTTTGTTTTCTTCAGTCAGTAATCTCATTTTGGCCATCACTAAAATATTTCTGCTCCTCTATTTACTCTTGCATCCAATGTACTGTAAAAAAGGGAGCTGCTAACTATTATGTAGCCTATCATTGATTTTTCATACACGTCTTCATTTACTCTTGTATATTTGTGGATATCTTTATAAGGGAAAAAGGTGTTGGCTATTTTCATGTTATTCTTTAGGCAAAATCTATTAGTCTTTCCATTTGGAGAAGTTGTCTCTTCTTCTTTACTTATTACTCCTCCTGGTGTTTCTAAATTGTTGCCTACTCTAGCGTTTAAATATCCTAAAACCATTAGTTCCTGTTTGTGTTTAAGATTCTCTGCAGCTACTTGTAAATCATTTTCGAAGGTATCTTTTTCTTCTTTAGTGGCGTCTTCGTTTGGTCCATAAGCTATTAATAATTTAATTTCTCTTCCTTTTTGGTTTAATATTTACCTCTAATAGCCGTGGGCTTATAAATTTCCAGCTTTCTAGTAGCTTTTCGTGCCTTTTATGCACTAAGAGACCCTACTCCTGCTCTAGCTCTATCTTTGACATCTAAGCCTGAGAAGATCAAAATATGATTTGGTCCTACATTTTCTATTCATTGTCCTTTTGCCCTAACATTCCATAAATGCATGTTCGCGAAGCAGATATACTGTTCTAATCAGACAAGTTTTGCGGTGAGAGACAGTGTCAGATTAACGATGGGAGACTGAAAATTAACAAAATTATATTGTTCTCCCCACATACTGATTTAGTTGGGTTTTTTCCCCTTAACGGTCCTCTAGATACCCTGAAATGAGATTCAATGCAGGCAGGTATGGATACACTGTGTTGACTTGGCAACGAAAAGAGGTTAGGTCATACCTGTGTTCTGAGGTTCCATAGTAGCACACACACCCCCCCCCCCCAAAAGAACATATAAGAAAAATAAGAAAGGAAACTATTATCAATTTGATGAACTAAATAAATAAATTTCGGTGGGTTTTTTTTTATACCTTTGAAGCGGTAAGTTTTCTCATGCTGTCTTCCATTTCGAACTTCTGGGCCCAAGTCTTGAAATTCTTCTTGACATCCTGTGAAAATAAAGAGAACAATGAAGATGAGTAAAACAAATAAAACTCATTACATACGCAGCAATATGGCAAAAGAAAAACACCATGCTTCTGTTTATCATGGAACTGACAAGAGCTTAGTAAAATCTAACATCTGAGGAGGATTTGACCAATAACCACCACAAGCATTAAAAGATAGCAGAGACACTTTAATAATTATCATATCAGGCTCAAAAAGATGTATAACATCAGAGTAATCAACCAATCACAATCAGACTAATCAACCAACTACAATTAGACTAATCAATCAATCACAATATGTAACACAGAAAGAGAAGAAGAGGAAAAGGACAGAGAGAGACAGAAACTGTGAGGTGCTTCCAGATTATCATATAACTTAAATTTGTCACATTTCGCATGTAGACACAGGTGAATCACTAAAGTAAGGGCAAAAAAACTAGCATAATCGAAACCCAAGCTAAAAAAATTACTTGTGTCTAAACAGAAAAAATAAAAGATTGAAGCAACTACTTCATAAAATGTCATTAACTGTCAAAACAGATCAAAAGTTTACAATTAAAACTCTGCTCACCAATCCTCCTGCATTATTAACAAAAAACAATTAACAATTATCTTTTGACTGACCTTGACTTTAACCTCTGAAAGAAGTGATTGCGGTCGGGGTCTCCATTGCAATTGACAAAATTTTTCTAAGGCTTGCTTGTGTTGCAAGACCCCTTGAAAATTCCACAGCCAGTAGCCATTGTCAACCTGGAACAGTGAGAACAAAAATAATAAATAGTAACACCCGTGAGGACAGTTGCCAAAAAAACACTTCAAAAATAAATTCTTAAATAAATATACAGCTTTGAAATTAACATTTGACAATAGACTTGTTATACATGTGACACTTCATATATGTGTTTTGTTTCATTGAAATCAACCCCGTTCACCATTGCAGTGATCTCAGGGTGAATCAAAGGAGTACGAGGAAAGATAAGTGAAAGAAGACCTACCAGCAGCGCCCGCCAACTGCCTGCATTTTATTCGGATTAACATTGTATTTCCAAACAAGAATGGTAATGTAAACACAAGGTAATGGGTCATGACATACGACTCCGTGAAAATGCACCTTCACCAAAATGCATGATTTTTGTTACCCCTGGACCGTGCATTGTGGCGGAAACTAATGTAAAATGAAAATAAGTGACATAATACACTCTTGCGACCTACACTGCATTTAGTATATAGGAGCAAAGGCGCCCACGATGCTCAGGGCACGGTAGAATAGAACCAAAATAAGTGTCGTAGCGACCTACACAGTGTGCTCAGCATGTGACCGAAGGCACTTGCGATATTTAGTGCATGCTCTGGTTGGTCGGTTTAAAGCATGGATCAACAACGAAGGAAAAATTCAATGCTAAACAGAGACAAAGGTGTCAGAAGATATTCTCATCATGAATTTTTTTTCGGACAAGAGGTGTTATTCATCTTCATCATTCACATTTCTTAGTCGTTTTTAAAAAAGCAGATAACATTAAAAAATAAAAATGAAGAAAACCAAAACTTTAAAAAAAGCATGTTAATTCAAACGTGGTAAAAGGCTAAGACAACACACAGAAAGACTGATCACTATGCTGTGTAGTGGTTTGACCACACCTAAAGAGTGATATATTCTGACAACATCAAGAAATAGACCATCCGTGGAGAGAAGAGAAGATACAAAAGGTGATGTAATAAACACCGCTGGATAGTAAGTAAGTGAAGAGTGAAAACATAAATCATGGAAGGAAACAGAGCAGAAAACTACAACGGAGATAAATCAGATAATGTAGATGTGTTGTAGCGACCTACACAGTGTGCTCCGCATGTAAGACCGAAGGCACTTGCGATATTTAGTTCGTGCTTTGGCTGGTCAGGTTAAAGCATGGATCAACAACGAAGGAAAAATTCAATGCTAAACAGAGACAAAGGTGTCAGAAGATATTCTCATCATTAGTTTTTTCAGACAAGAGGTGTTATTCATCTTCATCATTCACATTTCTTAGTCATTTAAAAAAAAGCAGATAACATTAAAAAATAAAAATGAAGAAAACCAAAACTTTAACAAAAGTATGTTAATTCAAACGTGGTAAAAGGCTAAGACAACACACAGAAAGACTGACCACTATGCTGTGTAGTGGTTTGACCACACCTAAAGAGTGACATATTCTGACATTAAAAAAATAGACCATCCGTGGAGAGAAGAGAAGATACAAAAGGTGATGTAATAAACAACGCTGGATAGTAAGTAAGTAAAGAGTGAAAACATAAAATCATGGAAGAAAACAGAGCAGAAAACTGCAGTGGAGATAATGTAGCTGTGTCAGAAGATATATTCGTCATCAGTTTCAGACAAGAGGTGTAATTCATCTTCATCATTCACATTTCTCAAGCATTTTGAAGAAAGCAGATACCAAACAAAAACATTTTTTTTTAAAAGGAAGAAACAAGCATCCTAACACAAACAAGGTGACAGCTTCAGATGACAAGGAATGGACCAGCCGAAACAGTACACAGATTTACACCAATGCAGAGAGAAGAGACAATAAAAAATGTCGGATAGTAAGGAAGTAAGAGTGAAACCTACATCCACACTGTATTTAGTGATCTGCTGAGAGAGGAGCAGTTACAACTATTACCACTCTTCAACCACCACACAACCAGTTACGAATGCCTTAGACTAAAATTACAGAAGGAAAGAGAGAATAAAAACCGAACTGCGTAACGGAGATAATGTGGCTGTGTCAGAAGATATGTTCATCATAAGTTTATATCAGACAAGAGGTGTTATTCATCTTCATCATTCACATTTCTCAGGCATTTTGAAGAAAGCAAATACAAAAGAAAAACAGCAAACGAGGTGATAGCATGAGATGAAAACACACAGAAAGACAAGACTGCTATGCTCTCTAGTGAGATAGTATGTAAGTAAGTAGAGGAAAACTTAAGTTATACCAAGATTTACATCCACAATCGGACAATAAGTATGAAAAAGTTCACGGCAAACTACAAATCATGAATGCAACTTGTGTCTCAACAAAGCGACTAGGTGTACCATTTGTTCATTAAGAAAATCAAAATGATGTTATTTTTACAATTTACTTCCATGTTTCGCGTCTTTTTCTTCTAGAGATCAATATCAGAGATGTGGTTTCATTGGACATTTAGACTGTTCACAGTAAAGAGGTCATAGCACTGTGAAAGGACAGTTGAAAATAAACAAATGGGCCATTCATTAAATGTCACCCACTGTATTTAGTGATTTGCTGAGACAGAGAAGCAGTTTGCAACTATTACCACTGTTCAACCCCTACCAAACCAGTTACGAATGCCTTTATGCTAAAATCGTGGAAGGAAAGAGAAAAAATTGTTAAATTGAAATGAAGCAGACGTGTCAGAAGATATTTTCGTCATTTGTTGTTTTTTCAGACAAGAGGTGTTATTTATCTTCATCATTCACGTGTTCTGCAATTCTTCTCAAGAAAGGAGAAAACTCAGACTTAGTACAAACCAGCAAAACCTGCCATATCCCCATCCCAGAAGTCAAAACAAATTTATGAACGTACCTTGTGTCCCCACCAGCTGACAGCAGAGACAACATATCTACCAGTAGGATCCCACTCCACATCAGTAGCCATAAAATGCTCTGTCTGGGTCATCACCGTCATATCTTGGGTGTCCACAAACTCAAGAACTCCATTCATACTGCAAAGTGATAAAAAATAGAATCAAGGCATAAGATGAGCTATTTCACAAGACCTTAAGACTTGTACTTATGATGTAATACAATGAGCATCAGAAAAAACAGTGTGCATCACAACGATTCAGCCGAAAGATGGTGAATGTGTTTTGATCATCATGAACTCATAAATTAAAGTTAATAAGATGTCAAATTCAAATAAACTATAAAAAAATCGTCCAGAGGGAAATTTCAGTGGTTTGACAGCATTCAATAGTTAAAATCAATTAAGCAATCAATAACATTTATATTTGGAGACCCTTTCTATTACTTTGCCTTTGATGGCTAATTGAAACAGTCAGTGTGTATTTATTCTTTCTGAAATCAACAACCTTTTCTTTAGACTTGTAGACATTTAATCGTAGGTGATATTGTTACACAACTTAAATATATCTTTCACTTCAATGAAGGTTTTCATTTTCATATGAAATCATCCCTTGCAGAGCTGTGCTGTCTGCAAATATTAATTATTGGTATTGATGTTTCGGAGCTTCTACAATAATCTGTATAGATAATAAAAAAGAACAGGGGACAGCACACAACCCTGAGAAGCGCAAGTATTAGTTATTATATTAGATTTTTCTCTCTTCAATTCCACAAATTGCTGTCTGTATGTTAGGAAGTCTAATAACCATGAAAATATATGTTTACCACCGATGTTAATAGTTTCCAAATGAGAAGGTAAGGTTGTATGCTGTTGAAAGCAGATGAAGTCTACAGTATGTTCTTGTCTGGTCAAGATATTGGTAGATGTCATTGGTGAATACAAGGAAGGCACCATCTATACTTCATTACAATTGATGGGCAAATTGATATGGGTCTGACAGGTGTTATGTGCCGGTTTAGCGTAGTCAGAACTAGTCTTGCAAAGCACGTCATTGCTATTGAAGTCAAGGCTATTGGACAAATTATGATATGATACGATGACTTTGAGCATCAGAAAAACAGTGTGCATCACAACCATTCAGCCGAAAGATGGTGAAGGTGTTTGATCATCATGAACTCAGAACTAAATGTGAAGATGTTTAATTTAAATAATTTTCCCAGAGAATTTCCCTTAGGTCGACAGCATGGGGCCGATCTAAGGCAATATTCATAATAGATCCTCAAATAAGTCTGTTTTAGACAGCGTTTATTGTGACAATTAAAATGAGTACCAACTTGCCATACTTTCGATAATATTTCTAGCTCTTATTGTATAATAGCTGTGTTGAAAGCTGTTCTAAAAATTTGTATAAATTCAAAGAATCGATACTGAGCTTCTTTTTTATATATCATTATGACGGGAATGAACTGCTCTATCCATTAGTATGATAAACTAAATTTGTCCCATTTTCGACAAAAAATGGCACTCCCCCTCCCCCCCAAGAGGTAAAATCAATTAATTAATCAACAAAATTATTTATAATATAACTATAATGTGCATATCTACAAATCAGAGCCTACAGCATGACTTTGACTGTTCAACATGTTATTTGTGAATATAAGGAAAGCATCATCTACACTTCACTTCGATTGGTACTCAAATTGATATGGGTCTGACAGGTCTTATGTGCAGGTTTATTTTTGTGAGGACTAGTCTTGCAAAGCACGTCATTGCTATTGAAGTGAAGGCTATTGGTCAAGTATGATATTTATGATATGATACAATGACTCTGAGCATCAGAAAAAACTGTGTGCATCACAACTATTCAGCCGAAAGATGGTGAATGTGTTTTGATCATCATAAACTCAGAACTAAATGTTAATAAGATGTCAAGTTGAAATTAACTTTATTCGTCTCCAGGGAAATTTTCCTTGCATTGACAGCACTCAAGAGTCAAAATCAATTATCTCAACAAAATTACAATATAACTTTAAAATAATTTAATATTACATGTATACACAAACACTCGCACACAAAAATTGATATTGATAAGATGTCTGAACTCCATATTTCCTGTTCAGTCAATAACTGCTAGCTTAATGTCACCATATTATCCCGAGCACCACCCCAATATGCAAAAAGAATGGAAATCTGAGTGATGCTATTGTCACAATCCTTATTAAAAAAGACCAGCACACATTAAAAACGAATATTCAGTCTCTATAAAGTTGTCCAATATACAAACATGGCCACCATTTTAAATAATTAAGGCGCTCAGAATTTTATTTATTCATAAAACAAATTATAAATGCAACAATTCTGTGCTGCTGTTTGTTCCAGTGAAATTTCCCCTGCCCACCACAAGATGGAAAAAAGTAAGACCCACCAGCCGCCCACATGCTTAAATCAGCATGAAATCGTGAAACAGCAAAAACAATATTCAATCCACAAAGACAAATGAGAACGGACTACAGCGAGTGTCAGCCCATAAATATTGAAATTGCATCAATGTGTCATCAGCCGAAAGATGGTGATATGAAACATCATTCACTCGATACGATTTGATATCTAGACATCCTTCATGAACATTATCAGCAATTCAGTATTAACAAAAAACAAAACCAGACTGACAAAGAAAGGAACCCATATTCACTTCTTCCATTAAAAAATAGTGTAATGAGCATAAGAACACCGCTGTGTATCTTCAAGTACAACTGAAAAACAATGAAATTACAATGGTCTACTAGGTGTACACCAATACATACCTTCTCAATCCTGCTAGGACAATAAACTGACCATTCGGACTCCAAAACAAATGGTTGGCAGATCTCTTCTCCAGTGTCTCTATAATTACACGAATAAATAAAAAATATTAAGAAGAAAAAAAACGCCACATAAAAGAAAGAATAGAGATAAAACAAGCCAAGTTTAAAAGCAACGAGTGATAGATTTTGCTTTCAATGTCCAGTTCTTGCTCAAAGTGGTTGAAAAAACTAGAATTAAATCAATTAGAACTCATGAATGGTGTTGCTATTGCAGTCTATATTTTTGCTTACTCACACATGCAGTGTTTTAAAAATGTTGAGGACTAGAAATGTGTCCCAAACACATCAATTGTCTACATTTTCGTTACCATCCACACTGTGTAGTCTTAACAAAAAAATCTACATCAACTATATTTATGATGACGTATAAAGTGCCAGATTTTGGCTTGAAAACTAAGCAAAACACCTTCAAGATTTATTGTTTTCCCAGTCTTGTATAATAATATTGACTCCTGTGCTTCTTTTTCCAATATGATTTTTTTTTAAAACAATTCTTTTCCCCCATCACAGACACAGATTAAAACAAATAAGAACAGACAGAGTCGAGTGTCAGCACATATAAATTGAAACTGCATCAATGTATAATCAGCCGAAAGATGGTGATATGAAACATCATTCACTCGCTTAACTTTAGAACATTTTGATCACAATAACAACTGTAGATTAGTTAGTTAAAAAACATACTCAGGAATTCAACTTTTCCTTTGGGTTGAATGTTGTAAAATGTTACACCAATCCTTGGGGCTTCTCCATGAATGTAAGCAAATTTGTTACCCACTGGTTCCCATGCAAAGGCCAAGACTGACTCTGTGGTAAGAGAAGACAATGACCAACGTGAGTTTCCATTCAAAATGAAAGCAGTAAGGGACATAACCATGCTTACAAAGAAATACGTCTTAAAACATAAAGCTTAACAAAGAACATAATTACTAATGAGAAGAGTTTTGATTTTTTTTAACCCGGAAGAAAAAGATTGAAATACATCCACACCAAATTACATAATCAAATAAAAAAAATACTTTTTGACATAACGAAACAAATGTAACATGAATTGATTTTAAACAACTAAATTTCAATAGTCTCACCTTTGACCTCTACTTTATCAACCGGAATCTGTTTTCTCTAATGCGAAACAGTTCAAAATTGAAGTAAATACCCTGTTGAAAAAGAAATACAAAAATAAAGGGAAAATAAAAAAATTGTGTTAAAGGGAGTGGTTTTCATCCATTTATTACAACTTTCCGTCAAACATTAATTAAAGGAAAGAAGAAGGACCTACCGCAGGACAAGTTGCAGAACAGCTCACCATAGTTTAATTTCAAAGACAGGCGGTAAACAACAAATTTATTTTACTATACAAATTAAACTGAAATTTCCACAAACACAATTTTTTTTTTTAAATTTGTTTCAGTGAATAATACCCCATCCATGACACGGTGAGCGTTACATTGCGGTGATCTCAGGGGTAAATAAAGAGGAAACAGCAAGATGAAAGAACCCATCGACCGCCCGCAGGTGAATTAAGAGGAAACAGCAAGATAACAGATCAAACAAAAGATAAAAGTATGACCTACCCATAGAACCCGCTTTCCGCCAAACAAAAGAAAGCATACATTCAAAGAAGAGGAGGTAAAGACGTACAAAAATGCAAGCAAGGAAAGAAAACAATCACAACAACAGCCTCCATTACTTACACTGTATTTTGTCTGGGTATTATCATCAGTCTTCTTTTTATATCTGTCAACCTTGACGCACAAATAATCACCACACTTCTGCCAATGCATCTTACAGTCTGCTACATTGAACAAATTTCGCACACATAATTCTTTTCGACTGGGGATCTCAATCAACATGACACGAGCAGGAGTGTTGAGTTGCTCAGGAACCCAATAGGCAATCATGTTGTCCGTCGGTGACCAGGAAAAATCCCTATGGAAATATGCAGAAGGAATGTTAAAATGCGATACTAAATTCAAAACTTGTAAGATACGAAGATGAAAAGAGAAAACAAGCACATTAAATAATGAATTCTAAAATAAGCCTCAGTAGTATCTAAATATGAAAAGGGTTTACAGCAACATTTTTAATGCTACACAGATGATATAATAGTAACTCCTTGATTTCACAATATCTATATAACTATATATATATAAGCAATTTTTATACATACTATTTTGGTATTTTCATTACTCAATATCTGTAATTTTCAAACACATGTCAATTCATGAGATTTCCCATATAAAAAAATTAGAGGAAAGATATTTCATGTTTAAAATCATATTTTCATGCAAACTTTTAACATAAAAGAATATTCTACAAGGCAACGTAACAATATTTACCTCACTGCATCCACTTTTAAACTCTTTTTATCCAATAAACCAAATGACTGGATAAGAGAAAAAGAAGAGAGAAAATTAATATTCCACTCAAAAAGGAAAAATGGTACCTACATATAAAATCTGTATAACAAATAAACCGAGTCCTAAAACATGTTTTTTTCTGAATGCCATCATTCCACATTGTATGAACAAATCTGTGTGAAAGTCACTTTGGGAGTTCCAAGTATGTTGTGGTCAAGGCAAATAAAAGGAGAGAGTGGAAGATGATACTGCGTAACAATTACACCAGTTAAGACATTTACAACAACTGCAGATCTCGATGTGATTTTCTAAACAAAATATGTGCATAACAATCAGGATATTTTTAGATGGTGAGCATGCAATGTCGAATCATCACAGCACACAGGGTTTCTCCCGGCAGGCACAAACATTTGGTGCCATTTCTTTTAGGCATTTAGAAAAACACACAACAACATCACTACTCAGAACAAGGACTAAGAAACAAAAACGTACCGGGGTCTCGTATATACTAATAGCGTCTTCCCCAATCCTGGCAAAGAAATTGCCGTCAAAGCTCCATCTGAAAGAGAAAAGTGAATAATTCTGAATAAGGGGCTGATAAACCTGAAATGTTTTACACCAATATAAGTTACAGAATGAAAAATATACGAAATTACATGTTTGTATGGTTTGAAAAGGAAAAGGCTGTAATATTTATCAACCTAAATACACTGCTTTGAACTTCTGTTTCAAAATATCTTTATCTCTTGATTCTACCAACCAGTGTGTGTAATAAGTTATCATTCAAGTCAAAATAAATGGATCATGGTACTAAACAAAGATGAATTTATAGTCTGCATCCTCACCAGAGTGACGGCTCACCCAATATACATCATTCATGCCCCAGCAAGCTAATTCCTCCAAAATCCTGAACTCCCAGGGAACTTACAGTGCAGCCACCTGTTAAGTATTTCGTATCAACAGTTTGCCAAGAGCTTTCTCTACCTATAGCTGAATACTTATTCACACCTGAGTCCAGTGAAAAAAGGTGAAGTCCCTTCCCTAAGAGTACAATGTTGGGGGGGGGGGGGGGACGACGACACCACACACCACACCCCTGAGCCCAGCCATTGGTGTTGTACCAGAGTCATTGTGATTACAAACTCAAACTGTCAAACTCTCTTGCTCCGCTACTACTGACTTCTTTGTAATATCTTAGTGTTTCTTACAGCAAAACAAATAGATAACTTAGCTAAGCATGCAAAAGAAAATGATATCTGTTTCCATTTGACGTGAACACATGATTGATACAATACTACAGGGATGCCCTCAAGATGAAAAGTACTGAACGTTTTCACATACTATACAATAGACAAATCCAGTCTCATTTTTCGGAAGAAGTCAGAAAAATATCCTCCATCAGCGACCTTTTCTTGAAGCCATTCTTTGAATTATTTTTCACTCCTTTATCAAAAGTTTACACATTACCGTCGCCCCGTTCAACAAAATCCTCCTTGCGGAACTTCATGCTTGAATCTCGAGATCTATTCTAGATATATCTAGATCTAAATTCCAAATATAAGCACTTTAGAATAAATAATACGAGTCCAGATCTAGTTAGTCCAAACAGTCAAATCACAAATCAAACAAGATATCTAGGGAGTGTTTAATGAACAATGGCGAAATATGACAATAAGTGACAACTCCACTAATAAAGACAGAACAAACAAAGTGACGTTTCGGGTATAACCCTGCGTCAGACAACAAACGAGCAATATCTAAAATCTAGATCTAAGTACTACCTCAAGCATCACGCAATGTGATGTCAGAAGAAAAACAGAAAGGAGGAAGAAAAGAAAAAGACAGTGATGATAAGAAACGTAGTTGAGGGGATGTGAAGAATGAGCGAGAATGGGAGGTTCAGATCTAGAATGAAATAAAAATATTAAAATAAGTAAGTAATAAAAGGTGAGAAGGAAATAGAGAGGAGAGAAATATATATATATATATATATAGAGAGAGAGAGAGAGAGAGAGAGAAAGAGAGAGAAAAGGATGAAAAAAAGGCAGGGAAGAAAGAAAGGGAGAGAGAGAGGTGTGAGTATGGGAAAGAAGAACGATAAAATAGGATAACTATAAGACTAGATCTATATCTCACTGGGTCTAGAAAGAAGAAATGATAGAGAATGAATGAAAGGAAGTATCAACCAAGACAAAAATTTACACCGAAGGTGTGACATGTATACAAATTACGCGTATTGTCATATTTCGCCTTTGACTTCACCCCACTGTGGCTCCTTCGTATTAATGAACAATGAAAATTCGAACCAGTGATGGGCGGAAGAGAACAGGAAAAGCATGAATGTCCGGTCAAATAGTTTTTATAGGCTCGGGAACCGGACAGATCGGTGACAGGTATAAAATAATCGCCCGGGATAAAAGTTCCGATAATTTTTTAATTATTTTCGGGCGGAAATAAATCGAGATGCGGAGAATTTAGAAACATACGGAGAATTTCGAAATGTACGGATTTCCATATAAATACGGAAAAGGGCATCCCTGGATACTAAGACTGTTAGTGAAATACTTGATCAAATCAACTTACTTGAATATAGGCCATGTACTCCGACTTTCACAATGAAATCCTCTCTTCTTAGTGCCTGAACGTATATCCCAGATTATGATGGCTTGGGGGTCTTCATGGCTGTCTTGTAGAGGACTGAAAGTCACTAGGTATCTGAAAGTAATGAACGTGTGTATAAGTCACAAAAGAAATCTACAAGTAACAGTATTACCGTAACAGGCAAAACTGACACAATCTTTTCTTTCAAACAATATTTATTTAATCTATACATGCCTGTAAACAACCAATTCAAAAATTGTCAGAAAATTGGCGCATACACAAACGGATATTGTATTTTTATGCCATGCACAGTATTTACATGTAATATGGAGGGAGTATAAAATCTATGTGTGCGTGTTCTAATTCTAATAGAGGAAAAATATTTTTAAAGACTGAATTTACCAAACTAGCTTAGATCTGCTGGATCTAGATCTAAATGAAATTTTATTCCCGCAAGTGGACTGAAGTTGATGCATAATTCAAGCAGTCTTTACAGTATAAAAACAATAACATGTACCTAGCTCTGGAATCTTCCTTAGGTACTAAAACTGAGATAAGAAGTCCCTATTTCTGTCTTTCTCTTTTAACCTTCAACACTTAAATTTATTTCTGACAGTTCCTTTAAATTCAAGAAGATTGCTGGCAAGTAAGTGTGTGACACTGACTACTGGCAGTAGTGATGGGCACATCAGATCTCTTGATCTAGAGTTTACACGATTGGCAATTACAAGATCTGTCAGTACATTGAGGTACAATTAGAATCGAGCTTTCAACTGCCATGATCCACAAAACAAAAATCATTCAGATCTAGATTAAACATGATCCTTCATTGACTTCATTGAAAGAATTATTCCATGAATGAGAATGAAACGCTGTTTTTTGAGTTACTTTTACAACTTCAAACTAGGCCTGCCTGACCTAAATCCAGAGAAGATCGTCATACTCGTCGAACATGTTCCTTTCCGTGGCAAAATTAATTTCTTCCGACTAACATTTTGGCGACAACAAAGAATTATAGTAGTCGGAAAAATAAAGCCAGAACATTATGTGTTTGAAGATATCTCATAGAGCAGTTGCCTGAGCGATGAGCATGTGTTCAGTATCACGAGAGAGTTTGCGCCGCGAGTACGAATCATGAGGTATAAGGCAATGCCAGAGAAAGACAGCGGGGCAGTGTGTGACACGCAGATAGATCTATTTTTATCTCGCTTCGTGGGCAGTAAGAAATAACGGAATCCGCCAATAGTCCGAAGATTTACAGGTATGTCTAGCTCTATTTATATGCCATATCAAAGAAGCAACACCCACAAACACTTTGTTTCATTGAAATTTTCCGTCAACCACAAGTGATCTCAGGTTGAACAAAGAAGAAACATAAAAGATAAGAGAAAGACGAAAGGAACAGTAGGACCTACCAGCAGCACCCTCAACCGCCCATGCAGTTTGTAAGATGAACTTGAAGAAAGCATTTCAATGCGATACCTTGTGGGATAACTCTAATTACTTACCATAGGAGGACAAATCAATAACAGAAAAAAATTAAATAAAAATCAATTCTTACAATATCACTTACTTTTCACAGGGAGAAAAATCAATCAGCTGGACACCAAGATGACTGAAGCGCATTATTTGTGAAAATTCTGGCCCTCCCCAAAGGGCAATTCCCTTTTGATGAAATGTAGCAAGATAATTACCCTGGGGTGACCACCTTACATATGTCTCTGTCCATCTCTGCAGACACAAAAGGATATCACATTTTGATGAATATTTGTACATAATATACATATAAATGAATTTCTGGAACAAAATACAGTAGAGGAAAAAAAAAAAAAAAGATTTCATAGCTAACAAAGAACAAAACAAAACTTACAGCTCTTTCTTCAACATTTGTTGGTTCCGAACTATTAAGAAAAATTGCAGTTTTGTCTCCCTCAGCATAGATGACGCTAAATTGGTCATAGCAATCCTTGTTCAGTAGCCAGCTACGAAGATTTCCCTGTGAATCAATTGGCAAAACACAAACATGTAATGTGCTGATATAAAGAAGATTGTATTCAGATAAAAATGAAACTTACATTTAGAGCCTGAACAATGAAAATGAAACAATCAAATAAACAGGTTGAGCATGTCGATTGGTATCAATCACTTTATTCTTGTGCAAGAGGATCTTTTTAACCATTATTTTTAATGACAATGCAGGCAAGCACAAATGCCACAGCAATGCTGTATAGCATATGTACCAAGCATGATGGACAGGACAAAGAAAATTATCTTTAGATAAAATAAAACCAAGCACATTTGTACTGACCAGATCTTGATATGGTCTTGGATCTGGTGGTGCCCACTCATCCGGGATAGTCATATACCTAAGATCAAATAGAGCAGAAAACTACTCATATGACAACAGTACCAAAACTGAAAAGAAATCTTTACTTTAACGACAGGCATCCGATTTTTATACTTTCAGAGGCTTTTACAGCATCAGCATGCAAAAAAAGTCACAAAAACCTCTAGATTAACGGTGAAAAAAATAATCAGGGATGTAAATGGCACATGAAAAAAATATATCTGAAAGTCTCTGAAATGTGACATTTTAAGACACCGATCACCTCCTGTACCATATTTAATCTCACACTTACAATAACATTATCATGCAATGCCATCTTTCTCAACCTTCCTGATATAACTAGAAAGGAATTCATCATTACAATCTTATGTTGACAGCCAGAGTTTGTACCTAGACATAGAACTTAGATCTAGATCGATCACATTTAATGGTGAATCTCGATCATTAAACCTAAACTTTTGACAGGTCATCCCCAATTTGTTAAATTGTCTAGATCTACATTCTGGAGCTAGCTTACCTTTAACCTAGATCTAGAGTTAGCTGTTTTGAAGATTTGCTTGTTATAACAGTCTCTACCTATTTTGAGCTGCTACAAGTTTCTCTTCAGTTGAGAGGATTAAATAAAGCTAGAAAGTAAATTCAAACAAAGCAAGTAATACAAGTGATACATTAAAGAGACTTACTTTTCAAAGTCTGAGAATTGGTTTACTATAAATACATGTTGCTTATCCAGCTTATACCCGTTAGTGACCTTCACAGCTTCCTGGGCATTTTGAGGAGATGAAAATTCAAGAAACATATATCTGCAATAAAGAGAGGACCAAAATTACAATACTAAATTTTTTGTTTAAAGATCAAGGTAGAAGGAAAATGGGGAAAGTTCTAAAGTGGGGTACCGTACCAAGCATGACACACGAAAAGGGGTTAAATTTAATACATTCTCTGTCATCTAATCATAAACCATATTTCCAAAGTTAAACAACACTTAAGTTTAGTAAATATATGTCAATTCAAAACATACTATTTACTCCACTTTCACTGACCACCAGGTTCATTTCACCTGGTATAATACTTGTCTTTGCAGCTCAATTTCTTATTATGCCAGGGTTACTTTTTGCTTGTTTCATTGCAATTTATCTTGTCCATAAAATATGGAGATCTCAGTGTGAATTAAGGAGGCAATTATATCCAGGATAAATGACAGGAAAGAACGAGGGCCCACAAGCAGTGCCCGCTAACCACCCACATGTTGGGTTAGGCAACTTAGGTTCATTCACTATCAGTCGCAAAATTACAAAAGTCAATATTCTATGTAATTGTAATCATAATGTTTGTGTTGTTCTGTTTTCTGTTATAAGAGATCAGAGAGAAAGAAGAATGGAAATGGGAGTGATAGATTAAGTAGAGGCACACACACACACCTACAACAAATTCACACATTAAGATTCATTTCCCTTAAGTTTAAGTGCCTTGACAGTTCCCCACTTTCAAAGTCCTCTACACACAAAAACGCAATGCAAGACTTGCAGGTTGAGATGAAACAAACCATGAAAGCAATAATAATCAATTTAAGTATGAGAATTGAAACAAAACAAATATAAATAGACAGAAGGGAGGAAGAATTTACTCATACCCTTTTGTAGTGCCTTCCTCATCAACTGGATAAAAGGTGTTTACAACAGTTCCAAACTTTGAAAACAGTTTTTTGATTACATTTTTCAATTTATCCAGACGGTCTTTGCCCACTTTAGGGATACAGTCAACTATTATGACAGAATCCAGACTGTCAGTAGGCTTGGGTTTTTTCCGAATGACATCGTTAAGAAGTTCTGAGAGAAAGAAAAAACCCCATTAAATTTCAATTCAAAAGTAGACTATGATGGAAAAACTTAAAATAAAACCATATTCACTAACATTACACACTATCAAAATGTATTCACATCCTTTACCTTACGTTACACAACCTTACTCTTTGAGTGCCAAACTAGGTTGTTCTATGACAACATATTGGCTGTGGGTCTTACCTCTCAAATATTGTTATAAATATAAACGAATACTGCCAGTGTTATATCGTCTTGAGTGCCAATCGCGGATCTATCAATGCTTCCGCTATGGTGTTATAATAGTTATATGCCAACGTATCGGTTGTGGGTGTTTCCTCAACTTCGTGTGACTGCATTTTTTGTGCATTGTTTTTCACTGACATATTTACTGCTTGAACTCATTAGTGTGTAGATTCCTAGACAGGAAGACGCAGACTAGATTCAATATCTGTGGTGTGTTTACTATTTCTAAGCTTCCTATGTGTTTCTGATGGCAGACGTTAGGACAAGGATTCTTCTCTCTTATGTCACTATTGCATTTGTAACCGTTCGGTACAACAAAATTAATGATAAAAATAAAAACAGAAAATGCAGACGATTGAAACAGAACAATGAAATGTGCATAATAAACAAAGACAGTGCAATAGCTAAAAATGTGATAAATGATATCGTGGAAGTGGTGCTATAATAAAATCACGACCTTTAGTTTCAGAAAGGAAAATTATTTTTTCCACTGGGTTTTCACATAATTAGGGGGAGATTAAATAAAACTTATTTGAACTGCATTCCCATTACAAAATCTGGCTAGAAATTCCTATATAGCCAATCATTCCTTGTGTCACCGGGACATCAATTTTAAGTACCCAGATGCCTATTTGATGCAAACTCATGACCCTGAAAGCGTCTTTTCGCACGTTTACCAATCAGAAAGCATAATTTTATAGAAGAGGATTAACTTTGGGGTGGTATTTTTACAGCACGCTGTGTCGATCATGCAACATACATTCAGAGTGGGGATAGTATCTATACGACTGTCGAGCAGTGCCAGATGTCTAACACTTGCCTATGGTGTGAGGATGGTATTTTCACATCTATATGGTGTGTTAGGATTAGCCTCCTTATGAATATGACAAGTGCCTACACATGAATTTGAATTTTCCAGATGCCAGCATCATTTAATCCCTCGTAACCAATCTATGTTAATCGACCAATAACATGTAATCTTACAACGATTAACAAGTACAGGACGAGTACTCTGAAGAATGGACAAAGAGAACAATATATTAGCGAAGAATCAATACACCATTACTCATAATAACATAAATCTTGGATAGGCACGACATCCAGCAACGGCTGCAGTTGTATTACAAAAAAAAATCGGGATGGGCCAACATTAAATCGGAATTTCGCAAAGTTTTCCCTAAAAATCGGAATAATTCCGATTAAATCGGGATAAACGGCAGGTCTGTGTTTAGTTTGAATGAATAAGCCGATTAGACCTAAATATAGTTGAAGTTAATTCTGTTCAGAAGACGGAAGCTGTCTGATCCTTAACTTCCTTTGTTTTGTTTACCTGTACCTGTCATTTTCCCCTGGTTATATGCCTCGGCCTTTGATATCATTAATGTTTACTGTTTGAGACGAGTATTTTTATCATGTCGCTCATTACCAAAATAAGCATTCTTAACATATCAATTTTTTGGACTTTTAGACTGTGAGTATTGAAATAATTGACTTTTTAAACATGGATTTTAAACATTCTTCCATTTTATCATCTCAAATCTTTACAATCTTCGTCATTCGCAGTCAAGCTAACCATTTTCCCCTGTATCAATGAGGGGGGAAACGTAAACAAAGAAAGATCAGTACTATCGTTGGTCATCGGCCACACACTGACCACCGGCCTAGGCTCCCTGCTACACGTACCGTCGTCAAACTACAAGGAGGACGATGACAATAATATTCCAGCAAAAAACTTGCCTGAGAACTTTCTCAACTGTGCCCTCTTAAATGCTAGATCAGTGTGTAATAAACAAAATTCTAAACGATTTTATAACGGAAAAGATCTCGACATATTTTTTAAACTGAGACATGGCTTACTAATCAGGATAGCATTGATTTAAGCCTGCTGGTACCAAAAGACTTCGTATGAAAAGCAAAATAGGAAAAAGGTGGTGGAGGCCTCATTGTAATAATACAAAAAAGGTTACGCCGTGTTCGATCTATTCATCGTTTGAGCACCTCCAAATTCGTTTGACACATCACAATGCCTTCTACAATATCCACTTAATATACAGACCACCGCCGTCTAAAAGAACAAACTCAACAGTGCCAATTTTCAAAGAAGAATTTGAAGCCTTTTTAGTCACATCTATCTCGAACAGGGTCGATTGATATCGATGGGAGATTTTAATTCCCATGCTGAACTACATTCTTCTCCATTAACCAAATCCTTTCTTCCTTCAATCTTACACAACTTGTCTCTGAACCTACTCATGAAGATGGACATACACATCAAGATTTTTTCAGATCATTCCACAATACTGTTCAACCTCAATTTCCAAAACCTCTACCTATGAGCAAAATGATAACTTTCAGAAAAACCAAGGATCTTAACATACAGCAATTAAAAATGGCTATCAATGAAAATAACATCTGCTCTAAGGTCACTGAAGTACCCGGGGTTGAAAACAAAGTGAAAGCGCTCTATGATTCAGATTGCAAAAATGCTACATTAACCTGAGATGGATACATAAAACTCATCAGTGTTTGGATGAAGTAACAACCAAACTGTTGATTCTTGCATTTGTCATCAGTCATCTCGACAAGTGCAATGGCCTACTACATAACATCCAATCTGGCCAGATAAAGGATCTCCAACAAATCCAAAATCAATGCACATGTGTTGTCACCAGGACAAAAACCAAAGATCACATCACGCCAGTTTTAAAAGACCTCCACTGGCTTCCAATTCACAAGCGCATCGAATTTAAGATTGCTTGCAGTTTAAAACTCACTACATGGAACAGCTCCGAAATATGTCTGAACTATTACTGGTATACAAGCCACCCCCACCCAGTGAGGTCTGGGAATAAATCCCTCCTTACCTCACCCATTCCAAATACGAAATTAGGCATGAAAGCCTTCTCATTCAATGGTCCCATAGTCTGGAACTCTCTGCCAATGATCATCAAGAACAGCATTCACTTCTATTCCTTCAAAAAACAGTTAAAAATATATTATTTTCGAGAGACTTACTGCTGATGTCAATTTTTATTGACTATTTCTTGTATTTCTTTGATATTGTAAAGCGCCTAGAGCATCTCGATGTATGGCCGCTTTTGAAATCTCCATATTTTATTATTAATAAAAATACGTTGTTGAAACACCTGCCTTCCTCACTATCATTGGACAGCTGTATTTGTGGGGAAAAAAGAGTGAGAGAGGGTTGTAAAATATGTGAACGTGTGACACTTTCTTTCACTTTCATGATCCATCAGTCCTTCCCGGTAAAAGCGCAGACTAGCAGACAAGCTACAACGCTGACTGTAGCAGACAAGCGGGAAATCTTTTAGAGTCATAGCCTTTCCAGACAGGACTGCTAAAATATCAGCAAACAAAAAGAACAAAGCAGCTTTAATTGCATAATCTAGATCTAATCTACATGCAACTAATCAAGTGCCCAACGTGACACCAATAATGACTGACAAAAGAGACAATGTCAATCCTGGCTGAAACTGAAATCGAGAAATTTAGATTCCAGAAGTTATTTTCCTGATCAGACCTAATTTGGTGTGTAGACGAGATCTAGAATCTACACGTTTAGAGGATTGTTTTAATATTATTTCTGTTCCAAAGATCCCAAGGGATTTTTGTTAAAAGACCAGATTGAGAGGGAGAGGCAGGAAACCATATTGAGAATGGTCATTGTCAAGAAACAACACATCTTGCTTTTATGTTGAACCCTGATTTGATGATCTATTCGATTACCTTCATCTGTAACGTCATCAACAAAGTCTTCTGGATCACTAAAATTTGGTTCTTCCTCTTCAAACAATTCTTCTTCATTTTGGGATTCACTATCTCGGGTCTTCCTTCCCTCCGTTTCCACTCTGCCGGCCGCCATCGTGTTGTGTGTGTGTGTCACCGCGTGTTCCTGTCGGCCTCCGCAGTAAACTTCTGCGCATGTCTCAGACATATTTGTCTGGGTCTTGAAAGTGGATAGGATGACGATTCGGGAATTATTATTTTCATTTTAGGTTTACTAACAGACAATGCGTTTGCTCTGAGAATAACAATGATCAGATCAGTCAATTACATCCCTAAAGATCTTATGATGTTTGCTTTTATTCATTTGACATTTGATTACTTTCTTTGACATTTTGGATTGCAGCACTGCGACGAAGCTTTAAATGAATCAAACTCCAGCTCGATGAGATTCTAGATGTATAGATTTATCTACTTTCGCTTTCACCTGTTTTGCGTTATTTCATCACCACTGGGCCGAACTTGTAGTTGTAGAGAGCCACCCACCACACCAGTGTCGTGTACGAAAGGACCTTGAGAGTCGTCAGAGTAATAAATCAGTTTAATCTTTGCCTTGTTTTCCCCTCATATATCTTTAAGCTCATTTTTCCGGTGACAATTGTTGAAATTTAGTCTTGGTGTAGATTTAGATCTAAATTTTCTAAATTAGAGTAAACGAGCGAAGTAATTTATTTAGAAATGTATTTAGATCTAGATCTAGATCTAGATTAGATCTCTAGGGATAGATCGAGAGCTAAATCTAGATTTAGATTCTCTTGGTGTATATTCTAGATCTAGAGTAAGATTCTTTTTCTTCATCACAACTTGATTCTAGATCTCGATCAAGGAGGTCCAACTCAGTTCTTGAGTACTCACCTACTTAATTTAACCACAAACTGACGACAATCTAGAATGAAGTCTTCAGTAAGGCTTTTTTATTATTATTAGTGCCTGTAGATCTAATTATATTTTTATTCAAATATCTTCTTTGCCTCTCAGATCCCGGCAGTGGACAGGTAAGCACCTGTACGGGAGTAAAGGATCATGTCCTCTGCGAGTCTCCTGCTGCCTTGCAGGTCAGTCTTGGCTGACAAAAGGCTAAGGGGCTTAACCCTGACAGGAAACAACCTGATGTCTTCCAGGTCAGTCTTGACTGACCAAAGGCTAAGGAGTTAACCCTGACTGAAAATAACAACCTGCTGCCTTGCAGGCTGGTCTTGAATGACCAAGGTTAAGGGAGTTAACCCTCACAAAAAATAACAATGCCTGGTAGGGGGTCTCAAGGTGGCAAGCCCACCATCTACCTAGGGTACAGTGGGCTAATCCCTGCTTATATAAATCCAAAATCTTCTTTCTTTTTCTTTATCAGTTCCCATTCTACCTTTCGGTGTATGGATTCAGATGCTCTTTCTCCAGGATGCCCTGTCCTGGCATTTTCTGTTTCCTGCCGAAAATGTTAAATTTCTGTGCTTCATTTCCTCTTTTATATATTCTTCCCACTTTCTCCGAGGTCTGCCTTTTGGTCTTTTACCTTGGGATTTAGCACTGTATACTCATTTAGCTTTTCTATTGTCATTCATTCTGTTAACATGCCCAAACCATCTCAATTGATTTGTTTCTATATTAATCTTAGTTTTTATGCCATCTGCTTTGGTTTGATCTCTTATTGTTGTGTTTCTGATTTTGTCTCTTTTAGTTTTCCCTACTACTCTTCTTAGATATTTCATTTCAGCTTCCTGTACTCTACTGTATTTTCTACTGTCTAAGGTCCAGGTTTCACTGCCATAGAGGAGAGTAGGACAATAAACTGTATTGTATACTGCCATTTTGATTTTTGTTGACAATTCTTGCTTACCTACAAATGCCTTTCCTAGATGGTTATATATTGCACTTGCCTTTTGATACTCTGGCTGATTTCTTCTCTTCGTTTTCCCTCAAAGCTAATCATTACTCCTACACTCCTAGGTAATTGTATCTTTAAACTTGTTCTAAATTCTCCCTGCCCAATTTAACACTTTGTGTTTTAGTTTTAGCTTCCTAGTTACTAGCATTGTTTTGGTTTTCTTTGCATTTACTCTCATTCCTCTTTTATTTAGTTCACTGTTCATAATGTTGATGTTCGACTGAAGGTCACTTTCTGATTTTCCAAACAGAACTAAATCATCGGCAAATGAAAGCATTGATACATTTACTGGTTTGAGCTTCCACATACCTACATTCATTTTCTTCATTTTTGAGGATGTCTTTGCGACTGAATCCATAAATGTGATAAACAAAAGAGGGTTTAGGACACAACCCTGTCTTACTCCTATATCTACATCAAATTCTGTTGATATGTTTCCAGCTACTCTCACTGCACATATTGGTTTATTGTAAAAAAATTAATGGCTTCTATCAAATATTGCTCTACATTGTGTTCTTTTAAGGAATGCCATAGTTCGTCCCTCCTCACAGTGTCAAACGCCTTCTCTAAGTCAATAAAACACAGGTGCAAGTCAATGTTTCTCTCAAGGAATTTTTCTATTATTTGTCTAATTGTAAATATGTGGTCTTGTACACTTTTTCCTTGTCTAAATCCACTGATGCTCTTCAATCTGATCCTCTACTGTTTTCCTTAGTCTCATTTCCAGTATCCTGGCATATACTTTTCCTGGAACGCTAAGTAGTGATATCCCTCTATGGTCTATAGTTTAAGCATTCCATAGTTGATCCTTTCTTATGTATATTGTACTACCGTTCCCTTTTTCTAATCGTCTGGCACCTGTTTGGACTTCTGTGCTTGTTGGCATATTGCATGTAATAGTTTGTCTGCCTCTCTCCCTTGGTTTTTAATCATTTCTGGATAAATTTGATCTGCTCCTGTGGCTTTTCCTGATTTCATTTTTCTTATAGCTGTTTGGATTTTCTTCCATTGATATATCTACAGTGGAACTCGGTTATAACGAGAGCCCCGTTCCAAGCAAAAAGTGTCGATATTCCCGAGCTCTCGTTATTCCCGGGCCGTCTAATTTTCTTCCGCTCCTTTGTAAACTCTCCGCTTGAGTAATCAGAAAGGATCTTGTCTTTGTCCTTTAGAATTGTGTACAAAGTACTAGAGGGAATGTTAAATCGACGACATATCTCTGCATTGGTACATGTAGTTTCTTTCTTCTCCACTTCTTCTATTATGGAAACTTTCGTTTCAATGGTTAGCCTCTTTCTTTTTTGAGAATTCATGGTGTAAAAATTAAAAAAAAAGTAAATAAATAAGACGATGATTGTGGCTAACACAAGAACAAAGGTATCGACCGATCAAAACGCTTTGGCTAGTAGTGGCTGTAGTGTAGGCCAATGAAGTAGGCTACACATGTGTACAGTTTGCTATGCCGCTGCGCTGCGTGTGAGTCGATCGATAATCACAACGCTTTGGCTAGTGCTCGCTGGTAGCGGGCCTACACACGTGTATAGCCTACGTACATTGTACTGTATGGTACAGTACTCGTTCTTTGTTACTAATGTTACCTTCTCCCGCTCTATGGCTTGATCGTGAATGCGTGTTGTGATATGTGTATGGATGAATGTGTGTGGTTGTTGAAAATTATGATTTTTAATTTCAGATAACCATTTTCGAGTTCTCGTTATTCCAGGTCTCTGGATCGTTTGGTGTCGTTAAAACAGCTCTTTTCCAAGAGAAGAAATAAGGAAAAAAACGGGGATTTGAAAAAGTCTCGTTATTAACGAGCTCTCGTTCTTTCCGGTGTTGTTAAACATGAAGCACCACTGTACATCTTCAGCTGTCTCCTCTGGATTGTTACTCCTACTAATTGATCTTCACTCCTTGTTTCATACTTTCTGGGGGGATTATGTAATTGGTGAAAATGCTTTCTCCATGTTTATATGATTTCGCTGTCTTCTTTCATTATTTCTCCTTTAGCATTCTTAATTTGTCGTATTGGGCATGCTTTTGTCTTTCTCATGTTCTTCATTGCTCCCCAGAACAGCTTTTGGTTTCCTTGATAGCTTTCTTGAAGTCTTTGTCCAAACTCTCCCCATTGTTCCTGTTTTGCTTTCCTAACTTCCTCTTTGGCGATAGTTCTTTTATTCACGTAATCTATCCTATCCTCTGGTCTCTTTGTTTGCAAGTATTTCTTCCAGGCATTCTTCTTTTCTTTGATCTTAGTTTTGACATTCTCATTCCACCATGCTGTTCTTTTCCTATCTCCTTTAATTTGTTTCCTACCACATACCTCTTCAGTACAACTGAGGAATGTTTCTTTATACATCTGCCACTTTTCTTCTATTCTGCTATCATTCAGATCCATCTTTCTTTCACTGATAAATCTTTTTATTTAGTTCCTCTATTTTGAGTTTAGTAGCTTTCTTCTCTTTCCTTTTCTGTTTGTTTTCTTCAGTCAGTAATCTCATTTTGGCAATCACGAAGTGATGATCACTAAATATTTCTGCTCCTCCGTTTACTCTTGCATTCAATGTACTGTAAAAAAGAGAGAAGTCTCTCTCCATTTGGAGAAGTTGTTGTCTCTCCTTCTTTACCTTTACTCCTCCTGACGTTTCTACATTGTTGCCTACTCTAGCGTTTAAATCTCCTAAAAGTATTAGTTCCTGTTTGGGTTTAAGATTCTCTGCAGCTATTTGTAGATCGTTTTCTTCTTTAGTTGCGTCTTCGTTTGGTCCATAAGCTATTAATTATTTAATTTCTCGTCCTTTTGGTTTAATATTTACCTCTAATAGCCGGTGACTTATAAATTTCCCACTTTCTACTAGTAGCTTTTCATGCCTTTTATGCACTAGGAGGCTGTATTTATATTTGAGATGTGGGTTCAGGAGAAGGCAAGCCTTGTCTAGACGGTTTGGATTAGACCATCTTTTGCACAGCACATAAACGGGACGATCCATTGCTGGGGTGAGCAGTAGCTTCCTAACTGAGCTGGTTGACTTTAAGCAGTTCTGTCCAACGTCTTGCGGTGATTACTGTTGACTAGTCAGGTCTAGTTCCTCTGCTGATACCCGCATCCACCATGCTGCTCTCCATAGTTTCCATGTAACCCAATTAGGGTGGCTGAAGGGTACTTGGCCTTGCCAAAAGGCTTCCCATGATTTAGTCCAGGACTGTTTATTGAATATTCACAGCTACCCCATTACAGGGCACTCCCTATCCGCCACCTGGGGACTGGCTTGGTTGGAGTGTATGACTTCTCCTGGCGTTTGACAGTCTATCCGAGAACTTCCAAGTTCCCAAGTTATATCGTGCAGAATACTGCGCCCCTGTATGGACACGAAGCTCGCACACCGACTTAATTGATGCAAAATGGGAGTCCATGAGGACTAAAACAGGCTGTCTAAAATCTACACCGCCACAGGGGCTTCCCACCCTGAGCGCCATCCCTCCGCCTCATTTACGGAGAGAAGAAGCCAATCAAAAAAGCAATTAAAAGAATAAAAACCGCACCAGACAACATCCCTCTGATACGAATCTTTAACGATGCTCCAAAAACATCAAGACTTCGACCAAGGAAACCATTTTATCAGTCAGAACAAGCCAGATACGATCTAAATGATCAGTGGAAAAGAGAGTGGAAAAATGACTCCCCTCAAGGTGGCCATCTGATCGATGATCCAACCTCCATGCATCCAGCCTTTGACACAGAAAGAAAATACTGGGTCAGCTCAAACCGATTATTGACTGGGCATGCCAGAACAGCATATGATATGCACAGATGGCAGCTGAGAGATTCACCAGTTTACTCTCGATGTCACGAAAAAGCAGAGACCACCAAACACATAGTTCTGCACTGCCCTGCAACAAGAATACCTGAAGGTTTCAAAACAGTCATAAAATGCGGTGAAGAATTCAAACAATGGATTGACCGCTTCAATCTAGAGATGTAGTCACACGACACTACTAGGAGGCCTACTCCTGCTCTAGCTCTGTCTTTGACATCTACTCCTGAGAAGATTAAAATATGATTCGGTCCTACATTTTCTATTCCTTGCCCTTTTTACTTTGTTTCTGTAATGGCCAAAATATCTACTTTGAATTTGTCCATTTCTTGAATTAATTCTAACTCTTTTCCATGTATTGCCTAACATTCCATGTTCCAAAAATCACAGTCCGTATTCGTTTCCAAGTTCATCATCGAAATATCAAGCCGGTTATATTATTTTATTTCTCTGAATCAGTTTGTTTTAGATAAGCAGGGGATTAGTCTACTGTACCCTAGGTAGATGGTGGGGTTGTCACCTTGAGGCCCCCTACCAGGCCTTGTTATTTTCTGTCAGGGTTAACTCCCCTTAGCCTTTAATCATTCAAGACCAGCCTGCAAGGTAGCAGGTTGTTATTTTTTGTCAGGGTTAACTCCCTTAGCCTTTGGTTGATCAAGACCAGCCTGCAAGGCAGCAGGTTGTTTTCTTTCAAGATTAACTCCCTTAGCCTTTGGTCGCCCAAGACCTGCCTGCAAGGCAGCAGAAGACTCGTGGAGGGCGGGATCATCTACTTTCCGTACTGTACAGATGCTTACCTGTCCGCTGCCCGGACTAATAATACTATTAAAGGTAAATCAATGTTTGTTTGGACCGTGTTATACTTCACAGCCACTTTACAATTACAATGGTCTCCGTATGAGAGGCGGGGCCTCATGAGACAACAAATAGCGGCCTCTTAGCCAGACAGTCTCTTCGTTAAAAACGGGGGGAGGGGAGAAATCATTGAACAAAATAATCATGAATTACATTATAACGCTAATTTGCCCAGAAATTTAAATCAGGGCAAAACAATAATGAATGCCATTAAAATAGCTAAAGAAGTAAGAAGTGACGTAACTATGCAGAATGGTTAAAAACAGAAATACTTGCTTGAAAAATGTAATAGAATCAAAAAGCATATGAGAAAATTGGAGTAGAGAAATCTTTGAAGACATAAATGATCTTAACACAGAATTTCAACCTTTGCCTCCGGTAAATAAAAGATCAAACAATAAAAGAATCAGAGGAAGTTGTAGTCAGATGGAAAAGACACTGTGACTGTGAGGAAATGTACTCAAGTGGTCAACCAATATCTGAAGACCAACAGCAAGAGGAAACGGGAAAACAAAAGATACAAGGAACAAGAGTAAGGACCACTCAGATCAGAAATAGAATGGGCAATCAAATCTCTCAAGGTTGAAAAAAATCCAGGATTTGATAACATACATGCAGATATGATAAAAGCTAGCGGAGAAGAAGGAATAAACGTATTTCATAATTTGTGCAGACAGATATGGAAAGATGAACAATTGCCTATTAACATTGAAGAGAGCAATTTTCATTCCATTGCCAAAGAAGCGTGATCATGCTTCTTGTTCTCAACGGTAATGGTAGAGCTTTTGATCTGGTACAAGTCTCATATACCGATGCAGTTCCAGATAAAGAGAAATATGGTATTGGTGATCTGATTTTTTGTTTTATTGCATTGAGTTTTGCAGACCATTTGGCCTTCTAACGAAACAAAACCGGTCTCCTAGATGGACTGGAGGTTTTTAAGCGGCCTCCAAGGCATTATACAGTAGTCACCGCTCAAGCACATATGATATCTTTTCATTCTGACCGTTTTTCGCTTCATCAACCCCCTATTGTTAAGTGCACAGTGGCTTGGTCTCACTTCTAAGTGCACGTTCATATTTCCTCAACAATTTATTTTAATCTAGGCATAGCAAAATGTGCAAATTTAAGCCATGTACGATATGGCGCCGAAAAGATGAGAACTGAGAGAATGTGACTAAACAAATGCGCGACATGTTTAACTTGTAAGTGATGACACAACAATAAATCACCAACACCAGATTGTCCTCCCGACGGCCATGTTGGTAATCATCTCTCAATATCCAGTGAGGCTGTCGAGCCAAGGTAGGTTGGTGTAAATGTCAGACAAAGAACTCTGTGTCTCTCTCTTTCTTTCTCTCTCGCTCTTTCACACACATACGCGCATATATACAGAGAGAGAGCGATAGTTGCCAAGCTACTATTACTATAGTTTATATCGTAATTAGTAATAACAGTACAACCACAACATTACACGTGTATTATTGTACTGTAGTGTATTAACAAGTACATGTAAAAATAATGTACGGCAACGTCAGTTGTACAGTGTTAAACGTTGTCGATGGCTTTCACTGAATGAGATGGACCTGGAGATGTTAAGTTTGGCAATTTTTACTTATTTTTATCCATGATCAATCTAAGCGCTAGGCGAATACGTCATACCTGTAACTAAATAAGTAAATTAATTTTTTTTAAAATTAGAACAAAAAAAACATGATGCAATTTAGAACAAGGCAAAAGCGTTCCTTTACCGCTAGGTAAGGAAAATTATGAGATGCACCCCCCGCACACACACACACAAAAGGGGACATAACCGTTATAATGATGGTGACCCGTCGACTACCACCCAAGTGCATGCTTCGTCCAAGTGCACTCTTAAGCTTGTTCCCAATCATCATGCACTTGTCCAGCGACCACTGTTATTAGTGTTATTAAAAGGGAAAAAATTTGTTACACGCAAAGAACTATCTCTGAGGCGGACCAGTCTTGGAGGCAAAGATTTATTTTTCATTCAGTTGAATGTTCCTGCGATTAGTTTTCTTTCAATCAAATTACACGATGTAGTCCTCTGACTGCAAAGCAAATATAATTTTCTTTCAATTTTCTAGTTCTGAATCAAATTAATTTTCTTTCAACGATTACACGATGTAGTCCTCTGACTGCAAAGCAAAATAAAATCCGCCTATGGCATCCAGTCCAAAGAGTGAACAGAAATGGCAAGTACAGGTAGGCCTAGCAAACAATTCATGACAGAGGCCAAGGATCACAGAGGTCAAAGGCGAATAAGGGTCTACCTAGACACTGAGGCTAGATGCTAGATAGACAGACCCCTAAAGCAGTTTACATTGACACTTTCCATTCATATTATATATCTAAACCAGCGCTGTAACAAGGGTATTTTTGTAGAAAAGATGTTATGTTAATGTTTGAACATAAGAAATAAGACTATAACAACACATTTTGATTCTGCTTTTATAATAATCCATTCCATCTTATTTTTTCCACTAGATCTTGTGATGTGAAGTCTGAAATCAAGGCATTGTAATAATGGTTGGGTACAATCCCTCAGGAGACATGCATCTGTCTCACGTTAGTACGCCGCTGGCGGTGCTATAAGTGGAGCAGTTTCCAGGGCTCTCTTTCAACTCTTGATGTTCTCAAAATAAGGTTTCAGGTAAGTTGGCGTGACTAAATCTCAGACAAAAATAAAAATTGTTGTTAGAATTCCAGAGAGGACAATCACGTCATAGCTTAAATGTAAAAAGATAATCTATTTCTTTTCACAGCTTCAAGTGGAACCACTCAAAAGACATCACAATTCAAAATACCATGGTGTGTTTCAAGCAGTGAAAAGAATTTTATCAGAAGAAGGTGTGCTGGCATTTTGGAAAGGCATATGCCTGCACAAGCGTTATCAGTGGCCTTTGGGATTTCTCAAGTAAAATACTGTTTCGTGTTACAGGTTTATTCTCAATACTTCATTCCATCGCTCAATCACATCTTTGACTCTCTGTCTGTCTGTCTCTCTCACTCTCTTTCTTTCTACCCCTATCCCTGTTCTTTTCTTACTCACTCTTTCTCTCTGTTTGTCTGTATCTCTCTCTCTCTCTCTCTCTCTCTCTCTCTCTCTCTCTCTCTCTCTCTCTCTCTCTCTCTCTCTCTCTCTCTCTCTCTCTCTCTCTCTCTCTCTCTCTCTCTTTCTCTCTTCTCTCTTCTCTCTCTCTCTCTCTCTCTCTCTCTCTCTCTCTCTCTCTCTCTCTCTCTCTCTCTCTCTCTCTCTCTCTCTCTGTAATCTCTTTTGCCATCGAACTGTACAAATGGATTGTAATCCTTATTATTGCCCATTGTGAGTTTTTTTCGTTTCTTGATTATTTTGCTTTGAGACATCAATATCTAAGTTAGTTTACTTTTTTTTCTCTTGTTTTGTATTTTTTAATGGCTTAAATACTCTTTAAGTGTCATCGGTGGCCAAATGATTAGGCTGCCTGACTTTAGATCATGAGATCCCAGGTTCAAATCCTGGCAAAACTAGGCCCGACATTGTGTTCCTTGGGAAAAACACTTAACACGCACTTTCCCCACTCGACCCACATGCAAATGGGTGCAAATGGGTACAAGCAAATCTCCCACATGCAAATGGGTGCAAATCTCCACATGCAAATGGGTACAAGCAAATCTCCCACATGCAAATGGGTACAAGCAAATCTCCCACATGCAAATGGTACAAGCAAATCTCCCACATGCAAATGGGGTACAAGCAAATCTCCCACATGCAAATGGGTACAAGCAAATCTCCCACATGCAAATGGGTGCAAGCAAATCTCCCACATGCAAATGGGTGCAAATGGGTACAAGCAAATCTCCCACATGCAAATGGTACAAGCAAATCTCCACATGCAAATGGGTGCAAGCAAATCTCCCACATGCAAATGGGTGCAAGCAAATCTCCCACATGCAAATGGGTGCAAGCAAATCTCCCACATGCAAATGGGTGCAAGCAAATCTCCACATGCAAATGGGTGCAAGCAAATCTCCCACATGCAAATGGGTACAAGCAAATCTCCCACATGCAAATGGGTACAAGCAAATCTCCACATGCAAATGGGTACAAGCAAATCTCCCACATGCAAATGGGTACAAGCAAATCTCCCACATGCAAATGGGTACAAGCAAATCTCCCACATGCAAATGGGTACAAGCAAATCTCCCACATGCAAATGGGTACAAGCAAATCTCCACATGCAAATGGGTACAAGCAAATCTCCCACATGCAAATGGGTACAAGCAAATCTCCCCATGCAAATGGGTACAAGCAAATCTCCACATGCAAATGGGTACAAGCAAATCTCCCACATGCAAATGGGTGCAAGCAAATCTCCCACATGCAAATGGGTACAAGCAAATCTCCCACATGCAAATGGGTACAAGCAAATCTCCCACATGCAAATGGGTACAAGCAAATCTCCCACATGCAAATGGGTACAAGCAAATCTCCCACATGCAAATGGGTACAAAAGCAAATCTCCCACAGCCTGGTGTCTTGTCCAGGAGATGATTATCGTCACCCGTTCCATTTCATGCTATAAAATCTGCTGTACACTTCGGTTCTATGGGCCGTCCTAGTCTTGAGGAACTTTTTTTGACTCTTCAGACTTCTTTTATTGGTTTTATTCACAAAAAAGTATATTTACTAATGTTTGACCACCCCCCTTTTTTTATGTTTATGTTGAATAAATAAAAAATAAAAGAATCCATTTTCATTTCTTCTTTGTTTTTTTGTCTGCAGTATACTTTATTTGAAATACTGACTTATGGTGCTTGGACGTTGTTTCCTGAAAGTTTAACCTCGTATAGATCACTGATCTCCCCATACAATATGTGGGGGTCTTGGTGGTTGTCTTTCTATAGCTATTGTTCAAATCCCCTGGACGTGGTGAGGACAAGGCTTGTGGCTCAAGGAGAACCAAAGGTAAGAGTGACATTTTTTTTAACTTTCTATTTTTATGTCATGTTTTCATTCTTTTCCTTTTGTTTGAAAGTCTGTTTGTAATTTTTTATCACTCTTCCCGTCTGTAAGTAAGGTACTGCATTTTGTTGTATTGAAATGTCATGTTGAATAAATAAAAAAAAAAAATCACTGTCTTCTTCCCCCTGTGTGGGTGGTTTGCAGGTACTACTGGTAGGTCCTACTTTCTTCCATTCACTCTTGCACATTGATCTTTTATCTCGCTGTTTCCTGTTAATCCACACAGAGTTCATCGCATATGGTGGACAAGGTAAATTTCAAGTGGAGCAAAGTCTTTCCCCCCCTGCTACTATCACCTTCTTACAAAGGAGCCACAGTGGAGCAAAGTCTTTCCCCCTACTTTCTTCCCTTCTCTTGCACATTGATCTTTTATGTCAGCTTCTTACAAAAGAGCCACAGTGGAGCAAAGTCTTTCCCCTACTACTGTCACCTTCTTACAAAAGAGCCACAGTGGAGCAAAGTCTTTCCCCTACTGCTATCACCTTCTTAATAGCATGAGACGTTTGAGCGCCAAGGAGGTGCTAATTAAACTTCCAACAATTACGGTTACTTAGAGCCTCATCTGGCCCGTCCTGACATTGGTGGTAAAATAGGTAAACTGATTTCCCTTCATGGCCATTACGACCCATAGACCTGGAGCTTATCCCAGTTTCTGCAGGGTGAAGTGGAACAGGTGATTCACCTCCTTGACAGGACGCTAGTCTGACACAGGCTTTTACTCCCAAGCTAGTGCTTTCTACCCATTCACACCGGGGGTCGAGTGGGGAAAATGCGTGTTACGTGTCATTCCCACAACGGCAAATCTAGCTTTACTATAGTTCAAACCCAGGACCTCATGGTCTAATATGGGTAAAAGCCTTAGCTTTGGAGAGAGAAAAAACTGTGTCAGACTAGCATCCTGTTCAGGAGGTCATTATTATCATGTTATAGCAACCCTATGGGCCGTAATAGCCTTGAAGAAACTTTGCTTACCTTTCTTTTATACTCATTAAGAGGTGTAATTTCTTTGCCCCAGATTTACTCAAATGCTGCACAAACGCTCCGTGGAATGCTTGTGAAGGAAGGCATAACAAGTTTTTACAAAGGTCTCATGCCAGCCTTAGTTGTAGTTGGCCCTCAGATGGGACTCCAGTTTGGCTTTTACTCCGTGTTTACCTCTCTGTGGCATAGATCACGTGGAATCACTGACGGTACATTGCCAGGTAAGTGAAGAAACACTGATTACATTTATATCACAAAGATTGTGCTTGAAATAAACTCCCTTTACTAAATCTTCTTTGATTTATCCACATTTGTATAGATTGACTAAGAAACCAAATTTCTTAATGCACGTATAAATTAAATTCAAGTATTTTGGCAATCAAATCCATATTTTAAAAGTTTGAAATTCTTCTTTTCATTAATATTTTGAAACAAGAAGGGATACGAGAGAAGCAATCTGTATGAAAATATATAGGTTTATCAATTCTTTGTAAAAATTGGTTCTTTTACATTGCCAAAAAAATCCTGTAGATAGATTGTTCCTTGATATGCCATGTTCGACCCATCTAAAAATTCTCATCAAAATTTGCTTGGAGATTTTTATCTAAAAAAGTTACATACCAACGGACAGACAAAGGTAAAATTAGAAGCATAGTCACCTCTTGAAAGTGGCGTCGGTGGTCAAACCATTTGGCTTTCATGAGGGATTATACAGTCCTGGATTTGGATCTTGGATGTTTTAACTCTCATTCTTATTTTCCTTGTGGAGCACACTTGTAATGCATTTCCCCGCTTGACCCAGGTGCATATGAGTATCAGCATGAGCTTGGAAATAATACCTGTAATAGACCAGTGCCTGTCAAGGAGGCGATGTATTATCATCTGTTCCGGTTCCAGATTATATAAACCGTGATTATCTCCACCTCTGTGGGCCGTAATGGTTATGAAGAAACAAGTCATTTATTTTTACTTTACTTTTAGCTTGTTGGCATGCTATCTTGAACATGCTTTTAATGTGGCTTCTTTTGAATTTAAACAAAATGGAAGATTCTGTTCCTGTTAGAATTATGGGGACATGGTGATTCACAAGTAAAATATTTACTCCTCAACCAAAAGGTTGTGGCTTTGTGTCCTGCCAGGGTGAAAGATTATCTGAAGTTTCTCAGGTAAAACCCAACTCTCCTGGTCTAGTTAGGTTGATCACCAACTAGTCCCATCAGAGACAGTTGCTGAAAAGGAGGTCCCCGTGCAGATCAAACCACTCTGTGCATGTTATTAATGTTATAAGATCCCTTGGTTGTTTACGGGACAGTCTGGGCAAAATAAAAATCTTACCTACAATGTTTCATGTATGCTGTGCACACCAGGGAGAAAAGGTGCGCACAATTGAGAAATGTCTGCGCACATTGATGAAACAAAAACAATAGACACAGTTCTTTAAAATCTGTTTATTTGCACTTAATTGAGCACCCAACCTTTATACACACAGACTACACAACAATTAGGGCAAACTTGCATACCAAAAAGCCTGAGATCACCTTAGTTGTTGGTGTGGGTCAAGTCAAATCTAAATCAATTATCTTTTGAAAACTTAAAATTCAATTCTTCTATTCTGTTATAACCGAAATGCTTTCTTTTCAGATTCCTTTGAGAGCTTCATATGTGGCTCAGGCTCTGGGTTTATATCCAAGTTTTTTGTCCATCCTTTTGATGTGATAAAGAAGCGGCTTCAGATTCAAGGCTTTGAAGAAGCCAGGAAGCCGTTTGGAGCTGTCCGTTCCTACCATGGTGCATTGCATTGCTTTGTGTCCATCTTCAAGGAGGAGGGGTTGGTTGGACTTTATAAAGGCCTCACCCCGGCGTCATCAAAGCCTCATGTGTAGCCGGATGTCATTTTCTAGTTTATGAGCAAGTTTGTAGAGCGATTTATTTGTTACACCGTGCACAGTCATGACATTGTCTACACTTTACACACCACGTATAATATATATATATATATATATATATCTTCTTAGATATTTCATCAGTTTTCATGATGGACAAGTCAATGTCAACTTTCCTGGCGGATTTTTATTGAAATACTAAATTATCCTTGAGGGGGGGGGGGGGGGATTGTGAGTTAAAAGGATCAGTTTACGCCGTTCTGGCTTGTAGCGTTGAAGTATGATCAACTATATTTATCAAACAAGAAGTCCCGCACTTCCACTTAGGTATTATGTGGCTCCTTGGTGCGCGCTGCTGATAGTAGTGATACATCCTACTTCTTTCCTTTTACTTTTCCACTTAGGTATTATGTGGTTCCTTGGTGCGCGCTGCTGATAGTAGTGATACATCCTACTTCTTTCCTTTTACTCTTTCAATTATCTTTTTTTATTTGTGTCTTGCTATTTCCTCTAAATTCACACAAAGGTTTTTCATATGATAGACAGGTTAAACTTTAATGAAACAAACAAACAAAGCATTTTGGTCAAACAGGTGCCAATGAAAATAATCCTGCAGTCTCATGCTTCTCATCACATTCCTCACCTGCAAATTACTCACAGTTTGATTTGGGGCAAAATTAAGTCACACAATTGACACAGATGGCGAAATTCTAAAACCTTGTAACTTGTACTTGTGTTAGGTCTATTTTGAAGTCTTGTGTGGAAATAAATTTTGTTTTTAAATTGTTTGTTTTTTCATGTTATTGTTATCCTTCAACCTCAGGCCGTGACATAAGCAGGTCACATTAACATATAACATATTGTGTGAATCCAATGTAGCCTACAAATGACTTCAGTTTATTTATTCAAGGAAAGGAACCTCATATTGTTTGAAATTGATGACAGCTTTTTTTATTACTTTTTTTTTCAGCCTACATTCTGTTTCATTTTAATAGACAGGCGTCATTGGCCATCTTATACAATAGACGACAGTTCAGTTCACAAATTTCCTTTGTCTTATCATGTGTGAATATTTCCTCTCTTTGCTATTGCAGCAAGTTAATGTCATGACTTTTATTATTTTAATTTAAATCTTTGAATCAAAACTAAAAATGCCTTTAAGTATTTTGTTGATTTCTACAATAGCTTTAAATATTTGTTCATCTCCTGTGAAACCATATGTCTTCTTCAATGAATTCAATGCATTACTCATCACTTTTCGTGAATGTTAGTATTGTTAGTGTTACATGTATTTTTTCTACCTTGTTTGGCATCCATTTTTTTGGGAGCCAGTTACTGTTTGATCTGAATTGTCTTATTTGCCATGTTATATAGTATGTTCATGTTAGATATTTATTGCCTAAAACATTGTTGAATCTGATTGTATATTTATTACTTGTTTCCAATATGTTTAACTTATCCTGTGATTTATTTTCATAGCAATCAGTACCAGTACAACTTTATGTTAATAGCTTTTTCTATAACAAATAGGCTACTGACATTACAGTATATTTTATTATTGACATTTTTCTTTCGTTTCTTTTCCTCCTGGTTTTCTCGATGTGTTTTATTGAGTTTTCAAGGAGATATGGTTTAGATGTGTATGTTGAATTATCTCATTTGGCGTTGTTGTCACTTCATTTTACCCCCTCTGCATTGCATTTTGTAATGAAGACACATAAAACTATATGATACCAATGGTAATAGAAATAAGAAAAGATTTCATGAATATTTTGATTATGGTACCTTTTTGCTCAATTGCATTTTGCATGTTATTGTTATAAATGATTTGAAAGGTTTGAGTAAAATTGAAATTATGTAACATGATACTGAGTCTTGAGTGAATCTTAAACGGGAGAAAATCATCGCAGTTGGTTTTATACATTAAAAAATTTGATTGCGTTTATAATTCTTTAATTTAGAGTGCAGCAGTTATTGCATCTCTGTGCTTATAATTTATAACGAGTTATTTTAGCTTTTATCATGAAGCAAAAGTCACTGATTTTTGTTTGTTTTATGGCTGTGACCATTACCAGCTGATCAAGCCTGTTGACACAATCTAACATTTTCTCTGCGTTTGGTTGGGCCATAGCGTAGAGTCTCACACACTCCAACAATTGTCGATTCTCCTGCTTTGAAGGAATTACTGGCTTGCTGTCATTTTCAGTGTCCTGGCATGGTTTCCATTTCCACTTCTTGTCATGTGTGCTGTTTCCTGCACAGTCAATAGATCATTTGTTTATACCTTATTATCCACTGTTGCAATTCCTCGAGAGAAGTTTGAAGATTTGTCTAGGGGTAATCCTGGATGGCTTCCATTTCAATATCATCGTTGTCGTAAGAGAAAGAGTCTGCTGAAGGTGTGATGGTCACTATCGGCTTGGGAACATTGAAGCCGCAATGTTTGAAACGGTTTGATTTCATTTCAGCTGCTGTATTCTCTACTGTCTAAGGTCCAGGTTTCGCTGTCATAGAGGAGAGTAGGACAACCCATGGAGCAGAAAAAGGAATAAGAGAAGAGCATCAATGACTGTGGCAAATTTACTTTTCTCGCTGCCATTTTTTGAAGTCATCATTGGTGTGGCAAGTTTTCTTTTCTCTTTCTTTCTTTTTTTCTTTATCAATTCCCTTTCTACCTTTCGGTGTATGGGTTCAGATGCCCGAGATGATCTTTCTCCAGGATGCCCTGTCCTGGCATTTTCTGTTTCCTTCCAAAAAAGTTAAATTTCTATGCTTCAATTCCTCTTTTATATCTACTTCCCACTTTCTCCGAGGTCTGCCTTTTGGTCTTTTACCTTGGGCTTTATACTGATTTAGCTATTTTATTGTCGTTCATTCTGTTTACATGCCCAAACCATCTCAATTGATCCGTTTCTATCTTAGTTTTTATGCCATCTGCGTTGGTTTGATCTCTTATTGTTGTGTTTCTGATTTTGTCTCTGTTAGACTACTCTTCTTAGATATTTCATTTCAGCTGCTGTATTCTCTACTGTCTAAGGTCCAGGTTTCGCTGTCATAGAGGAGAGTAGGACAATAAACTGTATTGTATACTACCACTTTGGTTTTTGTTGACAATTCTTGCTTACCTACAAATGCCTTTCCTAGATGGTTACATATTGCACTTGCCTTTTTGATTCTCTGGCTGATTTCTTCTTCTTAGTTTTCCCTCAGAGTTAATCATTACTCCTAAGTAATTGTAGCTTTGAACTTGTTCTTTATTCTCCCTGCCCAATTTAAGACTTTGTGTTTTAGCTTCCCTAGTTACTAGCATTGTTTTGGTTTTCTTTGCATTTACTCTCATTCCTCTTTTATTTAGTTCATTGTTTATAATGTTGATGTTCGACTGAAGGTCACTTTCTGATTTTCCAAACAGAACTAGATCATCGGCAAATGAAAGCATTGATACATTTACTGGTTTGAGCTTCCACATACCTACATTCATTTTCTTCATTTTTGAGGATGCCTTTGCGACTGGATCCATAAATGTAATAAACAAAAGAGGACTTAGGCCACAACCTTGTCTTACTCCTATATCTACATCAAATTCTGCAGATATGTTTCCAGCTACTCTCACTGCACATGTTGGTTTATTGTAAAAAAATGTAATGGCTTCTATTAAGTTTTGCTGTACATTGTGTTCTTTTAAGGAATGCCATAGTTCGTCCCTCCTAACAGTGTCAAATGCCTTTTCTAAGTCAATAAAACACAGGTGCAGGTCAATGTTTCTCTCAAGGAATTTTTCTATTATTTGTCTAATTGTAAATATGTGGTCATGTACACTTCTTCCTGGTCTAAATCCACTCTGATGCTCTTCAATCTGATCCTCTACTCTTTTCCTTAGTCTCATTTCCAGTATCCTGGCATATACTTTTCCTGGAATGCTAAGTAGTGATATCCCTCTATAGTTTGAGCATTCCATAGTTGATCCTTTCTTATGTATTGGTACTACCGTTGCCTTTTTCCAGTCGCCTGGCACCTGTTTGGACTTCCATGCTTGTTGGCATATTGCATGTAGTAGTTTGTCTACCTCTCTCCCTCAGTTTTTAATCATTTCTGGATAAACTTGATCTGCTATTGGGGCTTTTCCTAATTTCACTTTTCTTATAGCTGTTTGGATTTCGTCTATTGATATATCTACATCTTCAGCTGTCTCCTATGGATTACTTGTTACTCTTACTAATTGATCTTTGCTCCTTGTTTCATACGTTCTGGAGGGATTATGTAATTGTTGAAAATGCTTTTCCCATGTTTCCATGATTTCGCTGTCTTCTTTCATTATTATTCCTTTGGCATTCTTAATTTGTCGTATTGGGCATGCTTTGGATTTTCTCATGCTCTTCATTGCCCCCAGAACAGCTTTTATTTCCTTGATAGCTTTCTTGAAGTCTTTGTCCAAGCTCTTCCCATTGTTCCTGTTTTGCTTTCCTAACTTCCTCTTTGGCGATAGTTCTTTTATTCACGTAATCTATCCTATCCTCTGGTCTCTTTGTTTGTAAGTGTTTCTTCCAGGCATCCTTTTCTTTGATCTTAGTTTTGACATTCTCATTCCACCATGCTTTCCTTTTCCCATCTCCTTCAATTTGTTTCCTACCACAGACCTCTTCAGTACAACTGAGGAGTGTTTCTTTATACATTTGCCACTTTTCTTCTATTGTGCTATCATTCAGATCCATCTTTCACTGATAAAATCTTTTTACCTAGATTGGTATATCTCTTTTAATATTGGTTTATTTAGTTCCTCTATTCTGAGTTTAGTAGTTTTCTTCTCTTTCCTTTTCTTTTGTGTTCTTCAGTCAGTAATCTCATTTTGGCAATCACTAAATATTTCTGCTCCTCTGTTTACTCTTGCATCCAATGTACTGTAAAAAAGGGAGCTGCTACCTATTATGTAGTCTATGATTGACTCTTCACACCTGTCTTCATTTACTCTTGTATATTTGTGGATATCTTTATGAGGAAAAAAGGTGTTGGCTATTTTCATGTTATTCTTTAGGCAAAAATCTATTAGTCTCTCTCCAAAAATCTATTAGTCTCTCTCTATTTGGAGAAGTTGTTGTTTCTCCTTCTTTACTTATTACTCCTCCTGACGTTTCTACATTGTTACCTACTCTAGCATGTAAATCTCCTAAAAGCAGTAGTTCCTGTTTGGGTTTAAGATTCTCTGCAGCTATTTGTAAATCGTTTTCGAAGATATCTTTTTCTTCTTTAGTTGCGTCTTCGTTTACGTCTCGCCCTTTTGGTTTAATATTTACCTCTAATAGCCGTGGGCTTATAAATTTCCAACTTTCTAGTAACTTTTCATGTCTTTTATGCACCAGGAGGCCTACTCCTGCTCTAGCTCTATCTTTGACATCTACTCCTGAGAAAATTAAAATATGATTCGGTCCTACATTTTCTATTCCTTGACCTTTTTCTTTGTATCTGTAATGGCCAAAATATCTACTTTGAATTTGTCCATTTCTTGAACTAATTTTAACTCTTTTTTGCATTTATTGCCCTAACGTTCCATATTCCAAAAACCACAGTCCGTATTCGTTTCCAAGTTCGCCTTCGAAAGATCAAGCCGGTTATATTATATTAATTTTTTCTCTGAATCTGTTTGTTTTTGGATAAGCAGCGGATTAGCCCACTGTACCCTAGGTAGATGGTGGGGCTGCCACCTTGAGGCCCCCTACCAGGCCTTGTTATTTTCTGTCAGGGCTAACTCCCTTAGCCTTTGGTCAGTCAAGACTACCCTGCAAGGCAGCGGGTTGTTTTCTTTCAGGGTTAACTCCCTAAGCTTTTGGTCAGATTAGACCTGCCTGCAAGGTAGCAGGAGACTCGTGGAGGGTGGGGTCATCTACTCCCCCTACAGGTGCCTACCTGTCCACTGCCGGTTACCTTTCTCACTGACATTTTTTGAAGTCATCAATGATGTGGCAAGTTTACCTTTCTCACTGCTCACTGCCATTTTTTGAAGTCATCAATGGTGTGGCAAGTTTACCTTTCTCACTGACATTTTTTGAAGTCATCAATGGTGTGGCAAGTTTACTTTTCTCATTGACATTTTTTGAAGTCATCAATGATGTGGCAAGTTTACCTTTCTCACTGACATTTTTTGAAGTCATCAATGATGTGGCAAGTTTACCTTTCTCACTGCTCACTGACATTTTTTGAAGTCATCAATGATGTGGCAAGTTTACCTTTCTCACTGCTCACTGACATTTTTTGAAGTCATCAATGGTGTGGCAAGTTTACCTTTCTCACTGACATTTTTTGAAGTCATCAATGGTGTGGCAAGTTTACTTTTCTCACTGACATTTTTTGAAGTCATCAATGATGTGGCAAGTTTACCTTTCTCACTGACATTTTTTGAAGTCATCAATGATGTGGCAAGTTTACCTTTCTCACTGCCATTTTTGAAGTCATCAATGATGTGGCAAGTTTACCTTTCTCACTGACATTTTTTGAAGTCATCAATGATGTGGCAAGTTTACTTTTCTCACTGACATTTTTTGAAGTCATCAATGATGTGGCAAGTTTACCTTTCTCACTGACATTTTTTGAAGTCATCAATGATGTGGCAAGTTTACCTTTCTCACTGCCATTTTTTGAAGTCATCAATGATGTGGCAAGTTTACCTTTCTCACTGCCATTTTTTGAAGTCATCAATGATGTGGCAAGTTTACCTTTCTCACTGCCATTTTTGAAGTCATCAATGATGTGGCAAGTTTACCTTTCTCACTGACATTTTTTGAAGTCATCAATGGTGTGGCAAGGTTACTTTTCTCACTGACATTTTTTGAAGTCTCCTATAATGGCATTTGAGATTTAGAATAACTCCCTGATCCATGGGTTGAAGTTGAAATTTGCTTGTGGAGTTTGATGTAAGATAAATGATCCTCCCATTACTCAATTCCAAGTGTTTTGGGTGGGTTGGACAGTTGAAGTTGAACAGGATAAAAATAATCGTTCTCTCCTCTTTCTTCATTCTTCATTACTTACGCTTCATCGCACACAAAAAACCCAGTTCATGGATACAATATACATTGTTACGTCTTATTATTTACGTGTACATATTTTTTCATAGATGTGTCATATAACGAGTTTACCATTGTCACAAAACTTTGATACCTGATTTAAATCTTTGATAATATGTTGTGGTTGCTGTTGTTGCGGAGCCGTCATGTTACCAGTTTGGTGCAATTTCTTATCCATACAAAGTACATTATTGTCATGACCGTATTTATTTCTTAATGCGTGCCACTAACGAACAGCACAAGTAGATTTTTATTTTATATGTACCGGTATATTGATCAATTGTCTGAATCTCATGTTTCTATTTACAAAAGGTGTTAATGTTATTGAATAGATTTTTGCTTCTTCTTGCCTGTGGATCTGAAATTCTGTCAAACATCAGAAGAGGAGAAATTCACTTGATGCAGGTTTCATCAAATCACTGTTGGTGGAAATCTTTTTGACAGTTTTGTATCAGATTTTCATTTGATTGTTGTCTGTAATTTAAGACGTCTGAAATTGTATCCATTTCATTTGTCATAACTGATAGAAACAACGTTTGGGTTGTTGTGTCTTTTTAAATTATTTTTTTTCTTTAGTCAGTAGCTTGATATAGAAAGTGGAGCTTTAAGAAATTTGATTGTCAGGAAGTAGAGGGTCTTGTGAGAAATGATAGTCACTTATAAGGGAAAAAAATCACTTGTTTTGTATTTGAACCATGTACTGATTATGTACACTAACTATTGCAAATACACAACATTTTGGAAAAATGCATGCTTTGGAATTGAAATCGAAATGGAAACTTATAGCATTCAATTCCTGTTGTATAAAAAGACGTGACAAAATTGATAACTTGTTGATATCGAAATGTCACAATCTGTGTTTTTAGACAAACACAGAGAGAGAAAAGAAAGATTGATTTATTCTTGTGAAATCATGACCCACTGCCTTGCCCTTTCTCTGAAAGACAATATACAAAGAAAATAAATAATACCTAAATATGACAATTGACATGGAACTTGAAGTGCTTTGATATGCATTACTACTACTACTAGCAATGTCTTTGTGAGTGTAGCTTTGTTTTTCATTTTCCCTTCATGTTTCTCTTCTGTCATTTAGGTTATAAAACTTTGAATCATATAATAATGGTCACCACCTATATCGATATCCGTTTGGTCACCGCTCTTCTTTAGTCAACATCATTTCCAGTCCCGTTTAAAAAAATTTTTTTAATTATTATCTCCACGTCAAAGCACACATCTTATTCTTATGTGGAGGTTCTCTTTGTTCCCCACCTGATGTGTCGACACCCAACTTCTTCAACCCCTCTCACTTTGGGGCTTACACGTAGGCCTGTGTAAGTACCGGTACATAGTATTTAGTCAATGATATGTCGAATCAACTGTGAAGAGCTCACACACTTCTACATCATCAGTCAAGGGGCAACAACTGTCTTCACATCTGACAGAGTCTGAATTCTGAATCATGATTTATTCATATTGTTAATCACTCTTGCTACTGCTAACACACGCTGAGCACTTTGCCAAGCATTGTAGTCCCCCCCCCCCTCTCTCTCTCTCCCTCTCTCAGTTAGTATGACAGTTTCATTAATTTAGGTTTCTTTCTTAACCAGTTGAGTGCTATGATGTCAATTAAAAGCCCTCTTTCTTTCAATCATCATCCTTTTGTTGTTTGTATATTATTGTAATTCTAAACAACCAAGATTTTTAAATCAATAATCAAATAAAATAAAATCAAGCATGAAATGATATAACATAGTACAGTCCAACATATCCATAACGACCACCAATGATCATAGACCAAAATGGTGTTGATAATAGTGTTGTTATGGACAGGTGGTCATTCCAGGCAGATTAAAATATGGGTTGGATTAGAATTTGTCTAATTTTCTTTTTTTTAAACCATCCCCTTCTGAGTTGGTGTCGACGTAGCACTAGCAGTAAAGTGGGTGGAGCCAATAACGAAAGACTACCATTTGGTCGTTATGGACTGGTTATGATGGCGATTGGTCACTCAAATTAGGTGGCCGCAGTCACACTGAACAGATGTTCGCTATGAAGAGAAACAAAATATTTTAAAACGCAGGGGAGTCGTTAGGACAGGTTGGACTGTATTGTATGTAGGACGTTTTGCCATTGGCAAGGTTTTGCTGTATTTATGACCTTTTGCGATTGGCAAGGTTTTGGTAAAACCAAAGATGCTACAATGTTCCTAGGATCGTTAATATATTTGGTAAAACTGAGACTATAAATAGATTAATTATGCGCCTAGAGCTGTCGTAAAATGGGAGTGGGCACTATAGAAATGAATTTTATTATTATTATTATTATTATTATTATTGTGGTGCAATACAGTATTGTTATGGTTATGGCAGTCTTAATCTTAAATTATTGCATCATAAGTGCTTGTTTGAATGTGGTGTGGGCGTATCACATTTTTTATATCCTTGTACTTGTATCATCATTATAAACGTGTGAAAATGTGTGATTATTGTATTACATTACTCAACACTTATTTTCATGTTAGATGATGATGGAACTGGGATTCAATATAAAGAGACACTAACTTAACTACCGATAAACAGAATGACTAACGGTGAACTGTGATAAAACAGAAACAAGAAGCCAAACAGATTTTAATATAAAATATATTATGTTAATAATACATGTTGTATGACAAATAGAAACTTAACACTACAACACTGCATTGTAACAGTTAGTTAACAATTTTGCACACATACACACATACAAACAAACCAAAACATCCAATGTGTTGTATGCATTTGCAACTTCAGTGTCAGTATCATTATTCACCTTTGTCAAAACCCTCAGTAGGCCGAGTTGATTGTTCTCTTTATACTGTTTACTGTTGAACAAGAGTTACTATTACTAAACAAACGTCAACAAATTATTATTATTTTTTTTTTTTTTAGATTATATATATGTCATCAGCAATTAATTCACCAGAATAGATAACAAATATACTAGAATGTAAACCTGTTTATCACTGCAAACATGACAAGAAATGGAATTTGTTTTCTCTCTCTTTGACATATGTCTCAAATGTTGCAATTAATCATTTATATTTATACTTATAATTATATCATGGTAAGTCTAGTAAGTATGGACTGTATTTCACGTCTTTTCTTCTCTCAGCGATATTGGATAACCACCCATGAAACTAGTACACCACACCACATGTAGTCGGTCTTCAATGTCAAATAGCGTTGCAGTTGCAGTTGTAATCACAACACTGGTTCGACACTCATGGCTGGCACAATTGTTTTTTTCACAATGTTATACCGGTACTAGAATCAGGTGTGAATGAGTACCCAGCGTTTGGTAGAGAAAGAACTTGTTAGAACGTAGGTCTGAAGCACATAACAGGCCACTGTAACTGTAATGTATGCTCCCCAGGCATTTGAGAAAGATTTTGAATGGAATGGCCTGCTTGGGGATGAAATGATGTACAGCGGGGATACAGACTATAAATCCATCTTTATCTGTATCTTTATCAAATGTGAATGGCATGACATAAAGGAACGTTTTGGAAAAGGAAAAGAGAATGTCAATGTCATTGACAAAACAGAGATCTCTTTAACTTTTATGATGATCGTATGATTCATTTGGTTGTATCATGATCCACATTATGCCAAATTGGAATTAGATGACTTTCCTTTGTATGGTATGTGTATTGGTAGGAGGTTGGAGGGAGGTGCTGGTAGGCCCTACTTCTTTCCTTCACCCATTCACTTACCGTTCATCTTGCAGTTTCCTTTTAATTTACCTTGAGATTACCACATATGGGTAACTTTAATGAAACAAAAATAAAAAAGCGTTGTATTGAATAAATGTCAAGCGTGACTACAGTATTTTGGATTAGGTGTTTATATGATCTGTTATTTCAAAAGGACCAGTTATGTTGTGACTAAGACCTCTTTTAATTTCTTCATCTGATTCAGAAAAAAGAAATTTCAACTATAGAGATGGGATGTTGATTTTATTACAGTAGTCGCTGGGTAAACACACGCCCTTTGGGCGCAGAAAAAGGCATGCTTTTATGCATACCGTGTGTTTATGAGAACACTTTTATTAAACAGTAAAAATTTGGTGAGCAGATGTAGGCGTGTGTTTATGCAGAGTGTGCTTTTATGAAGTATTCTTTTATCCAGTGACTACTGTATCAATATAGTTGTTTACAATTATTTAACTTACATAATATCCTGGTACATGTATGTATTTGACTACTTAGTACTAGTAGTACTAGTTAATGAGAGTATGACTAGACCAAGACCCCATTACACATATAGTTTATATTCCCTTGCATAGTGCTTATAATGTTATATTATTAGAATTTAGATCTCTATATTCTCTGTGATCCATGTCATTTGCGTGCATTCATGTCATTGTAACAAGTTGAAAATAGCAGCACCGTGGTTATATTAAGATTAAATATTTTGATGAAACCAAAACTGAACTGTTATTATTCTTTCTTGTTTCGTACAAATTATTTTTTTTTAGATATTTAATTTATTGAATTTGGATTCTTATGAGAATTTATACTTCTTTTTTAAACCTCTTATAAACAAGTCTTTACTTTGATGCATGTATATGATTATTTTGTCAAGCAATAATCAATAATGACAAAAATTATCCTCAAAATACAACCTAAACGGAGAAAATGGTATATCTCCTTACGTAGTATAGCTAATGGCAGTGATCATCTGACTTTTTACCATTGAAAACAATGAACATATACCTTCTTACGTAGTATAGCTAATGGCAGTGATCATCTGACTTTTTACCATTGATAACAATGAACATATACCTTCTTACGTAGTATAGCTAATGGCAGTGATCATCTGACTTTTTACCATTGAAAACAGTCAACATATATCTTCTTACGTAGTATAGCTAATGGCAGTGATCATCTGACTTTTTACCATTGAAAACAGTCAACATATATCTTCTTACATAGTATAGCTAATGGCAGTGATCATCTGACTTTTTACCATTGAAAACAGTCAACATATATCTTCTTACGTAGTATAGCTAATGGCAGTGATCATCTGACTTTTTAACCATTGAAAACAATGAACAAAAATAAGATTGACACAAAGGGAGAGCAGTGTGACCACAGAAAGAAAACACAGACTGTGTTGTAGAGTAGTATTTTATATGCTGCAACCTTTAAATCATTTTTTTTTATCAAGGTCAAAACATTAGCATCCAATTTGAAATTGAAATGGTTACAGTTACATTATAAAAATAATTAATTGGCATCAAAAGTAAAACCATAAGAAATAAATTGCACCTATGTATGTCCTTGACACTGACACTATTGAATCACTAAATTTGTATAGCCCAGACGAGCTGATGCAGACTTATCGCATGACCAACCATAGAATAATTACGACTTGCAAGTATTCAGTCATATTACTTATTTAGTCAATATGATGTACTAATACTAAACAGCAATACCAAAGATTTTGAGCATCAGTCTGTTTACAATGACGATCAGTAGATCTTTGCTTTCTTTCTCATTTTGTTTACAATGCTGATCAGTAGATCTTTGCTTTCTTTCTCATTTTGTTTACAATGCTGATCAGTAGATCTTTGCTTTCTTTCTCATTTTGTTTACAATGCTGATCAGTAGATCTTTGCTTTCTTTCTCATTTTGTTTACAATGCTGATCAGTAGATCTTTGCTTTCTTTTTCATTCTATTTAGATTTAGTAGATTTTTTCTTCCATTCTCATTCCATTTAGAATGATGATTAGTAGATTTTTTCTTCCATTCTCATTCCATTTAGAATGATGATTAGTAGATTTTTTCTTCCATTCTCATTCCATTTAGAATGATGATTAGTAGATTTTTTCTTCCATTCTCATTCCATTTAGAATGATGATTAGTAGATTTTTTCTTCCATTCTCATTCCATTTAGAATGATGATTAGTAGATTTTTTCTTCCATTCTCATTCCATTTAGAATGATGATTAGTAGATTTTTTCTTCCATTCTCATTCCATTTAGAATGATGATTAGTAGATTTTTTCTTCCATTCTCATTCCATTTAGAATGATGATTAGTAGATTTTTCATTCCATTCTCATTCCATAGAATGATGATCAGTAGAACTTTGCTTTCTTTCTCATTCTATTCATAATGATGATCAGGAGAACTTTGCTTTCTTTTTCATTCTATTCATAATGATGATCAGGAGAACTTTGCAGTCTTTTTTCATTCTATTCATAATGATGATCAGGAGAACTTTGCAGTCTTTTTCATTCTATTCATAATGATGATCAGGAGAACTTTGCAGTCTTTTTCATTCTATTGATAATGATGATCAGGAGAACTTTGCAGTCTTTTTCATTCTATTTAGATTTAGAATGATGTTCAGTAGAACTTAGCTTTTTTTTCTCATTCTATTTAGAATGATGTTCAGTAGAAATTTGCTTTTTTCTCATTCTATTTAGAATGATGTTCAGTAGAAATTTGCTTTCTTTCTCATTCTATTTAGAATGATGTTCAGTAGAAATTTGCTTTTTTCTCATTCTATTTAGAATGATGTTCAGTAGAAATTTGCTTTCTTTCTCATTCTATTTAGAATGATGTTCAGTAGAAATTTGTTTTTTTCTCATTCTGTTTGGAATGATGTTCAGTAGAAATTTGCTTTTTTCTCATTCTATTTAGAATGATGTTCAGTAGAAATTTGCTTTTTTCTCATGCTATTTAGAATGATGTTCAGTAGAACTTAGCTTTCTTTCTCCTAGAGTGAAAATTTTCCCGTTTGTTCCTATCAAGTTAACATATGTATAGGTGTAATTGGCATGGTGTACTGAGTTGAATTATGTTGTTTTTTCCTGCCGTTTCCGGTTGCCATGGAAACGGTGGCCATCTTGGATTTTGCTCCCAAATTTCACCAAATTCAATATCGATAGGCTTTTTCATTTTTCAACAAATTTGTTTCAAACTTGGCACACACCTTATTTGATACAATATCTAAATTTAGTCACATCGGATTTTTATTTCATTAATAAGTTTTGATTTTATGAATTTTTGAAAATAGTATATATGAGAACAACCAAAAATATACAAAAATATTGTACAAAAAACTCAATTTTTCCAAAACTGTAAAACATATAAAAAAAGCATCTAGTCATTTCTTTGTTTTCCCCACTCATCATCCATACCAAATTTCATGAAGATACGTTGAGAAATAAAAAAGTAGATAGGAAATAATGAACAAAAAAGGATATTTTGAGAAAATCGTGTTTTTCTCTCATTTTCTGTTATTTGAATACATTTTTCTCCCATAAACCTAAGAAAAGAGTAGGATAATACTTTGAAACATTATAAAACCTTGAGAGGCTCTCAACTACTTCTTATTGACACTGTTTCAAGTGCACCAGCATCTTTTTACTCATTTTGAGATGGTGTCTTTTGATATTAGGTCCGTGGAATATGTTCCCTATCTTCCGGCCGATCTAAGGCAATATTCATAATAAATCCTCAAATAAGTTTGTTATTGATAGCGTTTATTGTGACAATCAAAATGAGTACCAACTTGCCATACTTTAGATAATATTTCTGGCTTTTATTGTATAATAGCTGTGTTGAAAGATAGGCCTGTATTGTTTCTAAAAAATTCGTATAAATTCAAAGAATCGATACTGAGCTTCTTTTATGATATAATTATGATGGGAATGAACTGCTCTATCCACTAGTATGATACACTAGATTTATCCCATTTTCGGCAAAAATGGCATTCCGAAACCCGCCCCCACCCCCCTTAAGTTTCTCCTTCTCTCTAGAAAGATTTATATCTATTTTCTTTGTTTGCACTGAGTTACATTGATGCACAGTCTCACATTCTATGTGAAAGCATTATATTTGTATAGGATTTTGCATTGAGGATATGCGGCGATGCAAAAGTGTTACCACAGCCAATCTCGTGAGGAATACCTGAAACGAGCTAAAAGCTCCTATAGTTTTTACGTTTTGATCCATAGTCATACAATGTAATTTAGCATTTTATGAAGTCTCAAATTCTCTAACAATAACAAATTATTAAATGTCTCAACCTTACTACAAGTTCAAATATATTCTTGTCTTTCATGTCCTATTTCTTTCAACTCGCTTGTGGGATAGAAGAACATCTTCATCCAGAACTAGAACCTAATATAAATAGATCTAGACATGGAGATACAATATATTTATTTACAAGAGCGATATAAAAATCTCAATTATTTATTAGATTCTATAGGAACACAAAATAAATTAGTCGGACCCGAGCATCTAAATTTCTTAAGTTCGAAAGCAAGCACTTAAGAATAAGTAGATCTAGCATTCTGCTCTCCCGGCTGGCACGGGCAAGAATATGTCGTGAAATGACATGCATAGCAAGTCTTACTCTTAGCAACTATTTTCCCACAATTTTATGATGGAACACTTTGCATGCCACCCGTTTTTACCACATTTTTCTCCCAGTGCCTCCGTTATTTGCCCTTCTATTTCTATAGCCCTCCAGTGCCAGCTGTTTTTGGTATGTTTCATTGTTTGTCAAATACAAATAGCATGAGGAAAAAATTTGTTAAAATTCATAGAAGCGATGGAAATCGACGAAACTTTCAGGGTTTTAAGTCATTAAGCATTAATTTTGTCTTAATCGTTTGTTGATCACGTCATGTGACCATGGTGGCCATCTTGGATTTTGTAGCTATTTATAGAAATTGTCAACCTGTACCGGCCAGTGGACAGGTAAGCACCTGATCCCACCTTGCACGAGTCTCCTGCTGCCTTGCAGGTCGGTCTTGGCTGACCAAAGGCTAAGGGAGTTAACCCTGACAAAAAATAACAACTTGCTGCCTTGCAGGCTGGTCTTGAATGACCAAAGGCTAAGGGAGTTAACCCTGACAGAAAATAACAAGGCCTGGTAGGGGGGCACAAGGTGGCAGCCCCACCATCTACCTAGGGTACAGTGGGCTAATCCCCTGCTTATCCGAAACCTAACTGATGCAGAGAAATAAATATAATGTAACTGGCTTGACCTTTCAACGACGAAAAACGGAAACGAACACGGACTGTGATTTTTGGAACATGGAATGTTAGGGCAATGGAAAAGATTTAGAATTAGTTGAAGAAATGGAAAATTTCAAAGTAGACATTTTGGCTATTACAGAAATAAAGAAAAAAGGACAAGGAATAGAAAATGTAGGACCAAATAATATTTTAATCTTCTCAGGAGTAGATGTCAAAGATAGAGCTAGAGCAGGAGTAGGTCTCCTAGTACATAAAAGCCACTAGAAAGCTGGAAATTTATAAGCCCACGACTATTAGAGTAAATATTAAACCAAAAGGATGAGAAATTAAATTATTAATAACCTATGGACAAAACGAAGATGTCACTAAAGAAGAAAAAGAAACCTTCGAAAAGATTTACAAATAGCTGCAGAGAATCTTAAACACAAACAGGAACTAATGCTTTTAGTTTTAGGAGATTTAAACGCTAGAGTAGACAACAATATAGAAACATCAGGTGGAATAATAGGTAAAGATGAAGAGACTTCTCCAAATGGAAAGACTAATAGATTTTTGCCTAAAGAATAATATGAAAATAGTCAACACCTTCTTTCCTCAAAGATATCCACAAATATACAAGAGTAAATGAAGACGGGTGTGAAAAGTTAATCATAGACTACATAATAGTTAGCAGCTCCCTTTTTTTACAGTACATTGGATGCAAGAGCAAACAGAGGAGCAGAAATATTTAGTGATCATCACCTAGTGATTGCCAAAATGAGATTGCTGACTGAAGAAAACAGAAAAGGAATAAGAAGAAGGCTACTAAACTCAAAATAGAGGAACTAACTAAACCAGTAGTAACACAGGTATACCAATCTAGGATAAAAAGATTTATCAGTGAAAGACAGATGGATCTGAATGATAGCACAATAGAAGAAAAGCGGCAGTTGTATAAAGAAACACTCCTCAGTTGTACTGAATAGGTCTGTGGTAGGAAACAAATTAAAGGAGATGGGAAAAGAACAGCATGGTGGAATGAGAATGTCAAAACTAAGATCAAAGAAAAGAAGGATGCCTGGAAGAAATACTTGCAAACAAAGAGACCAGAGGATAGGATAGATTAAGTGAATAAAAGAACTGTCACCAAAGAAGAAGTTAGGAAAGCAAAACAGGAACAATGGGAAGAGTTTGGACAAAAACTTCAAGAAAGCTATCAAGGAAATCGTAAGTCATAAGCTGTTCTGGGGGCAATGAAGGGCATGAGAAGGACCAAAGCATGCCCAATATGACAAATTAAGAATGCCAAAGGAAAAATAATGAAAGAAGACAGCGAAATCATAGAAACATGGAGAAAGCATTTTCACCAATTACATAATCCCTCCAGAACGTATGAAACAAGGAGTGAAGATCAATTAGTAACAAGTAATCCAGAGAAGACAGCTGAAGATGTAGATATATCAATGGAAGAAATCCAAACAGCTATAGGAAAAGTGAAATTAGGAAAAGCCCCAAGAGCAGATCAAGTTTATCCAGAAATGATTAAAAACCAAGGGAGAGAGGCAGACATTGAGACAAACTACTACATGCAATATGCCAACAAGGGAGTAAGACAAGGTTTTGTCCTAAGTCCTCTTTTGTTTATCACATTTATGGATTCAGTCGCAAAGGCATCCTCAAAAATGAAGAAAATGAATGTAGGTATGTGTGGAAGCTCAAACCAGTAAATATATCAATGCTTTCATTTGCCGATGATTTAGTAGTTTGGAAAATCAGAAAATGACATTTAGTCGAATATCAACATTATGAACAATGAACTAAAATAAAAGAGGAATGAGAGTAAATGCAAAGAAAACCAAAACAATGCTAGTAACTTGGGAAGCTAAAACACAAAATCTTAAATTGAGCAGGGAGAATTTAGAACAAGTTCAAAGCTACAATTACCTAGGAGTAATGATTAACTCAGAAAGAAAACTAAGAGAAGAAATCAGCCAGAGAATCAAAATGGCAAGTGCAATATATAATCATCAAGGAAAGGTATTTGTAGGTAAGCAAGAATTGTCAACAAAAACCAAAATGGCAGTATTACAATACAGTTTATTGTCCTACTCTCCTCTATGGCAGCGAAACATGGACCTTAGACCGTAGAGAATACAGTAGAGTACAGGCAGCTGAAATGAAATATCTAAGAATAGTAAGGAAAACGAAAAGAGACAAAATCAAAAACACAACAATAAGAGATCAAACCAAAGCAGATGGCATAAAAACAAATCAATTGAGATGGTTTGGGCATGTAAAGAGAATGAATGACAAGAAAATAGCTAAATCAGTATAGTGCTAAAGCCAGTAAAGCCCAAGGTAAAAGACCAAAGGCAGATCTCGGAGAAAATGGGAAGAAGATATAAAAGGCATTGAACCAAAGAAATTTAACGTTTTTGGAAGGAAACAGAAAATGCCAGGATAGGGCATCCTGGAGAAATATCATCTCGGGCATCTGAACCCATACACCGAAAGGTAGAATGGGAACTGATAACGAAAGAAAGAAAATCAACCTATGTTGACAAATGATAAATAACACTAACAGTTCCACAGGCTCTTATTCCTGCTTCTTTGAGCTCTTTATAAATACAAAGCAAGAGAGATGTGTAGTAACTGTCCATGAAAACGACGTGACCTTTCATTTCAAAGCCGTCAAGCAATTCTCTCACTGCTCTGTCGCTAAAACTGCGTGTAGTGTCAGGTGTCTCCTGCCTTTCAGTATAAATTTTGGCTTTCACTTCTAGGTAAAAGTGACTGCTAAAACGAAAACTTGGAAACCCCATTTCGTTGGTTTGGCTGGGAGATATCGCTTCATATGAACCCGGCCCTTGAATTTAACCATGGATTCATCAATCGCAATTTCACGGCCGGGCTAAAATATTCCATGAATGTAGGAAATATTATGTCTAGCAGAGGCTGTATTTTGAATAAAGGGTTGTATCCCTCATTGCCTCTCTCTATTCTTTGGGAATTATCATTGAAATGAAAAAAGCCAAGGATAATTTGGTACCAATTTCACAACAAACCTAAAACTTGTCCGCAATCCGTTTTGTTAATCCAAAAAGTAGTGTCCCAACAATCTGGATTGGAGGGGTTGACACACATCCCCATGGCCATTTGCACTTGCAGTCCATTTGTGTCCGTACATCTGTGTGTCAGTAGTGTGTTAGTTGCTCTTACTATCATCAGATTAATGGCTTCATCTGAGAAGGAAAGTTTGAAATAGTCAACTAGTGAAAAGTTTGAAATAGTCAACAAGTGAAAAGTTTGAAATAGTCAACAGGTGAAAGGTGAAAAGTTTGAAATAGTCAATTAGTGAAAAGTTTGAAATAGTCAATTAGTGAAAAGTTTGAAATAGTCAATTAGTGAAAAGTTTGAAATAGTCAACTGGTGAAAAGTTTGAAATAGTCAACTAGTGAAAAGTTTGAAATAGTCAACTGGTGAAAAGTTTGAAATAGTCAACAAGTGAAAAGTTTGAAATAGTCAACAGGTGAAAAGTTTGAAATAGTCAACAAGTGAAAAGTTTGAAATAGTCAACAAGTGAAAAGTTTGAAAAGTTTGAAAAGTTTGAAAGTCAACAGGTGAAAAGTTTGAAATAGTCAATTGAAAAGTTTGAAATAGTCAACTGGTGAAAAGTTTGAAATAGTCAACAGGTGAAAAGTTTGAAATAGTCAACTGGTGAAAAGTTTGAAATAGTCAACTGGTGAAAAGTTTGAAATAGTCAACTGGTGAAAAATTTGAAATAGTCAACTGGTGAAAAGTTTGAAATAGTCAACTGGTGAAAATTTTGAAATAGTCAACCGGTGAAAAATTTGAAATAGTCAAGTGGTGAAAAGTTTGAAATAGTCAACAGGTGAAAAGTTTGAAATAGTCAATTAGTGAAGTTTGAAATAGTCAATTAGTGAAAAGTTTGAAATAGTCAACAGGTGAAAAGTTTGAAAGTCAACAGGTGAAAAGTTTGAAATAGTCAACTGGTGAAAAATTTGAAATAGTCAACTGGTGAAAAGTTTGAAATAGTCAATTAGTGAAAAGTTTGAAATAGTCAATTAGTGAAAAGTTTGAAATAGTCAATTGGTGAAAAGTTTGAAATAGTCAACAGTGAAAAGTTAGAAACAGTGAATTAGTGAAAAGTTTGAAATAGTCAATTAGTGAAAAGTTTGAAATAGTCAATTAGTGAAAAGTTTGAAATAGTCAATTAGTGAAAAGATTTGAAATAGTCAATTAGTGAAAAGTTTGAAATAGTCAACTAGTGAAAAGTTTGAAATAGTCAACTAGTGAAAAGTTTAAAATAGTCAACTAGTGAAAAGTTTAAAATAGTCAACAGGTGAAAAGTTTGAAATAGCCAACTAGTGAAAAGTTTGAAATAGTCAACTAGTGGAAAGTTTGAAATAGTCAACAGGTGAAAAGTTTGAAATAGTCAACAGGTGAAAAGTTTGAAATAGTCAATTAGTGAAAAGTTTGAAATAGTCAATTAGTGAAAAGTTTGAAATAGACAATTAGTGAAGTTTGAAATAGTCAATTAGTGAAAAGTTTGAAATAGTCAACTAGTGAAAAGTTTGAAATAGTCAACTAGTGAAAAGTTTGAAATAGTCAATTAGTGAAAAGTTTGAAATAATCAACTAGTGAAAAGTTTGAAATAGTCAACTAGTGAAAAGTTTGAAATAGTCAACAGGTGAAAAGTTTGAAATAATCAACTAGTGAAAAGTTTGAAATAGTCAACAGGTGAAAAGTTTGAAATTGAAATAGTCAACTACTCAACTAGTGAAAAGTTTGAAAAAGTCAACTGGTGAAAAGTTTGAAATAGTCAACTAGTGAAATTTTGAAATAGTCAACTGTTGTTTCTATCCTCCTTTTCACACCACGCTCCCTTCCATTGTCACCTGCATTGTTTATGATTTGCTCGGCACTTTCGGTTCCGACTCCAAACTGTCTGTAGCACTAGATCGAGCTGCGACACAATCATGATCATTTTCATCATCAAAATCAATATCAGAATCTGAGTCATCAACGTATGGATGAATGTTCTCCTCCAAATCCATTGTAGTGGTCAAAATATTTAAATAACGGTGTCAATCGGCCTTAGCAGACTCAAAGGGGAGAAGAGAATGTTGCCAAGTCGAGCCTTTACTCAGTAAAGCAAATAACGCAATGTGAGAGTGTCGATCACCGGATCTTTAACATGAATTTTAATTTCAGCGGCTGTCAAAGTTGGCATGCAAATTACAAAGGCAGCTACCGGAAATTTGATGGTAGTCGAAAGTAGCATGCAACTGCAAGGAGAGTTACTCTTAAATTCGACGATCGTCGAAAATGGCACGTAAAGTGTGAAGTAAATTTAGTCATATATGTTAATTCACATGTTTAGATAGATAACAAGGTTAAAGACAACGCATACATCTTCTGCTATCACAGTGTCACTATACAATGAGAAGAATTACCACCGATCTGGGGAATAGCGTAATGTTAAATAAATCTAGTCATATATGTTGATTCACAAGTTTAGATAGACAACAACGATTAAAGTCAACGCTTACGTCTTCTGCTGTCACAGTGTCACTATACAATGAGAAAAATTACCCTCAATCTGGGAAATAGCGCAATGCATCATGGGACAGATTGGCAGTAGGAGCTAAATGCCCCATTAGAATGATGATCGGCCGTTAAGCCAGTTCTAAGGTTATGGACCTACAAGCAGCACCCATCAACCATCCACAAAATAGCAAGACAAAAGCTGGGTGGAAGAGTGAAAGGAAAGGAAAGAAGTAGGACCTACCAGTAGACTCGCCACCAACCACCCACTCCCAAATAAAGACATAAAACATAACAGAAGAAGTCTGCACACTCACTCATAAAGTCACTTCCATCTTCATACAATTGTTTAAATAAAAAATGAGACAGTAAGAAATCTCCATTAACGAAACAGTTTATTTATTTGACAAAATCTTGTTCTGTGACTGATGTTCAGCGAGGCATGAAGTGAAAGCAAGACGATGGATCAGTTTGATGAAAGTTGAAAGAGTGGCAGTGACAGTCATAAGGTAGATAGGATATTGAGACAAAGTCAGCTTAAACCAGCAAAAAATGTCCATATATATTGCATGTCATAATGTTGTGTAAAGTAAATACTTATTTATCATAAAACATGAAAAAGTATAACTTAGTTTTAGACTCATGAATTTTTTTTTTTTTAAAACAAGCATTTGGGGAATCAAATTGACATCCTTAAATATATTATTTAATCCTTTCCTGCCTAAGGGTCCTCCACAATTCTAATTCTAGTCAGTGTGCCTAACCCTCGCTTCCTAAGTTCCGGGTTCCTATTCAGTCTGTGTGCCTAAACAAAGGGATGCAACTTTGACAAAAAGTAAACCTGTCTTAGTTCAAATTAATTTTAGTCTAAACGTCTTTCAATTTCAGTAGGCAGGAAAGAGTTCAAGACAAATATTACTTCCAGGACACTGCACGGCTAGTGACCAAATTTTCGTCGGCTCAATATCTTGGGCTGATCTTCATAACTGTTTCAAATTTGTGGATGAAATTTTTTTTTTTTTTTATTGAATTGAATAAAAAATCCCATTTCGGTTTCTTATGTTATTTATCCATAATTATACCTTCATATTCACACAACACTATAGAAAATTCATCAGAAATCAGGAAATATCCCATAAATTTTGCTTTAGGATGCATTGTTCACTTTCAATCTATTTTCCACAATCGATAATACTAAAACTTTTCTCAAAGTATTCTTGACCCCCCCCCCCCCCCCCCCCCAAACTCCCATCCAAATCCAAGGCACAATGAGCAAATATTGAGTAGACATTTTCAGACGAGAAACAGTGCAAAGTAATTTGATTACATAATTAACGATGAGTGATGGACTAGTGATTAGAGTTTGTGTAAAATGAAGTTCTGTACAAATGGATAATAAATCATAAACAAACAAAAACCTGTACATGATGAAATTAATATTGTTTTTGTACATTGCCGATTCTCTGAATCTCTGAACTTCAGTACTAACTAATAGTACAATCGGGGGAGATGATGCGCTGGAGTCGAACACATTCTGGCAGGCTTACACCGTAAAGTGAGATAACATCAAATAAACTGTACATAGGAACCAACGCGAGCGCTTGCACAGCCATAGACAGAAGTCTTGTCATTCTTCAAACTACCACATGTCTTGAGGAATGAAATTCCGAGCGGGCAAAGAGGACTTGTCCAAATCATCAAAATATTTGTGGACCAACATATCTTTTGCTGACATACGCTGGGCAGGGTCATAAATGAGCATTTTCTGGAAATAAATAAAAGTGAAAGAATAAAACGTAAGTGAAAAGATGAAACAAAAAAAAACAAGATTATAAGTAAACAATTGTTTCAATGCAAATTACTTTGTGATGATTCAGTAGACAATGAAAAGTGTCTGGCTAGTAAACCATTTAGCTGAACACAAAGCCAACAAACTTTTTAAATATTGAAATTAACTCTGCCCACCACATGTGGTGATCTCAGGGGGAATTAAGAGGAAACAGCAATATGGAAGATAAGTGAAAGGAAAGAAATATCACCTACTAGCAGGTCTTTGTTTCAGTGAAACTTTACCCCATCCACCATATACAGTGATCTCAGGGTGGGTTAAAAGGAAACCAGAGCTGCCAACACAAGGAATATGAAAACAGTAACCCTAGTCTTAAAAACCAGTATTTTCTGATAGTCAGTTGGACTTATTTGCTTGCTTTATTGAATTTTACTCAGTCCACCATATGCATTGGGTGGCTGAGTGCTTAGACTGCTGGACACGGAATCACAAAAGAATTCCAGATCGACAAAACAAATCACAAGCAACACCAATCATAAACGAGAGAAAAAAAAACAAAACAAAAAACCTCCACATTGAACAGCCTTTCTCAGTTAAAAAAACAGACACCTGAACCCAGGTTCAAAAACTAACAAATTGCGGGTTCCTGTAACATTTGGCAGCTCAAAGAAATAGCAAGGTAAAAGATAAATGAAAGAGTGAAAGGGAAGAAGAAAAACTTATTAGTAGCACCCACCACCCACCAGCATATCCGCCAACGAACACAATGCCAGTTAAGAGATGGTAACATTAACACAAAGAATGGTAATAATAAATAATTACAATAATATCCAAGACCCAGATATCTACACATACGTTTTTCTTTATTACCGATTTCTATCATCGCCGCCAGATTTAGGGGAATTCGGTCTTGACCTCTCCACCAAAAGGTTGTGGGTTAAAGTTCCAACAGCTGAATTTTTTCTCCAGGTAGATGGATTGACACCTAGTCCATTATAGATCAGAATGTTCTATGCACCTTTATGGTCCTCTGGCTGCTTATATGGCAGTCTGGGGAAAATAAAAATCTTACCAAAACCCCCATATCACCTTAGTTGTAGACGTGGGTAAATCAACTCAAATCACATTTTTGGAATCCATCTGTGACCCATCAGTTCTACTCCAGTTCTACTGCGTAGGGGCTTAAACCTACTCCACGGAAATCTATGGTTGAATCCTAGCACTGGTTAATAATGGAAAACTCACACTCAACAGGTCCTTCCCCGATTTTTCCATCAATTTCACACTTTCCTCCAATCGATATGTTTTCCATTTGGGGAATGAAGGTTTATAATCTGGAAGCTCACTGACACCTTTCCAATTCTCATCAGTAGGAGTCGTCAAAGTTCTGAGGATAATAAACAGGATTACAGAGAAATTAATTTTGATTTCCAGTAAACGTAACCCAGAAAATGTGAGTTGTAAATCTGAAATGTCATAATAACCACGCCATTCAGCAATACTATCACATGCTCCATGTACTTTACAGACATGGCCCATGTAGCACATACAATTTTTCTTTATTATTGTAAAAGGTTGAGGTTTTCGACAACAATATTAAATTTGATATGGTTACTCTAAAACACTTTTGTTAGATTTCTGGAACCAACTCGTGCATTTGCTATCTATCCCCTATACTTCCACATTAGTGACATGAGATTTCAGAACTCCAGACATTGTCAACGCAGACAAAAAGCATTTGCATCTGGTTGTCGAATGACCAGGTTTATTCTCAATCCATGGATGATAGTTTTCATAACAAGCCATGGCTCTTGAAAGTTTTGCTTGTATTTCAACATGATTGAAATATCAGGAACATTCAGATCTAGATCTATGAATCATCACCTTCTTTAGGGGATGAGATCATAATGGCTGAAATCATTGAATGACCAGCTAGAACAATTCTTAACACCAATGGACATTAGAAACAAGTGAGACAGAGGCCAAGGGAACTTAGTATGCAGAATCAAAATAACAACCCTTTAAGCTCAATAACGCTTAGTCTGAAACGTCATTTTGAACATATTTGACAAGTCCTGAATAAAGCATATTTTTTTTAAAAAAAGTATATTGTTAGCTAGGGCTTGCAAGGCAGACCATCAATCATGTGTAAACAAACAGGGAGCTTTGCTTCTGAAAATTTCAAAAATCTTAGGAGAATTTTAAATTTTTTTTAAACAAAATATTATGAAAGACTACAAGACTTCTAAATTCAAATTTGTATCATAATTATCTGCATGATTAAAATAACCAATACCCAAACTTCATCTGCATCCCAATACAAGGTTTGACAAATTTTGAAACTACATTTATTTAAATTGTGTCAGAACCTAAAACCTTTTCCGTGCCAATTTATAACTAAGAATTGAAAAACAATCACACCAATGAGTATGATACTCTTCTAGGCTCAGAGAGAACTTGATGAGTGACTTGAGGACCTAGGCTCAGAGAGAACTTGATGAGTGACCTGAGGACCAAATGTCTTTTTTATGGTGTGTGCTGAAGATCCTAATTCCATAATGTAATATATCGTAAAAGCAAAGTGCAGATTACCTAAAAATTCGAAAAAGTTGGTCAATTTCAGAGTCACCATGGAAGAGAGGTCGTTTAGTCACCATCTCAGCAAATATGCACCCTATGCTCCAAATATCAGCAGGCACAGAATATCTCTGGGATCCCAGCAAAATCTCTGGTGCTCTGTACCACAAAGTGACAACCTTTTATAGGAAAAGTAAAGAGTCAGAGTTATATTCTAATGGCCAAATTTTTTAACGTTTAATTGTTTCAGGAAGATGCATTGTTGAAGAGATGAAATTACTACACCTAAGAGGCCGTCCCCTTGGGAGTCAACAAGGCGCTCAAAGGAAAAGAAGGCGTTTCAACAAAATAATCAATTTGTAATAGTCATCTGTCAGACTCTTAGGCCTTGAGCTCGAGCTAAAAACAGGAGGGAGAAGAATGTTATAAGAAAGAGGGAGAACAAATAATTGTACATTTTAATAAAAATTTCATTCCTCTTTTTTCCTACTAAGCGATTGCATCAAAATTTAGAGCTAATTCAGTTTTAATCCAGACCATCGTCAGCCCATCAGTGAAAATCTACATGATTCTAGTTTGTATCAGTCTAATTTCGTTTGAATCCAGACTATCACCAGTCTTCTATCAGTGAAAACATGATTCTAGTTCGTATCAGATACGACAGGACCTTTGATTTGGTCAAGATTTTCTGATCACAGTAACTGCTCTAAACTGCCACGTGCCGATGCGGCCCGTAGATGTCAATCGTCTTGTTTCTCTGGTTGATGTTTCGTGCCAACATCAAAGAGCTTGGATAGGAGTGGCTAGCAGAGATTCTTGTATCTTCTAGGCCTGCAACAATACAATGAAATGTTCCAGATAGAAACAAACGTGGCGTCGTTGACAATCTAATATTGAATTTTCGTTTGGTTGCATGGAGTCTATCAGACCATTTGAGCATTGCGACGGAAGAAAACACCAGCCTCTTAGCCGGTTGTTGAAACGGCCTCTTAGGCATGATAATTAAAGACAGGAAAGGTCTGTTGCATGGAAAAAGTGGCATCATATATGTAACCAATGTATTATCAACTTACCTCATGAGTGTAAACACGAACTGGAATACCAAATGCCCTTGCCAAACCAAAGTCAGCCAGTTTAATGACACCGTTGTCGTTAATCAGAAGGTTCTGAGGCTTTAGATCTCTGTGCAATATTCTTCTTTGATGGCAAAACAATATTCCCTCTGTGATTTGGTACAAGTAGCTCTGAAAACAAATGACATATGTTACTATTCTGGAGGGTACACAGGGCACTGAGCTCATATTATAGCACACTTTAGAAATCTGTTCTCACATTTTTTTATTTATTATATATTCCAGTATTATGCTTTCGGAGGGAACAAAAGTGTGCAAACTTTGAACTCTCATGTTTTCGACTATCGCTTTTAGACCTATTCTTTCAAGATGTGTAATGCTTTTATCTTAATCTGTCTACAATAAAATAAGGTGTAGACTGTAATTAAACGATAGTCTTAGATTTATGTGACATTCTCATCAAAATTAAGGAGGACATTTGTGGGAAGAGAAGATACAAACAAATATTTTACAAGCAATGTTCCCACACATTTCCTTGATTGTCTATGATAGTTGATAGCCCTATCATTCACTAAAACATGCTAACAGTGCAAAAAATTGCTGGAAATCTATATCAGCGGTTCCAACCTTTTTGGCCCATGCACCCTTTCACCATATATCAGAATGTCATTTACCCCTTCCCAAAATGTTCTGCCTCAAAAAGTTTGCAAATCTGTGGTCGTAATTCTTCTAAGTTGCCTCCTGTCTTGCGCTCATCTTTTCACAATCATTTTCTTCACACTACCATCTCCTGAGTGCATGACATCCCTTTAACCTATCACTGTCAATCATCTAAATTCTTCCGTTCTTCATTATATTTGCCTTTCATCCCCCTGTAACTAGCCCTCTCCCCCTCTGTGCATGATCATATAAAACACACATGAAAATCACCCTCTCTCTTCCTTCTTACACACAACACAATCTCTCCCAGAGTCGAAATCAAGATTGCCGTGTCGAATATTGATACTCATACTAATTCCAGGGCATATTTCACAATTTCAAAAAAGGTACAGGAAATGTTAATTTCGATATCAAGAAATCGCCAAGCATAGATGACCGGAAATGTGTCAACTTAGAGTGACAACCCGTCATCCAAATACTGACTTGTTTCCCCAGTGTCAATAATAGTTCACGTGGACTTGTTTCCCTGTATTTGTCAATATTTCATTTCCCCTGATATTTTCCGCGATCAGGAAACAATGTTTTTGTTTACCCTGATGCGCGTGAACCCTGTACAAGCCTAGTGATTAAAATTATGTAAATACCTATCATCATGTGCAATAAGGTCCCTTCAGGGTAGCAGTTAACTAAATATTTCTTACCTTAATTAACTGGTCATCAAGGTACTGTCCTGGAGGAACCGAGTCGATGTATTTTTTAAGATCCATGGATAAAAATTCAAAGACTAGATACAGTTTGCTTTCTTGCATAAGAACATCTTCAAGTCTGAAAAGGAAAGACAACATTACAGTAATAAGTGAGGTGTATGGCAATGATATATTTAATGTATTATTAATTCATATTAATAATCATTCTTGATATTAATCATTTGTAACGTCTAATATGAGATTTGGGACAATGTCAATTAGATTCAAGTCAACCTGCATTATAAAATAACATGATATCTGTTATCAAGTGAACTTTTTTTGACACATCAAGGTTTCATTTCTGATATGGGGTGACTGAAAGTGGAAGCAAATTCCTAAAAACTCAAAAACTATTTAAAATTAAACAATTTGTTCCCAAAGAGTCCTTTTTATATTATACATGAAACCTCTCAAAGCGGGATTTGATGTGTACACAATGTCGCAAGTGCCAGTTCGCGACGACCATAAGCCAGACATCTATTAAGGTGTTAACCTTAAATGTTAACAATTTTCTGTGAGCTACTCAGGCTTTAAAGGCAGGCCTAGTAGCAGTCAGGATTAACATTTGTTTTAGGAGATTTGAGTAATTTGAGGAGAATTTACTTATATGACATACACAGAGCTAAAACAACTTACGCCAAAGACGAAAGAGAACATAATATATATGTTGTGACCTATGTCAGGTGGCTGAGTCGTTAGGTTGCTGGACTTGGGATCATGAGGTTCGAATCCTAGCAAAGCTAGCCCCAACTTTATGTTCCTCAGGAAAGGCACTTAACACTCATTTCCCCACGACTAAGTTGTAAATGGGTACAAACACAAGCTTTGGCGTAAAAACATATGTTAAAATTGTGTCTTGTCCAGAAGATAACTGTAATCATCTGTTCCGCATCACGCAAAAGAAAAGAGAGACACATATAAATAATTGTTGCTCACTCCCTGTCTAACACACACACTCACATACATTCACGATCGCACGAAACACGAAAATGCTCTCCTTTTCTCTTTTTTTACACACACATGCGCAACATTTCTCTCTCTCTCTCTGACAGTCGATACGCGTGTGATCGTACTTTGCTGCAGGGGGAGTCATATTGTTTCAAAGATTTTAATCTCGACTTGAGTACAGAGACAGATCTATACCTAGATCTAGATGTCCCTAATACTATGGACGTTTAGATCTAGATCTAACAAGTCAATGAATATCAGCAAAGCCTTCTGCTTAATCAGTTTGAAATTCAAGACCCTAGTAATCGCAGTAGGCCTCAATAACAGTAATAACAAGTAATCATACAACGATTTTTGAAGTCTCGAATAAGTACAGTACGAGTACACTGAAGAACGGACAAAGAGAACAATATAATAGCGGAGAATCGATGTACCATTACTCATAATAACATTAATCCTGGATAGGCAAACAATGCCGCCCAGGCAACGACTGCAGTTGTATTAGAAAAAAATCGGGATGGGCCAACGGAAAATCGGGATTTCCCAAATTTTCGCTAAAAAATCAGGAAGATTCCAATTAAATTGGGATAAACTGCAGGTCTGCTGTGGCTACTTGTTTGTTTAATTCTGCATTTTACAACTCACAGAAGAGCTTAGGAACCTCAAACTGCCGATGGCAAACCAAAATCCCTAGATCCCCGGCAAATAGCGACCATTTTACAATCCACAGACTTCCCTATTAGAGAGTTTGCACTGAATATGTATATGGCAGGTTTCACAAAAGGGTCCATCCCCATTTCTCTTTTTTGTCAAAATGTACATATTATATTTCTTACAAGTGTTATATATCATATTAAAACTTAAAACCTGGAGCACCAGCAATAAAACTCTCACCGAAAAGAAAGCGCTTTTGACGACAATGGTTCCCAAATCGAAAAATAATTTTTGTCCGACCGTAAGGTCATGCAGACCGCTAGTAGTCTCATGGTATTCTCACTCTCATTAAGAGTTACCTATGATTTTTTTTCGTGGTTTTCCAGGATAAATGGCCGTAGGAATACGTTTTCTTTCACTCCAGATCATAAAATGGCTCTTCTACGTATTTTTTAACTGTATTTTCAGCTCTTACATTTGTAGACCACAATTGTTACATAATAACAAAAATCTGAAACCTGTCTCCCGTGATCACTGCAAAACATTATTTTTTTTTAGATCTTGCCAAATTTTCTTTGAACAATTCTCTTTCACATGGAATTAAAGAAAACAATAAAAGGTCGTTGACCTCATCTACCGTAAGGTGAAAAAGGACTTATTAAATAGAGGAAAATGACGTTCGCACCCAAAAAATATTCACAAAACACAAAATGAAAGCAAATTTCACAATATTATCATTTTTATATCTGCGATATTAAAGCTATACATGGACCAAATGTTAAGAAGATTCATCAATTAGATTTTGAGAAAGATTCATTGAAGAGTTCAAGTTATCATTGGGTCCCATTTTAGTGAAACCTGCCAGAAACTGTTTAAAAACCATCAAAGATAATATGTATGTTACGGTCATGAAGTCCTATTTGTTTTGTTTCTTTGCAGTAACCCCTCCACCACGGGCGGTTATCCCGGGTTCATGAAGCCTTATTCTTTTAAATAAAAATTAAAGCCAACAGAAGACTTATAAGAAATCGTAACTTTTGGCATTACAAATAAGCAGATGAAACTTTTTGAGACTGGGAGTAGTTGCAATACCCGTTAGAATCATATGGGCATCAAAATAGGTTCCATAAATGATGGAAATGGTGACATGATATATTTACAGGCCAGTGGTGCTGACAAAAAATTATTTGAAAATTTGCAGAAAAAAAACACCATGTAAGGAAATTCAGTCAACTCTGAAAACCTTGGTATGGGTCCTTTCTCAATTTCATAAAGTATAGGTCTCGTAAGCGAAGTATTCTCTGCTTCAGAAACTAAGTTACAAATCATATCAGTATTGTCAGGAACATGTTTGTGGAACAATATATAGATATATAATAAAAGATTAAGATCTATTACTTACCACAATTCCTATGATACCCCACACCCACAACCGTAAAAAATAAAACAAACAAAAAAGAATAAGAAACAAGAAAGAGTACAAATAGATGTCTTACTCAACAATGTTAGGGTGTTTCAACTCTTTCAATAAAGAAATTTCACGGATGGCAGTGGAAGGGACACCCTCCTCCTCTGATTCCAGTCTGATTTTCTTGAGAGCAACGTTTCGATTTGTTTTGGTGTGACGCCCTTTGTAGACAACCCCATACGTGCCTGGAAAGTGTATTTAATCAAAAGAGTAAAAATTAGCTTTCTCCCCATGCTGCTTTTAATTTTTCATTAAAAAATTCTTCAACTTGATTTGAATTTGGCACAAAACTGTAAGGGTATGATTTTCACTCAAAATTTTCATTATACCATAATATGTGAGGTGTACTACACATAAATCTAAATATCCAATTCACAACTAGCGACATCCATAGGTTAAAATGAAATATTTTTCATCGCAGAATAGAGTTTATGGACAAAAATGCTTAGACAATCCCTTTATTTAAAACAAACCACAACAAAGTAGCAAGATAAGAACAGACAAAGTTCTAAATCAGCTGTCATGAACTACCAACCTCTCCAAAACAAAAAATTTCTTTCCGTCTATAAACAACCTAAAAATTAAAATAATCATCTTTATGACATTGTTCATTGTGGAAGAATACAAATGGTCAGATAAATTCTCAAAATACATTTGGATAATATTAAAATATGAATTAATTTATGTGTATGTGAACAAATTTTACTACTTAATTATGAATTTCACATCATTGGTTGCCATGAAGATGTGATGTGAAAAAGGAAAAAGATAAGAGGAAAAAAAAGAGATTGAGATATAGTAATATATAAATGCAGTGATTAAATGTTTACCCTCTCCTATTTTTTCCACCTTTGTGTATTCTTCCATTCTTTCTCTGTCTGGCCGTCCATTTTGGGCTCTGAAGGTGTAACTGGGATCCCAAAAGATTTGTGATGTGTTCTGAAACTCAAAAGCAAAAAGAGATTCAAGTAACATTGTAGTTAAAAAGGAAATTTGCATTTTTGTTGAATAAAATTTCAGCAATGAGACGGAATACTGGTGAGATGTTCATGGCTCATAGGAACCCCCGAAAAAATGTAACATATTGTGGACTAGCTGGGAGCCTAAGTCGTCATCGTTCGTCAAAGTGACACTTTGTGAAAGCTATATCGCTGCTATAGTTTAGTCTTTAGTTTAAGATTCTTTTGTTACATTAACATAACATCTCAATATGAATTCCTTAAATTCTTTCAACTTTCAGAAAATACATGTTTTATAGGACTTTATTTTAACGTGAAATTATTGTTCAAACTAAGTAAAAATCCTAGCTCCACCCTTTGCACACACCCTTCTCTGTCCTTTGTAAGACGGTCATTTCCGGTAACACAAAGAAGTGCTTATGTGGTATGTGGACACAAAAATCTAGATCTCTCGTGATAGCAGTCAGACAAGTATTCAATTGAGTACAGATGGCAGTGGTAGTTGGAGTAGTAGGGCTGGTGGGAGTGTTTTGAGAAAGGAAAGGAGGAACAACCAAGGGATCTTTCAAATTTGCAGTGTTGTGATCTGCACAGGACCTTTTTATCGTCTGTCTCTGATGGGACTAGGTGTCAAGCCACCTACCTGGACCAAGGGTAGATCTATAAATCTAAATCTAGATTTTGTTCGAATTATTTTTGTTCCAACTCCAACCATTGGTGGGACTAATAAACCCAATAATGATTCGGTTGAAAGATGAACACCTTGTCTCTGGGCTACCGAGTCCCTGCTAGAGGGAGAGGGGGTTCGGGCTTTCAGGGATTGTGACAAGATTTTACGATTGGTAACTAACTAGATCTAGATATCTAGATCTAGTAATTTGGTGGTGGTATTCATATCTGTCCGGCAACTGTCAGCTGGATATTCATTTTCAGAAAACATGCAAACAAACGGGACCACACTTCGTTGAAAGTGCCAAGATGTGTGCCTGACTATGGGAGTCCTTCCGAAAAATTTCTTTGTTTTCTTTATTATGAATAAAATTTAAAAATCGATCCAGTCACAGCTGAAAAATTAAAAATGCACACACCGACATCCAAATCAAAATTATGTAGAAATCTAGATCTAATGTTAATATTACCTAACTCTAAATCTTATTTTATCTCTGATCTAGAATCTAGATATGGATCTAAGATTTTCGATCTAGATACTAATTTAGATCTAGATCTAGTCTAGATATAGATCTAGATCCTTTCGAAAATTATCAAAATTCCATTCTTTCATTCTAGACGGCATGACAAAAAATCCGCCGCGCTTCACTAGGGCCCGGAATGGAATTAGATTAGACGGCTCTAAACCTGGGTAATTTCAGGCAAATTCAAATTCTAAATAATTATAGAAAATGAATACATAAAACTTCTTATCCATTGTTGCGTCTTGACAGAAAGGAAGTCACATCAAAGATAACTGAGATTGATCTACCAAAATTTAAAGACAACTTACGGTTGGTCGCAATTTGATTTCAACTCAGTTTCTCTGTTCGTTCAAGGCCTACAACGATTTGTTCGAATCGACCAATGAAATTCGTTATTCGTTGTCAGACGTAAACATTCACGAGAAGTCTCTGCATCCAGTTCAAAAGCCGACTACCGTTAACTACTCTTTGATTTTCTAAACATACGTCCGCTTCGCATGGATCATAACATGAGAAAACCAGTTGCAATTCGCAAATTAATAATTCCAAAGGAAAGCTACTTAACTCAAAATAGAAGAACTAAATGAACCAGAAGTAAACAGATATGCCAATCTAGGATAAAAATGTATGAAGAGAAGTAACAACTGTATAATGATAATAATAATAATAATAATAATAATAATAATAATAATAATAATAATAATAATAATAATAATAATAATAATAATAATAATAATGATAATGATCATTAATGATAATAATAATTATAAATGATAATAATAATAATAATAATAAAATAATAATAATAATTATAATAATAATAATAATTAATAATAATAATAATAATAATAATAGATAATAATAATAATGAGGATGATGATAATAATAATGATACTAATAATATAATAATAATAATAATAATAATAATAATAAATAATAATAATAATAATAATAATAATAATAATAATAATAATAATAATAATAATAAATAATTATAATAATAATATTATTATAATAATAATAATAATAATAATAATAATAATAATAATAATAATAATAATAATAATAATAATAATGATGAGGATGATGATAATAATAATGATACTAATAATATAATAATAATAATATAATAATAATAATAATAATAATAATAATAATAATACTAATAATAATATTATTAATAATAATAATAATAATAATGATAATGATAATCGAGATAATAATAATAATAATAATAATAATAATAATAATAATAATAATAATAATAATAATAATAATAATAATAATAATAATAACAATAACAATAACAATAATAATAATATTTTATAATAATAATAATAATAATAATAATAATAATAACAATAATAATAATAATAATAATAATAATAATAATGCATTTGCTCGATGATATTAAACACAATTACAGATTACATCAAATGTAAGTTGAGTTCCTTCAAAGCCACTCCGGCCCATAAAGCCTGAGAATATCCTGGTTTCTATAGTGTGAAGTGGAACAGGTTATAATAATCGCCTCCTGAACAGGACGCTAGTTTGATGCAGGGTGACCAAGAGGGACTTTGATGATCTTAATACTCTGTTGGGTTGGTAAAAACTTACCAGTTTTTGTAAAAATGATACAACAAGATCGCTTAACATTTGTAACAATAACAATAACAAAGGATTTTGAAATCTATCCTGCAACTAATTGGGCGCCAATGTAGTTTTTTTTAATACTGGCGTGATTGGCTCATTTTGTTTAGTGAAGCTAATTATTCTAGCAGCCATATTCTGAAGCTTATTCAATCCATGAATCAAGTATTTTGGTGCAGATGTTGAGAGATCATTACAACTATCCCTATGACTGAGATTCGTGAACTTTTAATGATAGAGCATGTTAATAAAACAATTCAGAGTTGCACGTTTCACTTCAAGAAACATCAGCAAGATAAGATTCTATACCAAAATAACAACAAAATATGCTTGTTGCATCCCCTATTCTCGGTCGTATGGATAATTGCAATGATCCCTAAACATCTGCACCAAAATACTTGATTCATATATTGAATAAGCTTAACTTTAAAAAAACAACAACCTTGTACATGTAACATCAGACAAGAAAAATCAAAATCAATATTAGCACAAAGATAAGACTTTTCAAGTCAATTGTCATGTCTGTTTTTCTATATGGAGCGGAGACTTGGAAGACCACTTTAGGGTGATTTCAATCATTTGTCAATGGACATCTTCGAATGATCTTGAGAATTAAATGGCAAGACCGAGCTAGAAATGAAGAACTACGGGCAGTAACATGAATGGAAACCATCGAAAACAATCTTGGGAGAAGACGACGGAGATGGGTTGGACATACTTTGTGAAAGCCTGCTTCAAACATAACAAGTGTAAGACAAACATTGCAATTCAGGGAAGACGACGCCAGAGTAGGCCACTGGACACTTGGTGAAGGAAAATGGAAAAGGACCGGAAGATGTTGGATGTCAGCTGGAGTGAGCTAAGAAAGATTTCACAGGGGAAAGAAAGGTGGACATCTCTTGTCTGTGGCCTATACGCTGGTAGGGGTGAAAGGCTTTGATGATGATGATCAATCATTGATTCGGTTCGATATCTTAACTTTTTTTTTTAAACAAATTTTTTTTTGCTTAATTGCATAATTTCAGTCTTGTTATCATTAAATTTTAGCTTGTTAAGTATCATCCATGTCTTAATGGCCATAACACATTCCTCAGCCTTTTTGGTGACAAACCTTTCATCATCGATTCAAAATGGGAAATAGGGCTGGATGTCATCAGCATACATAATATGATAACCAATATTAAAGCTTTCTATAATAACACTAAGAGGCTAAGAGGCACTAGAGGCATGCCCAAGGTCTGGTCCACGGACCATTTGCGGCCCGTCAAATTCCCACCTGCCCGCAGCTTTTGCAAGTTATTAATTTGTTTAGGCTTCTGATCGGTATAAATTCTAAAATCTCAATGAATCGACTTTTTTCTTGGTGATGATCAAAACCTATGTTTTGAAATATGATTCAAGTCTTTTCTATCATTTTCCCCCGTTTGTTCTTTAATTTACAATTATATGACCTTCAACGTTTTGTACTGCTGAATAAGGTAACTGTTAGTGTTATTTTCCTGTTCACATGAATTTAGAATTGTACGCTTACAGTGAGCATTTATTAGCGAATAATATGTAATGTTTCAAATGAACCTAGATATATATGGATCATCTTTAAATGTTTAATATTTCCGAAAGTAGTTTTCCTTTGTCACTAAACTATCAGACTTTTTCTTCCTTTTATATGGTCCTTAAATAGGAAAGGCAGGGTGATTTGGAAAAATACTTGTTTAGATTCATTTGTATTTTGTGTGAAAAAATGACAATTTCCCCGTTTGCAACAAAGATTTCATTAGATTCTAAATAGGAGTTGTAGCTGAGCCGTAGTGTTGTGAGCTGATAATCATGACGACACTGGTTCGAGCTCCACGGCTGACACAGGTGGGGTTTTTTCACAACGTTGTACTCTTAGGAAAGGTACTTCACCCTAATTTCCTCATTTGACTCAGGTGTGAATGAGTATCCAACTATAGGTAGAGAAAGATCTTTTCTGAGTGTTAGTACAAAAAAAGCCTAACACGCTTGTGTAGGCTACTGTATGCCCCACCACCCTCCGGGAGTTGAGAAGAACTTTGAATGAGATGGTCTGCCTGGGGATAAATGATGTACAGTCGGTGAGCCTGCACTTGTGCGATGATATGGGGATTATAAATCCATCTTTATTTGCATTGTATGTTAATTGTTCAGGTAATGTCAGGCTGAATGGTCGCCTCATACATTTTCACCTCATTATTTGCACAATGTTTGGAGACCCCTGGTGGAAAAAGGGCAATTTACACTGAGGTATTGGTTTACTCTTTGTGTCACTATTTCCCGATTATTTTAGAGATAAAATTTAGGTTGGACACAGATTTAAAATTCTCAAGTTGCTCACTATCTATTAATAGTATATTAAGGATTGGTTTTACAATGGCGTGTTTCAGACTACGTTGTATATCAGGTAAAGACAATTCACAATTCACAATGTAAGTAATAATCAGTACGACGGTCTAAGGACGTTTCTTAATTAGCCAAGTTGGAACAGGGCCTAGTGAACATGTTTTATTTGGAATTTGCTTAAGGATCATTTCAACGTCCATTTCTGCTACTGGCTTGAAGGTGTTAAAACTACTCGATGTTTCCACAGTTGGTGTTACGTAGATGGGTAGAGCGAAGTGTAGGATGTCAAAATACGTCCTGACGTCATAGGTCTTCGAGTAAAAACAAATCGGTAAAACACTGTGCCAATTCACTAAGACATTCGCGGTTTGGGATGTTTCTCTGCTGATATTTCCCCAGCTTGTTGAAGTTATTGAGGGTTTTGACTAGGTTTGCAGTATTTGGACTGCATTCCTCATTTGTACTGAAGGGGTTTGTGGTCGGAAACAAATTAAAGGAGATGGGAAAAGAACTGCATGGTGGAGTGAGAATGTTAAAGCTAAGATCAAATGAAAGAAGGAAGCATGGAAGAAATACTTACAAACGAAGAAGCGAGAGGATAGGGTAGATTATGTGAGTAAGAGAACTATCGCCAGAGGATGGAGTAGATTATGTGAGTAAGAGAACTATCGCCAGAGGATGGAGTAGATTATGTGAGTAAGAGAACTATCGTCAGAGGATGGAGTAGATTATGTGAGTAAGAGAACTATCGTCAGAGGATGGAGTAGATTATGTGAGTAAGAGAACTATCGCCAGAGGATGGAGTAGATTATGTGAGTAAGAGAACTATCGTCAGAGGATGGAGTAGATTATGTGAGTAAGAGAACTATCGTCAGAGGATGGAGTAGATTATGTGAGTAAAAAAAAATCGATAAAGAAGAAGTGAGGAAGCAAAACAGGAACAGCGGGAAGAGTTTGGACAAAGACTTCAAGAAAGTTACCAAGGAAGTCGAAAGCTGTTCTGAGGAGCAATGAAATGTCTGAGAAAGACCAAAGCATGCCAAGTAGACACATTATGAACGCCAAAGGAGAAATGAGGACGGAAGACAACGAAATCGTGGAAACACGGAGCTGTTAAGCGTACCAGGAAAAGTGTATGCCAGAATACTAGAAATGATACAGGGGAAAAGAGTAGAGGATCAAGGAAGAACCCCCCCCCCCCAAAGAAAAAAAAAGAAAAGACAGTCATGACCTAGGTGCAGCCTGACCCCCTTAGAGTGTAAGGAAGTTAAGGGCCGAAACACTTGATCGACAGGGGTTCTCTTCTTCTGAAGATTTTCTGTCTTTAGCTCCCAATTAGTTTCCTTCTACCCCAGATTGAAGAACATCAGGGCGGATTCAGACCAGAGATAAGAGTACAGGACCACAGATTTACAATAAGACATATAATTTTAAAAATTCATTGAAATAAATATTGACTTTAACCTGTATTTTATTGACTTCGAAAAGAAATTTAATGAGGAGGAATGAACTGTGGCAACCTTTCAAAGAGCATATTGTATGGCAGAATTTAATGGAAGCTATTACAAGTTTTTACAATAAACCAATACGTGCAGGGAGAGTAGCTGGACACTTTTATGAAGATTTTGATGTAGGTATAAGAATTAGACAGTGCTGTATTGTAAGCCCTGTGTTTATAATATTTATGGATTCAATTACAACAGCATTATTTTGAAAAAAATGAAGAAATTTAACGTAGGTATATTGAAAGCGGATGTCAAATGCCACCATTAAAGACATTCATGGGTGACACAACAATTCTGTCACCTAAAATACATAGAATACTGAAACGATCAGGCTAACTTGTGAACTGGTGCAAAATTAAAGTTCGAATCTAAGAAATCTCGATTTGTTTTTATTAGTAAAGCAAAAGTAGCAGGGGACATATCATTCTCAATAGGGTATCAGAGAATACCCACCGTGACAGAGGAGCCAGTCAAGAGTATGTGCCACTTTAAGAAACAAAGAGATCAAAATAAACTAAAGAAGGAAGGTTCGAAGAAACTGTCTCCAAGGAGAATTTTAAGTGGGTTGTCTCCAGTTCATATTGATTCCCAAGGCACTATGGCCCATACTGGTGTGACATAAGTACCACCTGCGGTTGAGGCGATTGAAGCCAAGATGGACAAAAATATGAGGAAGCGATTGGTATGAAACATTGTGTTTAAAATTATGGCATTCTACTCTCGGCAGGCAGAACTCCAGCTACCCCTAAAATATAGGCATATGTAGTAGACAAATATAAGGTAGGAAAAGCAAAGCTTCTAATGATGTTTGAAAATTCTGAGGACTCGGTAGTGAGATCAATTCATCCCTAGCTCAAAACTGAAAGAAAGTGAAAAGTGGAAATCCGCCGATGCAGTAAAAACAGCACAAGACAGCTTGGCGATGAAAGAAACAATCGGACATCCGCAGAACAACCGCGAAGGACTAGGAACATCTAATGCAAAAGGCAAAGACAACAGAGACATGGTTTTCCAGAAAGTATGACTATAAGAGAACAGTCCAAAACCAACGATCACAACACACAATGGGAACACGTCGTACAGGGAGTTTGACTTGGAAAGATCTTTGCCAAATGGCACCATGAAGGATAAGTTTCAAAATCCGATCAGTGTATGACTCCTTGCCCTCAAATGCAGTTTCGGTAAAATGGAGAAAGGACAAACGATGCAACTTGTTAATTACTTACAGTTAGTAGTCTGATATTACTTTCTGCAAGAGCAGTGTCCATACAGGGCGGTTGCCCTATTCATTCTACTACTAGTTTAGTATCCTCTGCTTAGCACATGGAAGGAAATGACAATTTCTGCAATTTTTCAGCTGCTTTCTCCTTAAGATAAGGAGACTCGGTAGTCCAGAGACAACCAAAAGGTAGTGGGTTCGAGCTCCGCCCACGGTTGAAAAATGTTCTCGAGTTTATTTTGCGAGCAAAATCTATCCATCTGGCCCAGGTAGGTGGATTGAAACCTAGTCCCACCGGAGATTGACGATAAAAAGGAGGTCCTGTGTGCAGATTACAACACTCTGTGCACGTTAAAGATCCCTTGGCTGTTTACAGGGCAGTCTGGGCAAAATCTAAAAAAAACAAAACTAGCAAAACCCCCAAGATCACCCTAGTTGTGGACGTGGGTAAATCAAATATAAAAAATAACTCTCTGCATCTATCATCTACCTGCTAGAATTTCACCCTAGATTTGTAGGGCTAACTGGGTGCTTCAACTCCATCTCACCCAAAGGTGACTCGGAGGCTTGTGGGGAGAAGGAGACGTTTTACTTGTCCTATTGATCGATGATACCTTTGTCCTACTACCCTAAAGGGATAGATATACAAATGATAATAAGTAAAAATCAGAAAAGAGGCTTAAAACCTCCAAACATCACTGTGTGACACATGTTATGGCGAATGTGGACATGGAATGAACACCGAGGCCCTATATTCACAATGGCGATATACATGCAAAGAAAACCATGTACTCTTTTCATGGCTAGGAGTTGGGTACCAGGTTCGATTCTGTCTGGTGACCAATTTTCTCTGCTTATTCCGTTGTGTTTGTTTCGTGTTTGTCCCTACATTGAGGCTTCGGTATTTTCTTTATGTCCCTATTCGTCACTTTCGACATACCCATTACCTCACTGTTCATCTTTACGCTTATTGAGTGTATGTATGAAGCACAGTACATTATGTAATATTACTCCAATACATACATCGAAAGGTAGAATGGGAACTGATAAAGAAAGAAAGATTCCAGTACATGTACTATGTGCTCTTTGACGATTTTCTCCTACTACTTTAAGTGTCAAGTATGATAAGATTTAGAATAATTATTCTTAAATGCAGTGACAGACTTGAAGCATGATTCAACTAGATAACAGTTCCAATGAATAGAATAATTGTTTAGCTTTAGTTTCGTCGTTGGTATTGAAAATAGATAAATGGAGTCTTTATATCGCAGTATAACATCATCGTAATTTATTCTGTCCTGACTCACGTCTCCTCATTTTTCACGCACGATAGGAGGTTTCAAGAGTAGGAGAGCGTTCATATTTAGCAATCATGGCTGACGTTTCTCTGGATGAATTTATTCGTCAAAAAAACGTTAAACCTCAGACTGGGTTGGTAGCTTGCATTTTATGTTTCGAAGAGCGGATTATTGTTTCTGTTATAACTAAAATTTTCATACATTCAAAACTACTTAAAAGCTGTGTCAGGTCATTCCTCAAATCGAGCTGATGCCCACTAGTGGAAAGTTCTGTCAGTAGTGTCAGTCACTGTCAATTCTCATTCTTATTCATTCACCACACTGTCAGTGAGTTTATTTTTACGAAGTGGGTGTATGTACCGCAACATCAAATATGGAAGCATGCTTTAGCATAATCGCACTTAGCACCGCCAGACAGTATCGAACTTGAAAATAGTTAAACGATACTGTTCGCAGTGTATCGCCGACCTGACACTGAAACACAGCGATCATGCTCTCAGTCTTTCTCGCCGACTCAGGCCAACTGACCACGATTTAGGCTAGCCTAACTTGATACTAATTCCCTCTCCTCTCATTTCTCACTGATCACAAGTCTCTGTGGTGAGTGAAAAAAATATTGACATGACCATTGGACACTTGACTGTGCTCTCTCTCCTCAATTTCGCCACTCTGCGAGGCTTACCCTACATACATCTCTGTTCTGTGGTCCCACCTCTTTTCGGCCTTACTCCGGGAATGAGACTTGAGAGATACATTTTTCTAATTAGATTTCCATAGCTTATCCTGAGGAGGGAGTGGGGGGAGGGTGTTCTGCATTAAAAGAAAGTGTTTCTTATGGCAGGTTTCACGCAAATGGGACCCAATCATCCAACAATAACTTGTACTCTTCAATTAATCTTTCTCAAAGTTTAATTGATGAATCTTCTTAACATTTGGTCCATGTTTAACTTTGATATTGCAGATATAAAAAAGATAATATTGTGAAATTTGCTTTCAACTTGTGTGTTTTGTGAATATTTTTTGGGTGCGATTGAGCCTGCTGGCATTTCCCTCTTTTTAATGCCCTTAAGATAGGGAAGTCAACGACATTTTATTCTGTTTTCTTCAATTCCATGTGAAAGAGAATTGTTCAAAGAAAATTTAGCAAGGTATAATTTTTAAAAATCTTTTGCAGTGATCACGTGAGGCAGGTTTCAGATTTTCGTTATTATGTAACAATTGTGGTCTACAAATGAACACACAGTAAGAGCTGAAAAAACCGGTTGAAAAATACGTAGAATATGTTTTATGATGTGGAGTGAAAGAAAACGTATTCCTACGGCCATTTATCCTGTATAAGACCACCAAAAAAAATCATAGTTAAAACTCTAAATGAGAGTGAGAATACCATGAGACTACTAGTGGTCTGCATGACCTTACGGTCGGGAAAATTTTTTTTTTCGATTTGGGATCTAATAACGGTAATATCGCGTCAAGCTATTTTTCGTTGTTCATCTTGTGTAAGACTATTTAGAAATCATGACATTTTTGTTTTTAAATTGTCCGATCGGCTTTGCGGAATATTTTGTTTTTTGGATGTCTCCTTCTGTCCTCACACTGACGTTCGCATAAAAATGTAGACGATGACCGGCCATCAGAAAGGAGACTGATCAGGTTAGATTCGGAGACTATTCAGGTTAGATTTGGTTGCATTAGCAAAACCTGCTTTGGCTTATCGTGAGTGAAACTTATGTAAAGAAGTTCGGCAATCAATAGGCTTTTATGATTTATTACGTTCTAATAAATAAAGACGAGATAATTGGTAATACAGCCGGTTAAGAAATACAGTACAACGATGGTGACTCTACGGCTCCACTATTCACACTGTTTCCTTCGCATAACCATACAATATTACTAAAAACGCATGTAAAAGAGAGAGAGAGAGAAAATAATACTAATAGCACAGGATCAAGTAGAGTTCAAGTTTTGTCAGTCACCGCTCCCATCCCGTCCCGTATTCCGTGAAGCAATTATTGATCGATAAAGACAAGTTTGTGCTGGTCTAGTGGCGAGCTCTATGGGACTGTAGATAGTAGGGGGGGGTTTGAAACTTGCCTTATATTGCATCTGACACTGACAACAAAGTGTATGAGGTTCTTCGGGAGAGAGCCCAAATAAAAAGTTGGCGTGGCATTTGAAAATTAGAGATATATATATATGACACACAACCACAGAAAACACAAGAATAGAAGACTTTAGTAGACAGGACAGCTCAGCAAAATAAATTTCAACATTCTTGATTACTGCCTTCATGTCATTTTATGTATATTTTCTTAACATTTGCATTTTTGTGTTTGTCATGCAACATGAATAACTGTATTTTTTCACATTATTGCCTAACTCTTCCCTGTTCTCTGTCTTCCTCACATTACAATACAATCCACAAATCATGATTAGACCATAATATGCTTCACAATGGTGTATTTTGTGATCATAAACTGTCATTTTCACTGACCAAAAAAACATAAATTGTCAATATCCAAGATAGCTGCCATAGTCACATAACTCATTTGCATATTTTTTATATTTATTCACAATCTATCGTTAGTATGTGCTGAAAGTTTTATTTGAATGCTGTTGTAGTTTAGAAATGAGATTTTTTCTTCTGATATGAGAGCCGAAATGGATAGTAATGGCAAAGACATCCTGTGTAAAATGGATGGCAACGTCAGGGTTAATACTAGAAAAGTGTCTCGCTTAGCCACAAGTGGTTATAACTGAGAAATGTTTTTTGGTTAAATTATGAAATAGAGAGGTTGTCTCCAGTGACCACATCATTCCTTGAATGGCCTCTGTCTCTGTCATTTCCACCAATTTGGCACGACTGTTTATTTGAAACATGAGCAGTTCAAAGGTCTCTGATAACTCATCATGTGACATGACTATGAACTATCATTGAATCGGAAGGGACTGACTTTCATTTGGTCATATATTGACCATAGGAAGGAGTTCTGTAATCGGGCATACACTATCACTATCTCTTACCCTGAACCGTATTTGAGGCAAGGTTAAATCCCCTGGCAGCTCATGCCAGATTGAAAATAGCAGCGTGTGCCTGACTACGGAACCCCTCTCTTGACCATGTGCCTTCACATGGCATACAGTAGAGTTATGTAATTTGCATAAATCATTCCCATAATACTGCACAGATGTTGTATAATCGCAAATTTACTTTTATGAGATCTATAACAATCTCTTTGTGCTTTTTAATGTATTTTTATAGGAAAGGAAGAGCAAATGGACAGCAGAGAACAGCACCAGTAGCTCAAGCAAAATTTCAGAACAAAAAACCTGTCACAGGCTTTGATGCTAGATCCAAATTGGGACCAAAACCCGTATCAGATGCTCGTGACAAGATACTTACCATTAAAAAAAGCGGCAAAGGTGACGCGCGCAATAAGATTGTCCAAAAACAGGTTCAGAAGGGTACTTTTGATGCCAGGTCCTTAATTCAGCGCCAAGGCCAAAAGGGGGAAACAAGACCAAGAATGGTGGCACAGGGGTAAGTATTATTATCAAAGAAATGAGAACCCCCTGCCCCCAGCCCTAAAACATGTATTTAAAGAATATTAAAATGCTTTTAAGTGATTTACGCAGAATCATGTGTCTTCCTTTATCTCTCATGTAATGACTTTTAAGAGTTTTCTGAAAGCCATTGGCAGACTTTTTATTATTTACATTGAAAGGCTTAAATTATCTATTATGGGCTATCATGCAAGATAGATTTAGTTTGTGCAGTCAGAGTCTGTACTTTTATTTGAGAAGGTTGGCAGCTAGGCATATTGTGAAAACTCCATAAAATTTGAGAGCTTTTAAGTGTAACATTTTGTAAAAATAAGTGGCATTAATATCACACACAGATTGCCAGAATGAAAGAGATTGATGTCTACAAATAATGTTGTCGAGGATAACCAACTCAATGTGTCATGGAAATGTTTTCTTTCAGGGTCAAGCCACATATCCACCAGGTGTTCAACAGTTAACAAGAACTGTAAGTAACGGACGTTGACATTTTGTTAATGATGTATAAACATTCAACTCTCAACGTTATAATCAGATCAAATACAAATACGGGACATTTGGTTTTTGCATTACAATTACAAACAGTCATTTTATTTCACTCTCTACTGAGATTAATTTATGTTTTTGCAGAGATTGATTTGCCAAAAAGCTTTTTTACTGCAGTTAGTAAAATGTATGTACACATGCTTTAGTGTGGTTAGCTGTCGATATTCTGAATGAAATTGTGAACTTTCAAAACACCGGTCTCTTGAACGCACAAATTTGAATAACAAACATTTCATCTGGGTGCTATGACAGTGCGGATGATTTTGGACCCATTCATTGCTCCCGGTCTGAAGGTATATGTTTCAAATGAATTTGATGAGGAAAGAAGAAAATGTATTATTGAACGTGAAAAATAGCAATACCGACACCAGAAATTTAAATGTTTCTGGATGAAGCAGATTTAGATCTAGGTCAAGTTTATTGAATTTCAGCATTAACTTAAGATCTATGTGTGCGTTTTTGTATTTAGTGGGTTTTTTGTTGTCATGTATATTTGATTAAAAGACAAGATCTGAAACAAAAAGTTTGTTTTAATACAATTCATCCTTTTGGAAAATTTATTTAAAAAGGATTGATGTAAAGAAATTGCTTCTTGCTAAAAGAAAGTTAGATCATAATAGTCTGTTTGGATCCAGTTAAAATTATGTCCAAAATTGCTGATTGGAAATTACTTGTCAATCCTTATGTGGCCATTATTGAGTGAAGCCCATTATCTACAGAAAAAGATAATGGCCCATATCTCAACATACCACGTGTTTTCATACTCGTCAAATCTTGATGTTTCAATAAACAGCTCTCAAACCCGAATGTTGCCAAGGGTCAGATTAAGGTGACAAACAGTGGCCTACAGGTGACACGTCGGGTGCCCAACACAGAGATCTCCATGTCTGGCAATTCACTACAAGTCACCAAGAGAATGGTTAGTTCCCTGTTAGTTTCCCTAGTAATTTCCCTATTACTTTCCCTGTTAATTCCCTGTTAGTTTCCCTGTTAATTTCCCTGTTAATTCCCTGTTAAATTCCCTGTTAATTCCCTGTTGATTCCCTGGTAATTCCCTGTCAATTTTCTGTAAGTTTCCCTGGTAATTTCCCTATTACTTTCTCTGTTAGGGGGGGGGGGGTTCTGGGAATGCCATTTTTGTCGAAAATGGGACAAATCTAGTCTATCATATGAGTGGATAGAGCAGTTCATTCCCGTCATAATGATATCATAAAAGAAGCTCAGTATCGATTCTTTGAATTTATACAAATTTTTAGAAACACTACAGGCCGTTCTTTCAACACAGCTATTTTACAATAAAAGCCAGAAATATTATCTTAAGTATAGCAAGTTGGTACTCATTTTGATCATCACAATAAACACTATTCAAAACAAATTTATTTGAGGATCTATTATGAATATTGCCCTAGATCAGCCGAAAGATACGGAAAATATTCCGCTCACCTATTAGCAAAATGCACCATCTCAAAATGAGTAAAAAGGTGCTGATGCACTTGAAACAGTGTCAATGAGAAGTAGTTGAGAGCCTCTCAAGGTTTTATGATGTTTCAAAGTATTATCTTACTCTTTTCTTAGGTTTATGGGAGAAAATGTATTCAAATAAAAGAAAAATACGATTTTCTCAAAATATCCTTTTTGTTCATTATTTCCTATCTACTTTTTTATTTCTCAACGTATCTTCATGAAATTTGGTATGGATGATGAGTGGGGGAAAACAAAGAAATGACTAGATGCTTTGTTTTATATGTATTATAGTTTTTGAAAAATATAATTTTTTGTACCAATTTTTGTATATTTTTGGTTGTTCTCATATGTTATTTTCAAAAATTCATAAAATCAAAACTTACTAATGAAACAAAAATTTGATCATATAAAATTTAGATATAATAAGGTGTGTACCAAGTTTGAAACAAATTTGTTGAAAAATGAAAAAGCCTATCGACATTGAATTTGGTGAAATTTGGGGTAACATCCAAGATGGCCACCATTTCTATGGCAACCAGAAACGGCAGGCAAAACAAGACATATTTCAACTCCGTACACCATGCCCATTACACCTATACATGTTAAATTGACAGGAACAAACGGGAACATTTTCACTCCAGGATTCGCCCCCCCCACCCCTTAATTTCCTATTACTTTCTATTAATTTCCCTATTACTTTCCCTGTTAATTCCCTGTTAGTCTCCCTGTTAATTTCCCTATTACTTTCCCTGTTAATTTCCCTATTACTTTCCTTGTTAGTTTCCCTGTTAAGTTCCCTATTACTTTCCCTGTTAGTTTCCCTGTTAATTTCCCTATTACTTTCCCTGTTACTTTCCCTACTACTTTCCCTGTTGATTTCCCTACTACTTTCCCTGTTAATTTCTTGTTATTTTCCCTGTTAATTTCCCTATTACTTTCCCTGTTAATTTCTTGTTATTTTCCCTGTTAATTTCCCTGTTACTTTCCCTATTACTTTCCCTGTTAATTTCCCTGTTAGATTTCTTTTATTTCCCTTCATAGCTGCCAACTAGTACATAAAAGATGTATTTAGTATGTTATTTTGGCTTGAGTCTGTATGTACCTTGAAAAATATGTTTATGACGGTTAACTGTAATTTATGGTTAAAGAAATCTTAAGTGAATGGCAGAGATTCAGAGAGATTGCCAGAAAGGCCAGCAATCAGCAGACTGTTATTATGACCTAAAGGTGGCAATTCAAGTTAAATTATCAGTGTTGTCTGAAATTATTATGGGGCATCATGCAAGTTAGAATTAGTTTGTGCAGTCAGTCTGTTTTTTTTATTTGAAAAAGTTGGCAGTTATGCCTGTTAGTTGCCTGTTAGTTCCCTGTTACAGCCCTGTTAGAGCCCTTTTAGTTCCCTGTTAGAGCCCTGTTGGTGAAGCAGTTTCAAAGACTGGCAATTTGTCCAAATGCTACGGTTATCAAGCCTAAGTGAACGCTAAAAGAAGTTGATTTCACAGCCATTTCAGCTACAAGAGGAAATTCCCAAGGCTCTATCCATCACCGAAAGGCTCCAATGTTACTCTAGCACTGGAGGAGTGGTTTCCAACACTAGTGAAGGGTTGTGGTTTCCAAGCCATTTCAGCTCCAGTGTGTAGTGTCTGAGGCTGTGTCAGCTACAGTGTGTAGTGTCTGAGGCTGTGTCAGATACAGTGTGTAGTGTCTGAGGCTGTGTCAGATACAGTGTGTAGTGTCAGAGGCTGTGTCAGCTGTTAACAGTGTGTAGTTTCTGAGGCTGTGTCAGCTATTAACAGTGTGTAGTTTTTGAGGTTGTGTCAGCTTTTGACAGTGTGTAGTTTCTGAGGTTGTGTCAGCTATTAACAATGTATAGTTTCTGAGGTTGTGTCAGCTACAGTGTGTAGTTTCTGAGGTTGTGTCAGCTATTAACAGTGTGTAGTTCCTGAGGCTGTGTCAGTTACAGTGTGTAGTTTCTGAGGTTGTGTCAGCTATTAACAGTGTGTAGTTTCTGAGGTTGTGTCAGCTATTAACAGTGTAGTAGTTTCTGTAGTGTCTGAGGTTGTGTCAGCTACTAACAGTATGTAGTTTCTGAGGTTGTGTCAGCTACTAACAGTGTGTAGTTTCTGAGGCTGTTGTGTCAGCTACTAACAGTATGTAGTTTCTGAGGTTGTGTCAGCTACTAACAGTGTGTAGTTTCTGAGGCTGTGTCAGTTATAATGTCTAGTTTCTGAGGTTGTGTCAGCTACTAACAGTGTGTAGTTTCTGAGGCTGTGTTGTCTGAGGCTGTATGTTGTCTAGTTTCTGAGGTTGTGTCAGCTACTAACAGTGTGTAGTTTCTGTAGTTTCTGAGGCTGTGTCAGCTACTAACAGTGTGTAGTTTCTGAGGCTGTGTCAGTTACAGTGTGAGACTGTGTCAACTGTGGGTTCCAAAGGCAATGGGAAAAGACAATGTGAAATGGGATTACAGAGAATGTGTCTTTTGATATATATTGATGTGTATATATGAATTTGTGGTTTTGACTTGGATAAATTCACCTGCAGTATCATGCTTCTCTCATGAATTGCTTTAAATAAAAGCCTTTGCACAAGTATTGTAAAGAATATGTTTGTGGTTTCATGTTAAATGGTTTCAGGTTGGTTACAATGACTTTCTCGTATATATATATGAAATCTAAAATGCCTTTTATTGTAGAACATATCATGAGACTCATGGTGTTGTCATATCTGACATTACCACATATCTGACATTACCACATATCAGTATATAAAAAGTACATCATTTGTTAATTTAAACAGTACTGTTGTTTATAAACAAAAAACTATTTAAATTTGTCTGCTCTGATTTATGGTTTTGTTTCTTTGAAAGCAAAATATCCTGAAACAAAAGTTAAACCATACTTGGCTAAGAAAGAAGAAAATTGAAAACATTTTTGTTATTTAAAAAAAAAGAAGTTATCTAAATCTATTTTTTAGGTATGTTTCCAAAGTACTGAAATATTAATAGATTAAAGTATATTACATCTACTTTACCCACATGTATATTTGAGGTAAAATTTGATCTAGATCTTTGTAGATACTGATTTAATGGTCTTTGAGCTTTTTTATTTTAGTTTTTTGGAAAGAAGTCTGATAAATCTTATTTTAATTTTTGTTTCTTCCAGCCTGGAGGTCCTCTTCCAATGCGGGAGGACGCGGTACCTATAATTCAAATTCGTAACGACAAATACCAGCAAAAACCCCCTGTCCACCAAACCCCCCTTTCCAACAACCGTCTTACACCCAGTACTCTTCCCGAACCGGTCATGGAACATCATACGCCGACTATTCCTATTCATCCAGTGGCTACTCAAACCCGCCTCAGCGACGGCAGTACAGAGATCTGGATGATCCTGAAAACAACGCCGCCTCTGTTGAACTAGCCGTACTTCCGAAGGTTCACATATCAAACATTAAAAACGTTGAAGCCGCTGGAATGAGACCAGTTGCCCGTCCACTGTTAGCTCAACAAAGGGCGCCCCCGGGGGCCGCAACTTTGTCAGTAGGGCCAAGGCGCATGTCCCGAAAATGCAGCTGCCACCGGCTCCAAGGCTGCAAACTGCTGGGGTAAAACGTCGCCAGCAACCACTGGAGATGGCAGGGCCATTGAAGTTAGGGAGAGGAGGTGGGCCTGGTATCCAGATTGGCATTGGAGACCCTTCACCACCCAAAAAGACGAGAGCCAACCTGTCCAGTTTCGAGGATGTCGAAATCATGGATGGGGTGAGATATTTCTCCTGATGTACATGTACTGATGTGCGCATGAGTTTGATTGTGTTTTCTTCGTGTTTATTTATTCTTTGATATTAGTTGATGAGTTATTTGTTGATTGTGGTTTGGTTTTAACTGGGAGATTATTTCACAGGTTATAGTTTGCTTCATATAGCCTGTATCTGTATAAATGCATTTTCTGCAAGTTAAAATTAATTTGAGGTCTCAAGAGTATCTAGAAACAGCAGAGTATTATGTTCAGCATTGTTTTTGTTTTGTTTGCTCATTCTCAAATTAAAACAAGTAAAAGCAATGTATTGTTACTGTTTGAATCTCATTTACTTTGAAGCTCAGATAATCACAAAAGTTTGAGGTTTGTTTTCTTTTTTCTTTCTTTAAGACAAAATTATAGCATACTATGAAACATTGGTCCAATACTAATTCAGTGACAGAAAAACTTCACAAGAGCTTAAAGTGATTCAGTTGAGTTAACTCCCTGTTCAACTAGTGTCGCAGCCCCTGTCTTCTTTTGGCACTAATAGAAGTCATTCAAGGCTTGACACTTAAATGCCCTTTTCACATTAAGCTTTTCTTTACTTTCTGCTGCCTTCATTATATTTGTGTACGTGTGTTGATTTGTTTGTTGTATTTTTTTGTGTTCCTTGCTTTTTTCCTGGTGTGTCATCATATTTTTATCATGTCCATTCCATCTTACAGCTGATGCTACTACCATGGTTTGCTTGGTATTTTGTCGGACGGATTGCTGTCTATGGCAAATTCAATACGTCATTTAAGTGTCTGTGTGTAAAACTAGAAGCATCTGTCTGTGGCAAATTTAATACGTCATTGAAGTATCTGTGTGTAAAACTAGAAGCATCTGTCTGTGGCAAATTCAATACGTCATTTAAGTGTCTGTGTAAAACAAGAAGCATCTGTCTGTGGCAAATTAAATGGCAAATTCATTGAAGTGTCTGTGTGTAAAACTAGAATGTTGATGTGATTTGAACTTAATTTCAGTGAAAATGACATGGTTTATATATTTTTAAATCATGCATCTCTTTCTTAAAACATTATAGTATAGTATGATGAGAAATCTGTAGTATGAAGGAGGCATTTTTTTAGAAGCATTCTGTGGTGGTAAATATAAATTTCAAACTTTCCCATTTCCTTTGGCTTTTTTTCAGGGAGACAAAGAGATTGTAAGCCCTCTTCAAGGATTTCGTGTGGTGGTCACAAATTTGTTCACTGGTGTTACTCAGGATGACATAATTGTAAGTAATTCTTATCATAAGGTACAAAATCATTTACGTCTTTGTCACGTAAATGGGTTAAATGTGTTAGTGTATTAATGATATATAAATGTGTTAGTGTATTAATGATATATAAATAGCGTTAGTGTATTAATGATGTATAAATGTGTTGGTGTATTAATGATGAATAAATGTGTTAATGTATTAATGATATATAAATGTGTTAGTGTATAAATGATATATAAATGTGTTAGTGTATTAATGATGTATAAATGTGTTAGTGTATTAAATGTGTTAGTGTATTAATGATATATAAATGTGTTAGTGTATTAATGATGTAAAATGTGTTAGTGTATTAATGATATATAAATGTGTTAGTGTATTAATGATGTATAAATGTGTTAGTGTATTAATGATGATATATAAATGTGTTAGTGTATTAATGATATATAAAATGTATTAATGATTATAAATGTGTTATTAATGATATATAAATGTGTTAGTGTATTAATGATAAATGTGTTAGTGTAAATGTGTTAAATGTGTTAGTGTATTAATATTAATGATGATATATAAATGTGTTAATGTATTAATGATATATAAATGTGTTAGTGTATTAATGATATATAAATGTGTTAGTGTATTAATGATGAATAAATGTGTTAGTGTATTAATGATGAATAAATGTGTTAATGTATTAATGATATATAAATGTTTTAGTCTATTAATGATATATAAATATGTAAGTGTATTAATGATATATAAATGTGTTAGTGTATTAATGATATATAAATGTGTTAGTGTATTAATGATATATAAATATGTTAGTGTATTAATGATATATAGATGCGTTAGTGTATTAATTATATATAAATGTGTTAGTGTATTAATGATATATAAATGCGTTAGTGTATTAATGATGTATAAATGTGTTAGTGTATTACTGAGATATAAATGTGTTAGTGTATTAATGATATATAAATGTGTTAGTGTATTAATGATGTATAAATGTGTTAGTGTATTAATGATATATAAATGCGTTAGTGTATTAATGATGTATAAATGTGTTAGTGTATTAATGATGTGTAAATGTGTTAGTGTATTAATGATGTATAAATGTGTTAGTGTATTAATGATATATACATGTGTTAGTGTATTAATGAGATATAAATGTGTTAGTGTATTAATGATATATAAATGTGTTAGTGTATTAATGATGTATAAATGTGTTAGTGTATTAATGAGATATAAATGTGTTAGTGTATTAATGATATATAAATGTGTTAGTGTATTAATGATGTATAAATGTGTTAGTGTATTAATGATGTATAAATGTGTTAGTGTATTAATGATATTTTTCCTCCTGCTTAACTATTCTTAAAAAGATTGAAGCCAACCAGAGCGTCGGTCCTTGTGTATATTTGGTTTGAATTGCAATGATATGTTCCAAAGACTACACTCCTTGTTTATATTCTCTGATAATTAGAACTATTTTATAGGTGGCCAAATTTACAGGAAAGGTCTGGAAGGTTTGCTCTCTGTAGATGATGATCAGGGAGTTAGTTTTGATGACCGTAAACAAAAATTTACGAATTTGAAATAAGATTTTAATCTTCACTGATCTCATTCGAAATAATCCGAATGAGTGAAACATCTTTTTTTTTGGAGTAAATTCACAACAAAGATCATCTAAGAATTAGAATAAAGTTTCTGTTTCTTAATAAATGAAATCTAATGCTCATGAAGAATTTCAGCTGCAATGTGTTCATTTTGTCTCTACAGGAATTGTTTGGTGTGGTGGGGCCATTGAAAAAAGCGAGATTGCTTAAACCTGGTGCTGCTGAAGTTGTGTACTCAAACAGGGAGGATGCTTTGAAAGCTGTCCAGAAGTATCACAGTCGTGAATTGGATGGCAAGTCTTGTATAATTTTGAACAATCCACAACTTAAACCTTTAAAAAAAGAAGAAAAAGAAAGGAGCATCTAATAATAATGCTCGCAAAAAATAAGCTGATGTTTTGAAAAGACAGAGTAGAACAAAATTATTTAGCTTTGCTTTGAGTTAAGAGTGGGATGGTAATTTCAGAGCCGAACAGCTGGAAATGATATCAGTTTTTCAATACGTACTAAATATTAATATTTCTGATAGTGATGATTAAGTCAAGTGACAGGGCATTAGGATTGTCTGGTCAAATTCAATGTTTTAACCAACAAAGTGGTAAAAGGCCAATTTGATCGGCCGTTAACCTGTACCAGATTACAGAAAAAAGAACGTAAGAAGTCATAAAACAGTATCTGCCAACGGATACTTTGAACACAGTGGTCTACGCCTAATACTGCCCTGCCTAGATTATTGTAATTCACTTCTGGCAGGCCTTCCAGACGTATAACTCGGTAAACTGCAACGACTGCAAAATTGAGCTGCAAGGTTGGTTCTGAGTACTCATGGTCAATATGATGGAGCGAAATCAAAGAAGTTACTGCATGCTCTTCATTGGCTTCCAACTAAAGCCAGCATCGACTACAAGATTGCCTTGATTTGTTTCAAGGCTTTAAATAAACGCTCGCCATCATATATTGAAGAACTGATCATCCCACACAGCACAGTACGACAACTCAGATCAACAGGAAAAAGCCTTCTCCAAGTCCTAAAATCTAAGCTGAAACAATTTGGAGATAGAGCTATCGGCCGCATTGGACCTGTTGTTTGGAACGCTTTTGCCTGTTTGTGTCAAGTCAGCAGCTAATATCGTAGATTTAAAGAAATGAACTGAAAACCCATTTATTTGTCAAATATTTAGGGTAATTCTAGACCCCTCAACCTCTGTATTTTAGGGTTAGACTTAGATTGAACTTTTAGTATTCTTATGAACTTTTTTGTCTAATTTATTATGTACATTTGATATGCTTTTGGAACGTTAAGCAACGAAGTGTTATAGCATTTATCACACAAAAAGTTATCCTTATCAGATATCATCATTGTAGATAAAGGAGTGCTTGCCGTACTGTAATTGTTTCTGTTGTCATTTAGGTAAATCTTATTTTGTAAATTTGTTAGGCTTGTTTGCAATTCTGAATGCTTTGTCAGATGATAAGAGGAGTAATATTTACTATGTCAAGAAGCTATACAATGTAACATTTCAAAGTAAGATGATGTCTATCCTTTCTGTATTTAGTGTAGATACCATAATTTATTAATACAATATTAAAATATATTCTGTACAGGTCAGCCAATGTATGTCAAGATGACAACGCCGTCAGCGGCAGTCATCAAAATGCCTTTGGGAGACTTAGACCCGGACATCACAGGAGAAGCCCTGAGGTAGGGTTACGAAATTATTGTTTTTAATATGTTAGTACAATAAAATCCCTTGAGTACATCATACTATAATAGAAGTAAGGCTGATTGTGTAATCAAAATAGGCTTTTAAACCAGACCTTCATAAAGGCTTTTAAACCAGACCTTCATAAAGACTTTGAAACCAGACCTTCATAACAGCTTTTAAATCAGACCTTCATAAAGGCTTTTAAACCAGACCTTCATAAAGGCTTTTAAACCAGACCTTCATAAAGGTTTTTAAACCAGACCTTCATAAAGGCTTTAAAACCAGACCTTCATAAAGGCTTTTAAACCAGACCTTCATAAAGAATTTTAAACCAGACCGTCATAACGGCTTTTTAAACCAGACCTTCATAACGGCTTTTAAACCAGACCTTCATAAAAGCTTTTAAATCAGACCTTCATAAAGGCTTTTAAACCAGACCTTCATAAAGGCTTTCAAACCAGACCTTCATAAAGGCTTTCAAACCAGACCTTCATAACGGCTTTTAAACCAGACCTTCATAAAGACTTTTAAACCAGACCTTCATAACGGCTTTTAAACCAGACCTTCATAACGGCTTTTAAACCAGACCTTCATAAAGAATTTTCAACCAGACCTTCATAAAGGCGTTTTGAACCAGATCTCCATAAAGGCGTTTTAACCAGACCTCCATAAAGGCGTTTTAACCAGACCTCCATAAAGGCGTTTTAACCAAATCTCCATAAAGGCGTTTAACCAGACCTCCATAAAGGTGTTTTAATCAGGCGTTCATAAAGGCGTTTTTACCAGACCTTCATAAAGGCGTTTTAACCAGACCTCCATAAAGGCGTTTTAACCAGACCTCCATAAAGGCGTTTTAACCAAATCTCCATAAAGGTGTTTTTTAAACCAGACCTTCATAAAGGTGTTTCAACCAGACCAGTCATAAAGGTGTTTCAACCAGACCGTCATAAAGGCGTTTCAACCAGACCGTCATAAAGGCGTTTCAACCAGACCTTCATAAAGGCGTTTCAACCAGACCTCCATAAAGGCGTTTGAACCAGACCTTCATAAAGGCGTTTTAACCAGACCTTCATAAAGGTGTTTCAACCAGACCTTCACAAAGGTGTTTCAACCAGACCGCCACAAAGGCGTTTCAACCAGACCTTCATAAAGGCGTTTCAACCAGGCCATCATAAAGGAGTTTAACCAGATCTCCATGAAGGCATTTTAACCAGACCTTCATAAAGGCGTTTCAACCAGACCTTCATAAAGGCGTTTTAACCATATTTAACCAGACCTTCATAAAGGCATTTCAACCAGACCTTCATAAAGGCGTTTTAACCAGACCTCCATAAAGGTGTTTTAACCAGACCTTCATAAAGGCGTTTTAAGCATTTCAACCAGACCTTCATAAAGGCGTTTAACCAGACATCCATAAAGGTGTTTTAACCAGACCTCCATAAAGGTGTTTTAAGCAGGCCTTCATAAGGCGTTTCAACCAGACCTTCATAAATTCTACAAACTGAGGCTGGATGTGAGCATAGTCAAAAACACTAGGAATAGGAACACTATTCTATCTACATAGATATATTTTCGGTGATAAGACCTGAACATGTCAACTTAACTAAACGTTCCATCATTTCTCTAAACCCATGTAGAAGATTAAAAAGTGGCACAGAACAAGTTTCAATTTGGCTTTGTTCGTGTTCAATCGATTGTTGGTTAGCGTCATTGGGTAGACTAGTATATACAATAGAAAGTAGTCCACCAATTCGGATATTAAGTTTTATTTCTAATGCTTATGTATCTAAGACTTGTTTTAAGCACCTGTAATTTGATATTTCATTTTAATACATGAAGTTTTGTGTTATTTCTTACACTTTTTGTCCTTTGATTTTAAATCAATGATCATTATGTTGCTAAACTTACATTACTGTTCATATTTTTAGTCAAGACTTAGCCAAAACTCAGTTATACTTGAGATCTTTGTTGAATTCAGGGTTCTGTGTTATCATGTTCTTGTCAACATGTAGATGAATAGCATTGAAATTTTGCTGAAATGTTACTGAGAGATCATTGTCTTGCATTTTGAACATAAAATTTTAACATGATGCTGTTGATCTTTTGCAGATATTATAAAATGAAACATTTATATATCCGTTGAATTTTTGTTTTATAATGTTTATGTCTGATTCCTACAGATTATATAAAAAGCCTGGTGGACTAGGCGCTCTTCCAGTTGCTCCAATTGAAGTTCCAACAATCCACAGAGCGTTGTTCAAGGTTGGACCTCCAGCGCCCAATAAATCAGTCAAATTCACAGTCAAGATATAAACATGAAGAAAAAAAAAGAAAGAAAAAAAAAAGAAGACAAGAAATGACATGAGAAAGTTTTCTTCGTTTTGTTCCTTTGTTGTAGAGTGAAAATGAGTAATTTTAAGTACCATCACATGTTTGAAGCAGGGTGCTAAAAATGTTTTTTGTTGTTGTCTGTTTGTCAATATGATTCTCACGCTTAGTTTCCTAATTTTTTAAAAATGATTTTTGTCTTGGTATTAGTCTCTTGCTTTTCTCGTTGTTGACAGACGTTGTTCATGGAATAGAATCAGTTAAAGTGGAATAAAAAGTTTGTATACACGTTATAAATGAATTTTAATTTAACTGTGAAAATGCAACAGTTGCGGTTACATGAATTTCTTTAAAAAAATTTTCTAACAAAAGACAAAACTCTTTTTATTGCTTGCTTGGGACCATCTTAAATTTAGATTCTATGTTTTGTAAAACGTTCTTTGTTCTGTAAAGTGTTCTTTGTCTTGTAAAGCGTTCTTTGTTTTGTAAAGCGTTTTTGTCTTGTAAAGCGTTCTTTGTCTTGTAAAGCGTTTTTGTCTTGTAAAGCGTTCTTTGTCTTGTAAAGCGTTCTTTGTTTTATAAAGTGTTCTTTGTCTCTTAAAGCGTCCTTTGTTTTGTAAAGCATTCCTTGTTTTGTAAAGCATTTTTTGTCTTGTAAAGTCCCTTTGTCTTGTAAAGCATCCTTTGTTTTGTAAAAGGTTTTTTGTTTTTTAAAGCTGTAACACATTATCATTATCGGGTGGGAAAGTTCAGTCGTTTTTCTTTTAAAATCTTGCATGCTTAATTTGTGAAAATGCAATAAAATGTCAGAATTGCTCCCAATATTGTTTACATCGTCTTTTAATGATTAAATGTGTATGTGTGTTTTGGGTAACTTATTGTGTTGACTAATGATATTCCCAAGGTCATGGTTGACTATTCACCTCTTCTGTGATGTAACCCATACACAGTCAAAGTGACGTCGGTGCCCGAATGGTTCGACTGCGAGACTTGGGATCATGAGGTCCTTGGTTCGAATCATAGCAAAGCTAGGCCCGACATTGTGTTCCTTACGAAAGGCAGCTAACACGCGTTTTCTCCACTCGACCCAGGTGAAAATGGGCACAAGCACTAACTTGGGAGCAAAAACCTGCGTCAAGACTAACAGCCTGTCCAGGAGGTGATTATCATCACCTGATCGCTTCTTGCTTTAGAAACCAGGATAAGCTCTGGCTCTATGGGCCGTAATGGCTTTGAAGAAACTTTACAGTCAAAACAAATATGATGAAAGCAAGAAAAAAGAGGAAAATGACAAGTGACTTTTGAATAGATTTATTTGTGAAGATAGAACTTACTTGACTACATACACTAACCTAAATGAGAAAGAAAATCAGTAGTTATCAAGCAAATAAACAGACCACATTAACTGAAGTATTGTTGAACATATATTTTTTATACATGTATATTGTTGAAACAAATATAATAGTAATAGGTTTGGTTTTTGTTTGTGTTCAAATAGCACCAAGATAAAATTGGGAAAAGACTGTGTATGTAATTGTAATACAATGGATATGAAGGAATGCTTGGGGAGTGGAATTTTGAATTTCATCTTAAATAAAGACAATAGAATTTTAGAAAGCAATGTCACTGATTATCAGTGCTTTCACACATTTGTAAGTCACAGTTTTTGAGATTCATTAAATAGTTATTTTTTCATTCTAATTTTTTATTATCAACAAATGAAAAAAATCAAAACAAAAAAACAAGCAAACAAATTTAACAAAAAAAGACTATATCTTTGGGGAATACCATCTAAATCTAAGTAATAATATATAACAATAACAACAGATAATTGTTTAAAAAAAGCACCCCATAAATACAATCTAGGTTTATATCACTGAAAATTCATACAAACAGGTTAGTTATAAAGGGATTGAAAGAGGCAGAGTTTTGTAACTGGCATAGCATTTTATTTATATTATAATATGTATAATGAGGGTTATTAAAATTAAAATTTGCAAAAAGACTAGGAAATCTTTTTGATTACAGGTGACCACGTTCAAACTGTGGAGATCATTTAATTTAATTCAGGTATGGATGGTTTTGGTTGGTTGCATGCAATGAAGTGCTAACGCCAACATGCAATAACACTAGTATCAATAGCTATGATGTAATCAGTGTGAGAGTCAAAGGTCAAAACAGATCAGTAGCTTTGAGTGCGTCCGCTTCTTTACATCATTTGCGTACCGGTGTCAACAATTTGTGGCGTGAGTGGCCCTGTGGTTAAGTTACGGGACTTGGGATTATAAGGTCCTTGGTTCGAATCTTAGCAAAGCTAGGTCCAACATTGTGTTCCTATTGGGAAAGATGCTTAACACACATTTGTCACTGGACCCAGGTGCCAATGGTTGCCATCATCAGCTTGGGAGTAAGACGCCGTGACACTGACGGACTGGGGGCATGTCCAGGGGGTGATTATTATCACCTGTTTGGCTTCACCGCAGTATAGAAACCAGGATAAGCTTTGGCTGTAGTGTAACTTAAGTGTAGTGTAAGGGTTGCAACAGCCTTGATGGAGAAACATTACTTTACACAATCTTTTATTGTCACCATGACCTACGTTGCTCACCAATAGCTTTGATTGATTGCTTCTTGATTTGATTTTACTCACTTCCCACTTCCACAACTAAGGTGATCTTGTGAGTTTTTTGGTAGGATTAAATTAAACATTTTGTGTGTGCCCACACTGCCCTGTAAACAGCAAAGAGATCTGTAGTAACGGGTAAAGACTGTTGAGATTTGCACATGGGACTTTCCTTTTTATTTTATCGTCCATCTCCAAACTGATTAGGTGACTTCGTTTATTTGATTGAAATTTATCCTGACCGCCATATGCAGTGATCTCAGGGTGAATTAAGAGGACACAGCAAGATGATGGATAAGTAAAAGAAGGAAAGGAAAGAAGTAGGACCTACCAATCAGTACCAGCATGCCCACCAACTGCCGGCGACTAGATGGCAATCTACCTACCTAGACCATGGGTTTTTTAGTTTTAGTAGCTTTACTTGAAAAATGTGAGAATTTATTTTCAAAAGTCGAGGCTTGTGAAGCCACTGTGTTTGCAGCCTTTGGTTGGAGTTTCCCAGGGATACGACTTATGAATATGAATGAGTTGTAAAAAAGAAAATTTAAGAAAAGACATTTTCTCCAAGAGTGTCTAGAGAGTAAATATGAGCCCTGTTCACTAGTTTATGTGTTGCATACTGCGTTTGCCTACCTTTAGAAGCGCATTGTTATTTTTCCTTCTGGAGAAAATGTAAACGTAGGTCTAGATCTGTACCTAAACTCTCATTTAAAGTCTGAAGTTTCTCTTTGTGAATCGAGAAATCATCTCAAATTCAAATGTTTTGGTTCAGCCACCCTGGTTGGCAATTTGCTGTTTCATGTCAATAGAAATAGAATCAGTAAAAAATAAATAAATACATATTTAAAAAGGATCTAGAAAAAATTTCTCTAGTTTTTGTTAGTTATTACTGTTAGTGTTATTCTTGTGTTTAAACTTTGTCGGTTTCGAATACGGTAACATAATAAAATATGGTATTTTATGTATTATATTATAACTAAATAACGGCAACCATTCATATATTTACACTTAATTGTTTCAATATGTTAAAAGGACAATTCTCACACTATATTTTACATCAACTGAGCAACGGCAAAAGTGAGAAAACAGGATTAGGTTTTGTTACGACATTGGCATAATTTATTATTTTTTAAAATTCTGTATTTTGTTATGTAATTTTCAAAATAATGTCAATAAGTGACATACGGTTAAGGTCATGGGTAGTTTGATCAGAGTGAAACTTACGTCTCTCTGTCATTTGTTTGTGTTGTTTGTAAGAGACCATATTATAGCAATACCGTGAGTGGCCGGCCTTGTAAACGTAAGTTGGTGGTTTACCCAACGGTAAACGAAACGTAATACAAATGGGAGGCTGGATATAAATTACATGTAGTGTGGAATATTGCACATGCAGTATTGATTTCAGCTCTAAAATGATAGAAATTGTAGCTTTCTTACTAGTGAAACCCGTAACAGATTATATTATATTATATATATATATATTAATTTAAAATGTGTATATTTATTTGTATGCGGTGGAAAAGTGTTACTTGTATTATCATTAAGCAAAATGTTCTCAAAGGGATGTTCCAAACAATATTTACACAGTGTACTGTTATCCCTGTGTCATTCCCAATGTGGCTAAACAAAACAAAACATTTCAAAGAAAAACAGACTAAACCTACTCAACATGAAAATACAAAAGTAAATTCCGACTCTGTTTATGTGCTAACAGTAACAGAAACATTTCTAGCATCGTGATTTGTTTTCTTTATAATCATAATTAACTCCCTATATCCCCCTCATCCCGAACAACGAAACCCCTGGACTTTTAAACCAAACCTACAAAAAAGACAAACAACTCTCCTTCCTACACACACACACACACACATGTAAAAAGACCCCACCAAACCCTTAAACTTAAACACTGCCACACAACACTGAAAAGCATCCCTATTATTATCAACCATGGCCCCTTTAAATGTAGGGAAATCTAGAAAAATCCCTGTATCTAAGTTAGCATGGCACCCAATAAGAGACCTTATTATAGCAATATCAATAATATTTAACATGACTTGCAAGTCTTTTATTGATTTCATTGAAATTTACCCCATCCACCACATCATGCCATGATCTCAAATCTCAGGGTGCATTAAATAGGGAACAGCAAGATGAAAGATAAGTGAATGAGTAACACAGGAAAGAATTAGGACCTACCAGCAGCTCCCACCAATATACATGTATGAGAAAAATAGCCACAACAAGCAGAATTAATTAAAGAAAATAAGAAGAAACTCAAATAAAGAACTGACGCCCCCAATAAACTTGCAAACCATATTTATACATATATTATATAAGCATGAATTAAGTATAAAAATCTATACTATGACACATGCACAATAAAAGAGAATCAAAATACATACAGCTTAAAAAGGGTTACATCGTCTCATATAGAAAGAGGTTGGAGTTCCATAGGAAATTGACATGAAAACACTGAGTAAGAACAATAAGGCTTAATAATAATTGCTGAGAAATGACAGGAGTTTAAATGACTATCATGGTGATGAAAAGAACCAGTGTAACAGTAGAAAAGTGAATTGCTGTAGTCTATATAGAATTATCTACATAGTTACAATTCAAAGCAGAAATATCATGCTTCATGTATGTATGTATGTATGGCAGCCCTGTAAAATCGGGGAAAATGCACAACAAAATAAAATCAGCACGCTTTGCATACAAATGAAAAACAAACTAGTATTAGCAGAGACATTCCTTCAAATTAGAGAGATAAGAAGAGAATAAGAGCATTTCATTTTTGTTTATTTATTGCAATGAAAAAGAATAAAAAAAGTGGTAAGATGCAAACGCAGTAGTTTCACAGCTTTCTCGATTTCCTTTGCAATTTTGGGAGATTCAACATTGAATTGATTTTGCAATGCTGCAATGGGAGTGCCTCCTATTCAAGACCAATTTGGGACCAATGACCCCATATTAAAAGATGGAGCCACTGTGTCAACTGTGTGTGTTGGCTGTACAACCTTTGTAGCTCGAGACAGCAGAAAGTAACCCCCCCCTTTCAAAATTGAGAATTTTAAAACCCATATGTAATTTGTGAGCCAGGATTAAGTTTTTGTTGTTGATTATTGCAACACCTCAGTCTCACTGGTATATATTTCAGACTTAGTGACGACAAGCGGATGTGGTGGGTGAAAAACAGGAAAGATTTTACTGCTGCACTTAACTCTAAATCGTCATTAATTTGCCATGTAGTAAGTGAGGGTGGGGAGGGGCTGGATTGGTGTCAGTATACTGCCACTCCAATGTCGACTAGACTAGAGATTATATAGAGCTCCCGCCAACATTCTACAAGTTGAGATTGACTCCTGTATGAAAACGAGGAGACTGGGAAGCCACTGCATTCACAGCCTAAAAGTTCACCCATGAATAAAACCACACAAGCTTGCCAATGCCATCTTCTCCCTAGTAGGAGTTTGTACATGTAACTACCCACTATCCACGTATGTCCCACAGTATTGTCATTAAGACTCAATAAGAACGTTAAAAAACAACTTGTGGTAAGTAAGGCAATGAGAAGTATACATGAACATGGTGTATAAGTCGTGATATTGAGTAATGGCACGGAGCAGAAAATTGGAAAAAAACAGAAGATATTAAACGTAAAAGGCCGTGATAAGTGACATTATGACGAGTGACATTATGCCTGAGTGATTGATACTGATAGCATGCAGTAGCAAAATTCAAAACCGACTCAAGTTAAAGGGCACTAACTACAAATAATGTGAGCAGGCAAACAAATACATCGGCTAGAAAAAGCAGCAAAAATAAACGCGTACCAAATCCAGTAATACTGGTAACATAAAATAATCTGTAAATTGTTAATGCATTGTCTTGTGAACTTCCCACCTGTGTACTGGGTGTAATCTATGCTGCATTCATTCTATCAATAGTCTATGTCAGTTAAATCCCCAGCCCCTCTTGCCAAAAAAGGTACAAAGAAGAAAGTGACAACTCCATAAAAATAAGCCTATATGAAATAGCAAGCACCAAAAAACATGTAGAGCTAATTTATTCATGCTGGGGGTGACTGGCCGTCTTTCTTCGTTTTCTCTTTTTGACATTGGAATTAGAGATGAGAAACTCAAAGCGGATGTCAGTTGTATTTCCATTCTGTTTTCCTAATCACCAGGCATTTTGCTATTGTACTTTGATTCCAAATCTAAAAAGAATACAGAAGATTTACAATAAATTGAGACGTTGTTTGGCCGCATCACAAGGCAGGATCAGAGCAGTCCTACCAACATGACAATGCTCCACTTTTTCGTTTCAGACCCGAAACTACATTAGTGTCAACTCCAGCACCTAAAAACAGCAAAGGATTTAGAAGACTTTTGCCAGTTATCAGCCAGCAGACAACAGTGGAGACAACTCATCAAAAAGATCTCAGAGAAATCGGATGACTTGTCAGCGGACGGAATATAAGTCAAGTAAGTCATACGGCTAACTTCCTTTTTGTGTGTCTGTCTTAATGGGTCTGGGTTGCTTAAAACTCTGAGAAAACCATTGAAACGGTCTGGGTTGCTTAAAACTCTGAGAAAACCATTGAAACGGTCTGGGTTGCTTAAAACTTTGAGAAAACCGTTGAAACGGTCTGGGTTGCTTAAAACTCTGAGAAAACCATTGAAACGGTCTGGGTTGCTTAAAACTCTGAGGAAACCATTGAAACGGTGACCAATACGATTAATTGCCTCAGCTGGTGGGAGGCCAGTTACGGACACCCGTGGCTCAATTCTATGAGGGCAAGGAGACTATCAGATACATTGGCTACTAAAATGTCCCTCAAGTTGATGCCACAGCCCAATTAGCCCCATCTAAAGATCAGGTTTGTTGTTGGTTGCTAAGTGGAAGATGCCAGCCATTATTTGAGCTGGGCTCTAGTTAACTTATCAGCAGAGGCGCATCAGCCCAGGAGCTCATGATGTTTACCTTCAATGACATTCATCTGTGCTCAGCAGATGGTACAAAGTTGATGCTAAGGATGTTTGGTTTTGTGATACTGTAAATAATCCACAACTTAGTTGATTAATACTAAAAATAGACATATTTGAAGTGAATGCTTCTATACAAAAATTCACTCAAAAGCTGTCAAAAATTTGGACAAGATAGTAAATAGTAATATAATATATCAGTAACATAAATACTTTTTTTTAGAAAAAGAATATTGTTATGGATTTACAATACCTGTTTTTAAAAGAACCATGTTTGTATTATATTGATTAAAATACTAAAACGATATGCAGAATGAGAAATTCTACTCCAGAATACTGTTCAGAAATTATTCAACAGGAAAAGTCTAAGCTTCCTATACTTATACTGATACTGAGAACCCCCCCCCCTAAATCATGACAGAAAGTAATGAGTCATGTATAGTTGAGTTTTACAATGATTGAGTACACCATCAGCTGCTTCAAAAGTGATAAGACTAATAAGAGTAAGAAGTCATGACATTTAAAACTTGCAGCTTAAAGCAGCATGAAGCTTATCTATTATTATAGGTGAATGGCGCTACATAAATCAATGCATCTACTATTATTATCTCAATTGGCTAAAAAGCATCTGGGAAAAAAATAAGAACAAAACAAAAGCGATGATACTTATCCTCAATTGCCCTCTCAAACTCAAATTAAGATTTATAAAAAAAGAAGAAGAAGGCAGTATTAGTAACTCAGTAACGACTAAATGAAATTGAAGAAAAAAAAACAATAACAAACCCCAAGGAATTTTAAAACTTAAGAGTATTTTTTCTGATTTTTTTGAGAAAAAGTATTGCTTCATAATACTTATGCTTTAAAATAAACATAACAATATTGATGAGCAGGAACAGAAGGAAAAATCCTCCATAAATGGAGTCTTACAGTACAAAGTTTGAGCAGTTAAAGAAAAGATCTATATAAAAAATACTTTCCATTCATTATGCAAAACAGAACAAACGTTTTTTCGTAATACAATAATAATATGTAATACTATAATTCCTCTCCCCTCCAAAAAATACCAAACAAAGGGGGAAAAAGCAAATACACCCCAACCCCAACCCAAAGGAAAAAGATAACCCTCCCCTCCAATGTTTTTTTGTTTGTTTCATTGAAATTTGATCCACCATTCCACCATATGAGGTGATCTCAGGGTGAATTAAGAACAAAGCGCAAGATGAAAGACAAGCCAAATAGTGAAAGGAAAGAAGTAGGACCTATCAGTAGCAAACGCCAACCACCCACCTGGGAATAAATCTAAAGGCCTTCATGATTCAGCAGGTATTCCATAAAATGTATTCGCTAGGACACTCTGACATAAATACCCCCCCCCCCCCCCCCAGCAATCTAATAAAACAATCTATAACATAGCGGACACGATTACCCTCTATCTAGTCACTATCTTACAAGTCATTATCACCTTCTTACAGGTCATTATCACCTTCTTAGTGGTCATTATCATCTTCTTACAGGTCATTATCACCTTCTTACAGGTCATTATCAGCTTCCAATAAAGTTTATTTCCCTTGGGTCTCCTTCCCGTGACAAAAATTCAGTGACGTAGTTATTCAAGGGAAGCTACACCGACATGAGCGAAATAGCCCCAGCTGCTTTTATTTATCTGATCTCTCAAATTTGAAAACCGTAAACGTGTGGCCAAAGTGCAAAAAAAAATTTTGAAAGATCTATTTTAGGAACATTTTGAAAGATCTATTTTAGGAAAATTTTGAAAGATCTATTTTAGGAAAATTTTGAAAGATCTATTTAGAAAAATTTTGAAAGATCTATTTTAGAACATTTTTAAAGATCTATTTTAGGAAAATTTTGAAAGATCTATATAAAAAATATTTTCCATTCATTATGCAAAACAGAATCAATATGACTACTGTCACTGAAAAATTTATGCCAAATGAATGTAATTTCCTGTCCGCCAGAAATGGCATATACAGAAACAATCATTTAAAATCACTGATTGATTTAAGCTCATCAAAATTTATGATAGCATTTAGAAATGACAATGTAATACATGTATTAAGAAAGTTGCCTAGGACTGAATTATGGATGGTAAAAAATGCACAATAAAAACCATAAACAAAATAATACAGACACCAATCTTCAAAATAAAAGATAAGAGGCCTATCTATGTGATTTGAATTCTATGTTTGGTGATAGACACTGAGACACTTAATACATTAGGTGAATATCCGTTTTCAATGTAACGCTTTATAATAAAATTAAGATATAGAGTTTATTTGCATCAAAGATTTGAAAAATTTGTGGGTTGGTTTCTTTTTCTCAGATTAAAACAATTTCAAGTCTTAACATAAGATAGAACGGGATTAAAAAGCATCACAAAAACCAGAAGAAGAGAATTCTCCTTACAATTTCAAATACAAATGTGTAAAAAGGAGATCACTAGGCAAACTGCACTTACGTCACTTACGTGAGCATTTTATTATTATGTTCAGCAAGCAAGATTTTCTTCTCAAGAATCATAGTTCTTTAGCTTTTGAGAGAGAACACAAGATGCCAAATTTTGTGAAGTGGCCATTTTTAAATTTTCATGATGCACTGTGGTGAAAGGTGAAATTTGTTGCCAAAACTGGCATAAACAAAGTTGTGGCTTGAGATTGATATACTGCGGTAAAAGTGAATGGATAAAGAATATTCATCATATGAAAAATAATCATAAAAATTCATCTTATTATGACAGGTGAAAAGAGCAAATGAAATTTCCCTTTGTCTAGATACCTTGATATTTTCCTCATTTGATATCTTTATGAAAGTGTAAACACTTTAATGTGAAGCACCTTTGTGACTTAGTAATTAAAAAATGAACAATAAAACATTGACCTTAGCATGGTCGTCGTTTCATTTTGAATTCTTGTTCTGTTAAGAATTTTTTATGTCTTTTAAAATCAACAATATAGGAACTTATGTCCCTCAAGTTGCCATTCAGTTTGTCGGAAAACCAAAGTAACAAATATAAGATGAGCTTTTGAAGATTTAAACAACAACATTGTACCCTTTCACAATATAAAAAAATTCTAATACAAAAAGACAAAAGAAAGCAATTGTTTAATCTAAATTTACCCTATCCACCATTGTGGTGATCTCAGAGACAAAAGAAAGAAAGGGAAGAAAGGAAAATCCAGTTTTCTGGGCAAAACTGAGTAAAAAGAAAACGGTTCCCTTAAAAAAAAAAAAAAAAAAAAAAAAAAAAAACAAAACAACTTTAATCAACATCAAGATCGCATATACATATTTAGAATTGAATAAAATGAATCAGAAAAAAAGAAAGAAAAACAATGCAAGTAAATTGATGCACATTAATGGTTATTTTTCACAACTCATAAGTATGTTTAACATTACATAATCGCCAAATTAACAACAAATGTTTACATAAAGGAATAACAATATGCTACAAACTGGAATACCTTAGCCCACAAAAAGGTGAGAAACATAAAAGGTTTTCACTTCCTGTAATTGACTTGCTACACTTCCTTGTCTGCTTGCTTTTCAAAATGCCTATAGGCATAGCTGCCAACCAGTACCTATCAAATGAATTTAGTTCGTACGTTTTGGTTTGAAGTCCACAACGCAGTATTTACCTTGAAAAGTACGTATATGAGAGTTAACTGTATTAGAAACACAAAGAAACCCTAACTCAGAGAGATTGGGGTGTAAGTTAAGAGACGTCATTCTGATTTTGCAAAACTACCGTCAAACTTCACCTGAAAGGCCAGCGATTGGCAGACTCCTGTTTTGTTATGTACCTAAATTCAAGTTAAATTACTGCACATTTGAAAAGGTTGGCAGTTATGCAAAGGCACAATAATTATACAGTGCTGACCACTTATAAAGAACGCTTGAAGGAACACATCAGATGTAAAGTAAAAAGTTTCTTTCAAGACCCTTACGGCCCATAGAGCCAGAGCATATCCCAGTTGGTATAGTGTGAAGCGAAGTGGAACAGTGGCAGATTTTCCACTCCCAGGCTGTTGCTGGTAGCCATTTGCACCTGGATCCAGCAGGGAAAATGCGGGCTTGGTATCTTTCCCAAGGAACACAACGCCAGACCTAGCACTGCCAAGATTCAAACCCAGGACCTCATGATCCCAAGTCTGGCAACCTAACTACTATGGCCCTGACGCCACTACTAGACATCAGAACAAACACTTATTTACTCAACAGAATTACATCTCATTACATCTCATTGGCTATAACTTAGTATAAGAAGAATGCAATATTAGATACAAGAACAATTAGCAAGTGAACACGTAAATCTATGTCCAATAAAACCTTAACAGGCCTGTCTTTGCTGCGAGATATGAAATAAGAACACATTGGATAAAAAACCCACACTATTCCTCGACAACTGGCATTCTTATAAGTGGCGAACACTGTATCTGTATCCATACCAACAGAGAAAGTTGTGAACAGTAAGTTCAAATACTGTATGTCCGAAGATTGAAGCTTTGTGAAACAGGGAGAAAAACTCCCTTTTGCAGAGACATCCGATAGCTTTTGAATGATGGTCAATAGAGTTTCATGGTTTGATCATGTATTGAACTTGAATATTTATATTTATTCATATCTGATTTGAAACATAATTCAATGTGTGTATATATATATATATATATATATATATATATAAACATTCCTCTTTAATATCATTAAATTTTTTCTTAATTGACCATGTTTTGGATGTACACGATTTGTGGCTTACACCGTCAATATGCTTTCTCTCATCAAAGAGGAACATAGAATGAAATGTACATATTTATGTAGCTCTGTTCACTGTCTTCCTTTTTGTTGTTGTATTCACCGAATCCTTCGCTAAAAGAAACACAACTCATGAAACAAATGAGGGAATTCATAAAATAAATTTTCTCTCATCATCAATAAAAACGACGTTTACATCTAGGTCTTAAACAAAGAGCAAATATTTACAGTCCAGTTTCCTACTTTTCCATATAAAAATATAACAACTCTGTTGTAACAACCTTTAACGAAATAAACATGTATTAACATGGAATTCAATTGAAATAATCGGTGAATATACCAAAATTAAACCCCAAAAAGCAATTCACATAAAAACAACACACCAATGAAAAACCCCCCAACAAATCCTTTCTAGCCTCCCCTCCCCCTTTTATCATCTTTCCCCAAAGACAAGCAAACGAATCCCAACAAACCCCTGCCCACACACACAAAACGAATCCCTACATCATTAATATTATTTCTTTGAAGTATCACAATGAATGATTTGAAGTAATTCCCTTAATTACATTATAATTACACTCTTTTTATGTATGTACATGGAGAAAAAAATGCCACAAGCTTTGATGTAAGCATAACTTAACTGCAATAAATATGAAGAAATCAAGTTGCTTGTGAAAGAAAATGATTTCAATAGAAAAGTGTTTGTAAAAAAAGAGAAGTAAACAACGTTCAGTTGACTTTTTTGTTATAATAATATTAATAAGTGTGTAGTAAGTAGGATGATTCAACACTTGTAAAACAACTTCTAAAAGAAGAATGCGGCAATAAATATTTTGAAGTATTGAAGCTGACACTAAAAAAACCCATTTCCATCTCCCCACTTCTTGTCTTGAAGATGTAAATTTAGATCTCAATAACTCGTTGAATTCAACAGATGAAGAGATCAAGTTACCATGTTTAAGGTATATGAGGAGTACGTTCACACACAAATTCAATGAGTTGGCATGCGTATAACATTTGTTAAAGTAATATCAGACGAAAAGCATGAAAGCTTAATATGAATGGAAAATGGTGGTCAGAAACAGAGAGTAGAATTATTTTTTTACATTTAAATCTCTCCATTATCCTGGGGTATCTTGACGCCGAATCCCGACAAAATATTTGTGGCAGGGCCCGGCAAGCCCTGCTGCGCTTTTGTACGACTCCAGAGTATTTTTGACCACATTGAGATCAACGTTGACGGGGCGGAAATCATCGTCTTCGTCATCAATATCTCTAGGAGCTGGGCCCTTTTTCCCATTCTGCGTTGTTTTCTTCTGCAAAGATACCAGACAGTGAATTTAGCAGTTGACATAGAAACGACAATAACTAGGAACATTTTAAGCAAATGTTCTCAAACAGAAGAAAAAATAAAACCAGTGAACTTTCCCAGTAAAGACAGTATGAGGATGTATAATACACCATTGTGATTACAAAGAATTTCATTTAGGGTTTTAGGCAAATGGAAGAATTAAAGTATACGCAAGTTATCTTGACTATGAAATCATTTCACACATCTTTAAGTAGCAACTGACTTGGCTTGATTGTGGTGTCAGTAGCCGAGTCATTATGCTGCTGGACTTGGGATCATGAGGTCCTGTGTTCAAATCCTAGCAAAGCTAGGTGTGACATTGTGTTCTTAGGAAAGACACCACTTAACATATATTTCCCCCACCGGACCTTGATGCAAATGGGCACAAGCAACAGTTTGGAGTAAAAACCTACACCAGGCTAGCATCTAGTCCAGGAAGTGATGTTTATCACCTGTTCTGCTTCATGCTATAGAAACCAGGATAAGCTCTGGCTTATGAACTTTACTGACTTGACTAGGCTTGTCAAATCTATTCAATGAAATAGTGGCATTTGTCTTTGAACATTAACTTAATATAAATACACAAGAAATAAAATTCTTTCAGAAAAAGTATCAGAGTAATCTTAAATGAAGTTGCTCCATTCAACAAGCAAAATCAAGGTATGCACGTACATGTGTCTGTAACTTAACTCTCAGCTATTTGATGATTGGTAAGAATAAGTCAGAAGAAGAAGTCAACATTTCAACAATTCTCACAGTGTGACACAGGCCCATTAGTAAGAAAGACAGAAACACAACGAGTAAGGGACGGTGATAGACTTGTCATTTTTTCGCGTTCTCTATCAGCGGCTCTAGACTTAGATAGATCTAGTGGACCTTACCCTGAGATATTGAGACTGCCTTTCATTGGATGTCAATTTCAATATGTATATATTATATGATCCGTCTTTTCTTTGAATTTCCACGTAAGGCAATAATCAATTGTACAATTTGTTTTGATTTGATCTCCGAAGATTTGGTAGGATTTTTGACCGGACTGCCCTGTAAACAGCCAAGGGATCTTTATCTGCACACGGGACCTCCCTTTTTATCCTGTCTCCGGTGGGATTACTAGGTGTTGATTCACCTACCTGGACCAGGGGGTAGACTTTGCTCGAAAAAGGCGGGAAAAAAATGTCAACCATTAGCGGGGCTCGAAACCACTACCTTTTGGTTGAGAGGCAGGCACCTTGCATCTGGACTACCGAGTCCCCTAAATTGTAAAAAAATCTTCCAATGATTTCAGGTTTTGATTAGCATTAAAATATCTGTTTTTCCTGTTCTGTGATGCACTAGTGATGATATAAAAAAATACATGGGTGCAATATGGCAGAGGAAAGCAGGGAACAGAACTCACTGCTTAACTCATGAGTAGATAATAAATGAAGGGATCATTTCAATAGTGTGCCTAAGTCACAATTACGTCAGTCAGAGAAAATGACAAAATTCATTGACTTTGGCACTGTTGGCATTGGGAATTCCAAGTTTCAAATGGCTGTGAACATGATGTATTTTCATCACATCACTTTCGCACTTTTCAGGAAGTATGATTTCATTTTATTCCCTAGGATAATCTCTCTGTCTCGTTTTTCACAAATATGGACATAGGCACACTATTGAAATGACCCCTTCAAATGTACATAAGATAAGACTGATAAAAACACACAAATGTATCTACAGCCTTTGAAAATAGACGAAGCGTGTCACCTGTTTAGGAATCCTTTCAAAGCTCTTGCCCACGTCAGTTGCTGCAAGCTCTCTGTCCATAGCGTCCATGAGCGCCTCCAACTTTTTGTCCCTCTTCAGACGGGGAGGGGGTGGCGGCGGTGCGTTTGGCTTGACGGCAGGACTGGGCTTAGGGGCAACGCGGGGCTTGGGCGGCTTCTTCGGGGTTGTTGTTGTTGTGGTGGCGGCGGTGGTGGAGGGTTTGAGGACGGACGTGGGCGTGGAGGCGGGGGCATAGCTGGCCGCGCTGGAGGAGACAGGACGTGCAACTTTTCAGGTCTTGAAGGCATGGCAGGGGGAGAGGCGAGTTTAAAGTCTTCCAACACTGGTGAAGTGAAGCTGGACGAAAATGACGCGTCAGGGGGAGGTCACTTGACTGGAAAGGCTGTCTGGCGTGGAAAATCGTGCCGATTTAGACCTGACTTCCTTTTCAGCCAAGTTTTTCTTGAGATTGCTTCTCAGTATCTTGGAGCTTGGCTTGCTGCTTCTCCTTAAATCAGCCGGCAACCGTTGGCGATCCCATATCTTCCTCACTGTTCTCTGACCAGTCGTATTCACTCATGTCAGAACCTGAGGAGTCTTCGTCATCAGAAAATTCTGAAATAAAAATATTAACAAGACAAAGGTTATCACATCGAATTATAACAACATTAAAGCTTTCTTCATTTATTTGATTCTACCCACACCTACAACTAAGGTGATCTCTGGGGTTTTGGTAGGATTTTAGATTTTACCTGGTTTTTCTTTGAAATTTGCCCCATACACCATTGCGGTAACGGTAATCTCAGGGTGAATTAAAAGTACACAGCAAGATGAAAGATGAGTGAAAGAAGGAAAGGAAAGAAGTAGTACCTACCAGCAACCCCGCCAACCGAGGACTGCTGTGTAAACAGCCAAGGGATCTTTAACAGTGTTGTGATCTGCACACGGGACCTCCTTTTAATCATTCATCTGCGTTGGGACTAGATGTCGAGTCACCTACCTGGCCAATTAAACCTCTTCGCAACTATCAACATCCTGTCAGGGCATCATCCATAAATACTCAGTTGATCAAAAGGCAAAAGTTTAATTTCCAGTTTTAAGATCAAAAGGCAAAAAGTTTAATTTCCAGTTTTAAGATCAAAAGGCAAAAAGTTTAATTTCCAGTTTTAAGATCAAAAGGCAAAAAGTTTAATTTCCAGTTTTAAGATCAAAAGGCAAAAAGTTTAATTTCCAGTTTTAAGATCAAAAGGCAAAAGGTTTAATTTCCAGTTTTAAGATCAAAAGGCAAAAAGTTTAATTTCCAGTTTTAAGATCAAAAGGCAAAAAGTTTAATTTCCAGTTTTAAGATCAAAAGGCAAAAGGTTTAATTTCCAGTTTTAAGATCAAAAGGCAAAAAGGTTTAATTTCCAGTTTTAACTAGCAAGAGATGTACACAACTTGAAAGCCATTTCTCACCAAAGATTTTCTGCATCTGGTGAATCAACCCGCTGCCTTGAAACTGGCCATCGCCATCTCCTTCCTCTGATTCTTTGCAATCTCTTTAGTAATGAGGATAAAAAAAAAGTTATTCAAATATAGATGACTTTTTTCTTTTACACATCACAATGATGTGTTGAAATGCACCTTTGTAAATGAAAAAGAAAAGAAAAAAGGAAGCAATGATCATAGATACTAAGATAATGACAGTCGTGATGATGAAAATGACCAGGAAATTAAACATACTGCGAGGCTATGAGTAGCTCTGGAGATATCAATTAAAATTTGCCTGAACTTTCAAAAACATTCATTCCACCTAGTGACCATTCTACAGACAACAAGCTGCCACTAAAATGGTTTTCCAAACCACAAACAACTTGTTGACTTCTTTTTAATCATTGTTACATTTGCCTAGCTGCAAATAGGTAAGTTACTAAATGTTATTTTCAGATTTATCTCTGGTTACTAAACGTTTTTTTGCTTATCAGTTTTCTGATAATTTAACTGTAATACAGCTTTTTATCTACAATGTCAAAAATGGCAACTATTCATGGCCTAGGATGTTCTAAAAAATGCTGAAATACAGGGTGCTAAAACCTGCATTATAAAATAAAGGATTGACCATTGAAACGAAATATCCTCATCAGTAAATTGATCATTTAAGGCAATTGTAATTTGTTTTTAAAACATCTACGCAAAAAATGGCAACATTATGTTAATTTTGGGAGTTCAGTCCTTATGTACAATGTATATTATAGGAATATCCATGTTCTAAATATAATTTCTGGACCTCACAATTACTGAAACTTTACCCAGTCCACTTATTAAAAGCATTCAAGGATAGGAAGAGATTTCTCAGGTGGAATTAAAATTCAGAAAATTGATTGACCATTCAGAGAAGCTGATAATGTATTCAAATGATGTTCCACGCTTCATTGAACTTTACCCAGTCCACAAGATCTCAGGTGGAATTAAAATTAAGAAAGAGAAAAAGATGAAAGATAAAAGTATAAAAGTAAAAAAAGTGGGACCAACCAATAATGTCCACCAACCGCCCACAGCTACGTACAAGATAACGACACAAGTATAAAAGTCAAGACTAGGTGGAATCAACCATCACGTAAATTCTTACTTGGGGAAACTCTGCTCCATCAACGCCAGATTCATGATCAACAAAACTACTCATGCTTTCAGCAATTTTGGACAAATCAAAAGTTTCTGACGAACTTGAAGAACCTACGCCCCCAGCTGATTTCATCAATTGGTCCACTTGCTCAGGTGTAACGTTAAGCCAGCTGTCATCTGAAAGGCCAATAAGAAAAGTCGAACAATTCATTAACATAAAACTACAAAGTATACAGTAAAACAAGCAATATGAAAATGTTTTAGATATAAAGCGACTTTGTTCTCTCCTCAGAGAAATAGCATTGTGGTGTATTATGAAGCAGATAAGCAATAAAGCAGACATAATGTATTATCTAAGTCAGCTATATCAGTGGATTTGTAAATAGGATATGGGCTATTATAGACAAAAACAAAACAAAATCCCATAACCAACAAAAACAAACCACAGATCGAAACAAAACCCAACCATAATAAAAAAAACAAACAGACCATCTGATGGTGGCAGATCACGTTGATTTCTAAAGTTGGCAAACGTTGGCTCCAAGCTCTTTATCCGTTGTAGCACTTTAAGGCCTGTGTTTTCATGGGTGCTGAAATATTGATTAGAACAAAGCGACAATGAAGAATGAGAAGTAAATCTCATTCACATAAACCCACCCAAGAATCCCCTTTTTATATCAAATAAAATGTACTACAGTAAAGTAAAGCAAAGTAAAGTAAATCTCATACCCAGAGTTGAGTGCAGGGTGGTAACCAGGAGCAGGGTCCTCATTCGTCTAGGCATACGCAACAGTGGCGTAGTTTGCCATTGCTTTCCACGCTGCCTTTACTTCCGCCATCTGAATAGACCCAGCTACCCATTTCGCTACTATTGACAGGAGGACCAGAAAAAAATATCAGGACTGTGCGCCTCCTCCGTGGTAGTCAGACGCTCTAGAAACTGAACCACTGGTCCCTTGTATTATAGTAAACCAAATTTTAAAACACTTTATTTGCAACAATATTGAGTGTGAACCTTAAAGTCAAGTCAATATGCACAATCACACGATAAAACTCTCAAATTCTTTGACTCAATTGCATAGAGAATGGTGTCCTTGTACCTTTGTTGGCATTAATAAAATATATATCTGCAAGATTTTACTTTTCAAGTTATTTGTTATTACAATACTGCAGTGTCCAAAGTAGATAAAGAATGGGACACATATCTAAAATTTCCCAATTCGGTCCAATGATCTGCCAGAGTCCCGCAAACCCATTCCCCAATCTCTCTTACTCACTCTCTACATCCTTATCCTTTATCCCTGAGTATCACGACTGACCCAATATAAGCACAAATGAGACAAATTGAAGTCATATTTCCATGGCATAAAGAACAGCACATCCAGGTAGCAACCATGTTCACTTTGGCAGATGGCTTTTGTTTCACTGATATTCACCCTGTCCACCATATGTAGCGATCTCAGGGTGAATTTAGAGGAAACAATAAGATGAAAGGTTAAGTAAAAGAGTGAAAAGAAGAAGAAGTGGGACCTACCAACAGCACCAACCAACATCCACGTTGGCAGATGGCCAGGCATGACCCTGACCTCACAGCCTTGGGGTTTATTCAGTAGTAACACTTGTATCACACGACTAGATTTTATCTTACAAATTAAATAGCTAGTACTTATTCTTATGGGTAACGGCTAGGTGCTCATTAAAGACAAAATAATTACCAGTCCTGGCCATTCATTGGTCATAATTTCTCTATGTTGTACACATTGTCAGTCTAATTTCAGTTGAAAGGAATCACTAAATGCCTTGTGTTATCAAGGACAGTGAATGTGAGAGAGTGCAATTTGATGTTTTAACATGCTGCGTGGTGTAACATGCATTTTTAGGTTATTTGAGTGCATTTTTCCATTTCCATTTCGATTAGAAAGCGTGCATTTTCAAGAAGCATGCGCTTTGGCAGCGTGTATTTCTGCGGTGATTACTGTAACATAAAAATTGGTTTATTTTCTTATCATGACACAAAATAATAATTTGAAGACACTTAAGTGATGGAAAGAAGACAAACAGAAAAAAATGTCTTTGCTCTATCCTGATGGGTACAAAAGGCGTTTCAAATTTAATTTAAAAGACATTAAATTTAGAGGCAGAAAACTTTTTAATTCGTATGAGCATACCTTTCATCTTTTGAAATATGAGATAAATAAAACTGTTTAGCTTCTTGAAACAGTTGTTTGTACAATTTAGAACCTTCAATTTCATTCTGTTGAAAGAAGAAAGAAATCAATTGAACGGCTGCCAAGAAATAAAATGCAACACGAAAATATTCCTGTCATAATACACTGGAGATTTCATTGAATGGAGAGAAATAGAACTACATACATCGGTGAGGAGAGATTATGTAATTGGCACTTCATGTATAGATGTTCTTCAACTTCATATGGCATGTCTTGTAGAAAAAATCCTGGCTCATTGCCCAAATCCTGTCTTCCAGCAACAATGGTTTAATTCAATGTAACATATACAAATCATTGATTGGCGATCCTCATCTATAATATTGGCATTGAAAGCCACGGGTCTGAGGTATGTATCCAAGAGTGCTAACATTTATCTCAACTTTCATGTTACAGTCAGCCCCCCACCCTGAAAGACAGACACACACAAAATGTAATTAATAAAAACCCAAAACAATCGTTGTTTACGTTAAACATTGTCTCATTTAACAGACACCCCCCCCCCCCTCAAGATTTTTTTTTAAAAGTAACAAAACAATAAGGCCATAAATGTAAATGGATGGCAGTCTGACAAAAATGGGGTCAAACTCTCATCTCAAAGCCTTACCCTGAAAAAGCCTTTGCTGCTGAGAGACTTTTTGAATTGCTGCCATCTTGGGTTGTTGTTGTTGTTTTGAACAGCATTATCACCCACACCCACGCCATCATCTGGGCACTTGTAACACAAGATTTCAAAGCCATGGGCCTGGAGGAGAAACGACATAGTGAAATGGCATGAAAAGGGAGATAGATGACATTAGTTTCATTGAAATTTACCCGCCCACCATATGCAGTGCTTTCAGAGGAAACAGCAGTGCCTGCCAACTGCCCACGATGACAGTAGACTGGAAAGTTTAATGAGAATAAAAACTTTGTTCAACAAAGCCGTGTGTTAGTCATAGACAGCAAGCTCACCTCAACCACCATCTAGACTATAAAACAAGACCACAAAGCAAAAGATACCAATATCAGTCTCACAAGGATGTAAAAATCTCAGGAAACTTAAAAACTACATGTAATATTATTGAGAATCAGTATTTGGTGGTCACTTACTATGACAGCATAAACTAAGACATATGTGCCACTGGTATGGTTGGGTTTGGCAAATTGGTGAAATCCCATGTGATCCTGCATATCCAATAGATTTCCTATTCAAGTAGGTTTAATACAGGGGTCATAGTGCTCAGGACTTAAAATTTTCTAGGAGATTTTCAAAAAATTCTAGGAGGTTTTCTTGATGGTAATCGTAACCCTAACCTCGCAGTTCATCATAGTCAGCTAGACTAGACTCGTAAACAAAATGGCTGCCAAAACGAGAGCGGACTCGCGACTCGAACTCATGAATCTACTCGCTAATCGAATACCCCGAACAAGTATTCGGAACCAGTCCAACAGCCCTTAGCTCGAAATATTTAGGAGATTTTAGGACAAACTGAAAATAGTTAGGAGATTTTAGGATAAACTGAAAATAGTTAGGAGATTTTAGGAGGATTTTTTTCTAGGAGATTCTAGGGTGCTACAACCCCTGGTGTAATAGGAATAGTGAAGAACGAAATAATACAAAGAAAAAAGACAGGCTACAATAAAATTAAAGGAAGGAAATTACAAATGGTGACATTACCAAGAATTTTAACTTTATTTGAAGGAGTGATGTTATTGACATTAATTAATGTAACATGACCTTCAGGAATAGTTATACAGATTTTATTCTTTCTATCAACATAACTTGTCTTTTTTCGTCCAATTCCTCTCCCCTAACCTGAGAAATCAAACTTTGTATCTATTTAACATTGTCAATAACTAAAAACATCAATATTTTCAAACAGTTGCTGTTTCTTGTTATATGAACTTGATGTTCTCTCCCTATTTCAAACTTAACTCACCAATTTTATTCCAATATCTCTCTCTACAAACTCACCAATTTCATTCCAATATCTCTCTCTACAAACTCACCAATTTTATTCCAATATCTCTCTCTAAATCACCAATTTCATTCCAATATCTCTCTCTACAAACTCACCAATTTCATTCCAATATCTCTCTCTACAAACTCACCAATTTCATTCCAATATCTCTCTCTACAAACTCCTTGCTGGATGGGCTTACAACTGGCCAACCATCCCGTCTGTCTGACGTGAAAGACTGTTGGACAAGCTGAGCATACAAACAGCGGGTCAACTTTACCTGCAATGAAAATCATTCAATATTTAAACCTTGTAATGGTGGCTTAGTTCCTATTATAACTGCAACGAAACCATTCAATATTTAAAGCTTGTAAAAAGGTGCCTTAGTTCCTATCATAACTGCAATGAAACCATTCAATATTTAAAGCTTTTAAAAAGGTGCCTTAGTTCCTACTATAACTACAATGAAACCATTCAATATTTAAATCTTGTAATGGTGCCTTAGTTCCTACTATAACTACAATGAAACCATTCTATATTTAAAGCTTATAAAAAGGTGCCTTAGTTCCTACTATAACTGCAATGAAACCATTCAATATTTAAAGCTTGTAGTTCCTACTATAAGCAATGAAACCATTCAATATTTAGTTCCTATTATAACTGCAATGAAACCATTCCATATTTAAAGCTTGTAATGGTGCCTTAGTTCCTACTATAACTGCAATGAAACCATTCCATATTTAAAGCTTGTAATGGTGCCTTAGTTCCTACTATAATTGCAATGAAACCATTCAATATCATGTTGTAAAAAAGTGCCTCAGTTCCTATTACAACACACTAAAAAATCAATACTTTATACTTTGTACAGATGTGAATGGAAAGTATGCTAAATTTCCTCTAAAAGGTATAACTCACAAGATTAAAACCCCCACAAAATAAGCTAGATTCTAATAAAGATCAGAGACTATCATTTCACAGTTTCAGAAAAAGATGCTTTATTTTGCAAACAACTGAGAGGAATGTTTGAATTAAATGAAAAGCTGAGATGACTGGAAGAACCATTCCAAACTACAATGTAACCCCGTATGAATTTTTAAACATTATTTGTAACTTTGTCAGACGGAGGGCACTTTTTCTTCCATGGCCTTGAAATATCCAAAAGGGAAATTCAATTAAAGACAAAATTACTAAAAAATCCCAAGCCTTATGAGAATGATGAGAAAACAATAAATCAACTCACCCTTGTCCTCACAAGGTCTTTAGGTGTGAAACGTTTCATTGGTCGACATGCCTGGGTGAAGAGAGAAACACTTACAGTTCAATTTTCACATAACACATAAAAATACCAAACTTATCGAAATAATTAATTCTCAGAAACAGGCTCGCACATATGTACTTCTGTTCTGGCCTAAATGAAATCGAAATGTGCATTTTGACTTTGCAAGAATTGAAATGAAGATGCAAACTTTTTACTTTCATAACCGTCAACATTGACAAACTATATGGGGCAACAAAAAAAAGAAACTGTGTATCAAATTTTGAGGTATTTTTATCCATTATACATAAGACATAGCAAAATGAAACATTTCCCAAAGAAACTTTGATTAATGGTTGAAAAAAAACTGATGACAGAGTTTCGATGTCAAGTTAGATTTAATTTTTATTTGTTGTGAGTTGTTTTTTCTGCAACTGAATTTACATGAAATTGAATTTTGCTGTGTATATTTGGCTTCCATCACATGCATACACTACTGTCAAAGATCTTTTCTCTTTACTAGAACACTGCTTGGCCAACTTGGAGCAACAGCTACGTAACAACACCAAGTCTTGATGGTCTCGGCTGGCAATGTTCAAATTAATGCTGAAGAGGGACCCCAGAGGCAAGTTATCGGCCTCTCAACCCAAAGATCACGGGTTCAAGCTCCATTCGGTTGAAAAGTTTATTTGATTTCTTTTTTAAAAAAAATAGTAAAACTGATCTCCCTGGTCCAGGTAGGTGGATCGACTATTAGTCCCATTGGAGAACGAACGATAAAAAGGTGGTCATATGTGCAGATTACAACACTTTGTGCACGTTAAAGATCCTTTGACCCTCCAGGCCTAAATTTAAAATCCTACCACCCCCCCCCAGATAACCCTAGGTGTGGATGTGCATAAGATCAAATTATAATCAATGCTTAAACGATAAAGCTATCTCATTCATAGTTAAAGGTAATGAATAAAAAGTTTATATACCTTAAGCTCTAGAGGATCACGGTAGTAAAATCTACGAACTGCCGCAGACACTAAACTTGGTTGATCGGCTAAGAGAGCCACCAGAGATATCGGAAGGAAGCAGTTTACATTGTGAATGTTCTCTTTCAACTTTCTGGGAAACCTGTTAATACAAATGTAATATCCCTCATCAGATCAATTGCAAAACATGAGCAAAGATTGATGAACATATCTTTCATTTTGGATGAAAATACTGATTTTCGTATTTAAGAAAGAAAAGTGGTGATAATATTGTGAAAACAATTATCATTACATCTTATTAAAATTTCTACATCAGTTACTATGTAAGGACATTTTATTGACACCTGATGAATGATTTCTTGGGTTTTTATCATTCTTTTGTCTATTTAACAAAGACACAACAAAAATATATAAAAAACTTAGGGAACAAGCACCCCATCTCTCCTAACTCACAGGAACTCCAAAAAAATCAAACCCTCATGCAACCAGCAATTCCATAAACACATGAATCAGGTACAAATTATCAAAGAAAAGCAGAAAGCATAACTACAGGCAAAATTGTACACTCTTACAGAGACAGTCTTCTGTTGATACAATCTTGAACAGACTGGGAGCATCTGGTATCACAGGCACAATCCGTTATACAATGCAAAGCCTCAGAAACCGTTGGTGTAAACATTGGGTACTTGATAGACTCCTGTGTCGTTTGAGGAATCGGTATGACATGTAGATCACCATTGTAGATATAGACCTGTAACGACAGAGAAATAATTTTAACATGAGAATTAAGACATACAACTTTGATATAAAAGGGATGCAATACGCTAATTGAAACACGAAGATTAATGTTTTGTTGATTGATCGTAAGCTTACCCTATTTTCTGCTGATTCTGGGTCCAGCCATTTTGGTAATTTTTCAGCAGCTTCAATGAGTAAAAACTCCTCATCATTGTCATTCACTCTAAAGATACAAAGGCAAAAAAAATATTTTTAATTCTGAATGGACATTAATTTTGTGCGATACAAAAATCTTCAACATAAAAAAATAAATAAATGAAGCAACAAAATCAACTTGAAAAATAATCATAAACAACACAATTCTACTAGATTAAAAACAAAAAAATCATTTGCTTTATCTATGTACAATGTTGTAATATAATCAATAATGTGTGTGATAGAATAAACTAATACAATAAATAAGAAGGGGTAGAAAATTGGACATGGTAAGAAATTTTTTAATTTTTAACTTTTGAAAAATGTAGTCAAATGGCACTTAAGGCATAGCTTCTATATAAATGTATAAATAATCAATTTATGTATTTGTGAAAATACATCCTTTTAAACAACTTTTCACATCCACTTAAAATGGTGTACAAACTTAAAAGAAAAATATTTCAGGTATGTCACTGATGTGAATTCCTTTAATTAAGTAGAACATGGTATACATAGCATTGACAATAAATAATTGTGATTGTAATAATTACTGTAATATATATAAATGTCATTTTGTAGACTTTCTCTCTTGTCTTCTTCAATTCATTGCAAAGCACTTAATCAATAATATAACTTGAATTTAACAGATAATCTTTAAACGATTATGATCATTCCAAACATAAAAGGGTAATGAAATGCTCATTATTCAAGAACGTACATAGACTAAATAATGGTTAATTCCAAAGAAACAAATAGACAAAAATAAACTGAAAGAAAAATAGTTACATATTAATAATAAATTTAAGGTGATCTTACTTCACGACTGTACCAGCAAATTCTCTCGTTATTTCATACAGCAAGGAAACAATAAACCACTCATCGTCAATATTATCACCAAAACTGGTTGAGCCATGAAGATGTGGTGGATCTCCTCCTTCAAAGAAAGAATAAAACAGGTTAGATACAGTATCAATGTGTGTACAGGTGAAACTTCATCTTTAGCTTACATTTCTTCTGAACAACGATTAAAGTAGATCTTAAAATATAATGTTGTCTATAAAACAGAATATTGGGCAATGGTTTCTTCTGTGATGTCACCAGCCTTTGAAAATGACTGATCTAAAGAGTGAGTAATTACTTAAAAATAATCTTTCAGTCAGCTAAATGTGATGGTCTAAATGTCATGAGTATGTAAACCCTGACTTCAACACACATGTAACCCTTTGCACACTCAGATGACCAGACCTGTCATCCATTCATGTGCAAAAATAAGGATGGGTGTAGCAAAACAACACACACAAAAAAAAAAAAAAAAAAGGATTCAATATATATATCAGTTAAAGCGAGCTAACATTGCAAATGATAAAGAACACAATTCATGAGAGAAGTATTTTAAATTGAAATCTCAATATAGGTTTCACAGAGGGGTGATGGCATAATAAAATTCCATATTATCAGCAAACCTCTTGAATTATTTGGCTCTGTCTAAATTGTAGGCTAAGACTTAATTTTTCCTCAATCTCCTTAATTGCAACTTTGATGATGATTGAAGATAAAATACTCCTGCAAAAACAGGGAACACGACATAGATCCAAAGCTAGTGAAAATAAAAAAGTTGTGGAAATAGCAGGTGGTGAGGGTAAATAAAAACTTTGCAAATACAAATCCTTGTACATCACTTAATGAGCATGAATAGGGGTCAATGACCCTTGGAATAGGAGTCAATGACCTTTAACACGTTTGAAGGAAAACACACACACAATAAAAGTCCCTAGTGTGGTCATTCGAATGTTTTGAAAAATTAGACTCATGACCAGACCCTATCATTCTAAGACTGTGATTTATCACCTGCCTACGCCTCGCTAAGGCTGAAAAGTTTTGCAAAGCATTGAGGCAAGCCTGGCAATATTTTTTGGGTGCGATTGTCAGCAATTGAGACTGATGGCATTTCCCTCCTTTTAATAAGTCCTTTTTCACCTTAAGGTAGGTGAGGTCAACGACCTTTTATTGTTTTCTTTAATTCCATGTGAAAGAGAATTGTTAAAAAATTTGGCGAGTTCTAAATATTTTTTATCTTTTGCAGTGATCACGTGAGGCAGGTTTCAGATTTTCGTTATGTAACAATTGTGGTCTACAAATAAACACACAGTAAGAGCTGAAAAAAAAACAGTTGAAAAATACGTAGAAGCGCCGTTTTATGATCTGGAGCGAAAGAAAACGCATTCATACGGCCATATATCCTGTAAAAGACACGAAAAAAAAAAAATCACAGGTAACTCTAAATGAGAGTGAGAATACCATGAGACTACGATCAGTCTACGTAACCTTATGGTCGGACAATTTTTTTTCTTCCGATCTGAGATCTAATAATGGTAATATCGTGTCGAGCTATTTTCTCGTAGTTCATCTTGTGTAAGACTTGAGAAATCATGAAATTTTTGTTTTTGAATTGTTCGATCTGCTTTGCGGAATATTTTGTCTTTGGATGTCCCTTACGACCACCCGCTGACGTCCGCACAAAAATGTAGACGACGACCGGCCATCAGAAAGGGGACTGTGACCAGGTTAGATTCGGTTGCATTAGCAAAACCTGCTTTGGCTTATCGTGAGTGAAACTTATGTAAAGAAGTCTGGCAATCAATAGGCTTTCATGATTTATTACTTTCTAATAAATAAAGACAAGATAATTGGCAATACGGGAGGTTTAGAAGTCCATTACAACGATAGTGACTCTACGTCTTCACTATGCACAGTCTTCTTCGCATAACAATATAATATTACTAAAAACACATTTAAACGAGAGAAAATAATACTAATAGCACATGTTCCAGTAGAGTTCAAGATTTGCCAGCCACTGCTCCCATCCCGTTTCGTATTCCACGAAGCAATTATCGATCGATAAAGCCAAAAGTTTGTGCTAGTCTAGTGGGGCGCTCTATGTGACTGTAGATAGTTGAGAGGGGGGATGATGATGGGAGTAGGAGGGCACGTACAGGGGAAAAAAGAACCATTGTCGTCAAAAGCGTTTTCTTTTCGGTGAGGGTTTTGTTGCTGGTGCATTTTTCTCTCTCTCCCACTATTGGCAAATATCGGCCTAAACGTATCGCATTCTCACTCGTTATATAAGTCGTGAAGTTTACCGTACCGGTTTCAGCAGAATGGTACACACGATGAACCCGTAACACATAATAAGGATAGTATAAAGGCGTACAATCACATAATCTTACAAAAGACGGGACAAAAATGCATCGGTTTTCATTCATCCACACAATCCCATCAACAGAAAGGCACCGGCCGTGGACTCCACGCCCAAGGTGTCGGGAAACACAAACACAGACTTCCCATCTTATTGAGAACTAGGAAAAGGTCAGGAAACTCTCCAAACCAGATGCCCAAGCGTTACGTCACTAAATAAACGCCAGGGTAACCTCGGTCGACGGACCCGTGCAGTTCGTGTAACTTTACGTCACTGGCATTGGACCTAGAAATTTCACAATTATGCCCCTTGACTGAAAAACATGACTTTTTAAAGCTAATTTACTCGCCTCACAGTCCTTTGCTATCTCTTAAAGTCATATATCTGGAATCCTCAGTTCTTAGCTTAACATGGTATATAACACTTGTAAGAACTATAACATGTACATTTTGACAAAAAGAGGAAATGGGGATGGACCATTTTGTGAAACCTGCCACATTATATTCTATCAGATTTCTAGCTAGATCTAGATCTAATAAAAGTAATATTATAATATCTATATAGGCCTATATCTAGATTCTTGCTGTGAACTCCTCCCGTCTACATTAAGATTAGGTTAAGATTTGCAAATGGTTAGGATCACGCTATTTTTTACATCTAAATAATCTAAATAAATCAGATTTCATTATATCGAGATTAAATATAGATCTAGATAAAGCTCGAGATTAATTCTCTTTGTTTTTTTGTTTACAAGTCCAGTCCTCATGGTCTGCTTACCAGGCACTGGAACCAAATGAAATGGTTCGTGCTGCCAGATATATTTCACAATTTTGTTGCTAATGTGAGTTATAATCGCATCTTGCTGCTTCTCAAGATAAGTACGGATCTCGTCTTCATCGAAAATCTCTTGAGGAATTGAAGGGTAAATATCATATTCCACAACATCGTCAGGGATTCGTTTCAGGACTTTATCTAAGTCGGCCATCATTCATCATTTCCTTGTTCCGTGACATCGTATCTTTCGCCATTTTAATTTCTTGTTCTTTTTTTAAAAAGTTGTAAAATTATGATTTCGCAGTATTTTTCTACCGTCTTTTACTTCAGGTCTGATTTTTACATGATCTCTTATTTCAAAATACAAGGCACTAATTAACATTTATTCTGTATTTTATATCCATTTTTAAATACAAGATAGTCTACTTAGAGAGTTTCTGTTTTTATTCCAAAAGAAGTGATCGGTATAAGATAATAATAATAATAATGATAATAATAATAATAATAATAATAATAATAATAATAATAATAATAATAATAATAATAATAATAATAATAATAATAATAATATAATAATAATAATAATAATAATAATAATAATAATAATAATAATAATAATAATAATAATAATAATAATAATAATAATAATAACAATAATAATTATAATAATAATAATAATAATAAAAATAATAATAATAATAGTAAAATAATAATATTAATAATAATAATAATAATAATAATAATAATAATAATAATAATAATAATAATAATAATAATAATAATAATAATAATAATAATAATAATAATAATAATAAGGCATTTAATAGCACCAATATCCATTTGAAATGCTCAGTAGCGCTTAATATGTTTCATAATAAAGATAATGAAAAGTTTTACACATCCAAGCTCATTCATCGACAATTAAAATTACAATATAAAAATCGTGAATAAAAAATTTTCATCGACAATTAAAGCGCAATATAAAAAATCATGTATAAAAACTTAACAGCATGTTTATATTAATATCAAAAAGATCTTCAACTCATTGTAAGGTCTTATACTAAGAAGAATTTCTTAAAGAGTTCAGTTTTCAAGTTTTATTTAAAAACATTCAAAGATTTTTCATTTCTTGTGTCCTCAGTCAAAGAGTTCCACACTTCGGGTTCAGCAAATTCAAAAGCTCTGCCAGAGAAATTTGATTTGGGTATATTCTTGACTAAGACAGTTTGAGATGATGATTTAAGTTGCCGTGAAGGCTGATGGATTTTAATGAGATCTTTCAAATAGCTTGGTCCCACATTATTCAGACTTTTAAATTTTAGACAGGCAATTTTGAATTTTATTCTAGACTCTATTGGAAGCTAATGAAAGGATTTCAGAATTGGGGGTATGTTATTTCTAGATTTTGTTCTGGTTGAGTCTGGCTGAGACATTTGAATTTTCGGAGTGAGGACTTAGGAAAATCATACAAAAGAGAATTGCAATAGTCCAATTTGCTTGTTATTATTGAGTGAACAATACGAAGGAGCCACAGTGGAGTGAAGTCAAAGGCGAAATATGACAATAAGTGACAACTCCACTAATAAAGACAGAGCAAACACGTGACGTTTCAGACAACAAACGAGAAATATTTAAATCCTTCGTCAGACAACCGAGAAAAAGATTTGTTAATGAGGATCTAGATCTAAGTACTTTCCGGCATCACACAATTTGATGTCAGAAGTTATTTATCTTTTTTGAAACATATATCTAGATCTATAGTCATCTTCTTTGTCAACTAGAAAAAGTTACAGTGATGTTAATGAGGATATACTGTCTTTTTCTTTCTTTCTTTCTCCTTTATGTTTTTCTTCTGACATCACAAGCAGAGGTTTACTTAGATCTAGATTCTAAATATTTCTCGTTTGTTGTCTGATGAAGGGTTACGTGTTTGCTCTGTCTTTATTAGTGGAGTTGTCACTTATTGTCATATTTCGCCTATTGAGTGAACAAGCAATTTAGTTCTCTTTTGTATGATTTTCTTCTTCACTAAAACAACTATTTAGATAGTTCACATTGCCACATATTCTGTTGTTTACGCTTTGCTAATATATCTAGTATAGTCATCTTCTTTGTCATACTACTAATGACTGTTACTAGTGTTACTTACTTATATCCTCATTAACATCACTGTCTTTTTCTTTCTTTCTTTCTCCTTTATGTTTTTCTTCTGACATCACATTGTGTGATCCGGAGGTATTACTTAGATTAGCGTTTGTTGTCTGATGAAGGGTTATACCCGAAACGTCACGTGTTTGCTCTGTCTTTATTAGTGGAGTTGTCACTTATTGTCATATTTCGCCTATTGAGTGAACAAGCAATTTAGTTCTCTTTTGTATGATTTTCTTCTTAAAACCAATAAGTTCAGCTTTGTTGTCGTTCAGCTTAAATGTGTTGCATATCATCCATCCCTTGATTGCCTTAACACAATGTTCGATTTGATGGATATTTGCAGACGCCGATTCAGATGTGATCGGCATGTATAATTGGGTGTCGTTGGCATAAAGATGTTATGCCAATCCATATTGCATGATGGTATTGCAAAGTGGTAAGTGGTACTGTGTACAGCATGAACCAGAAGGGTCCGAGCACAGATCCTTGTGGTACACCATATTTCAGGATAACTGGTGTTAAAACACGCCATTTATTGATACTCTCTGGGTTCGGTTAGAAAAGTATGTGACAAACCAACACAGCACATTCCCTGTGATGCCAAAGGAATTTTCCAGTCGTTGAAGAAGCAGATTATGATCGACTGTGTCACAGGCTGCACTCAGATCGAGACGCACAGCAGTAACATGTTATCGTTGATTGAAAGTTGGTCAATTATGTCGTTTTGAACTGTGCTGTGCTGTGCCCTGTCTTATACGCTGATTGTAGCTGCACTTGTGATGATGTGTCAATCAACAAGAAATGTTCTTTCAGTCTTTTCACCATAACCTTTTCAACAACTTTAGAGATGGAGTTCAGGTTGGAGACTGGGTGAAAGTTTTTAAGAATTTCTAGATCAAGATTTTGTTTCTTGAGCAGTAGTGTAACATGTACTTCCTTAAATGATGGGGCAAAGTCAAAATTTGATGTTGAGCAATTTACTATAGATGTGATTGGTTTGATTACTTCACTTAGGCAAGATTTTATTAGCCAAGTTGGAGCATCATCTAGATCGCACGATTTGTTTGGGGCTTGTTTTATTAACACTTCAACTTCGTCTTCAGTGACAGGTTTGATTTCATGCAAGAATTTTGTTGTATGTTGTCTTATAATTATATCTCCAGAATGTGATGAGATATGGTCGTCAAGTTCACTGTGAAATGTTATCTATTTTCTTTATAAAAAGTTTCCAAACCTCTCTACAAATTCGTTCTTATCGTTGTGTGTTGGCTTCGTGCTAGCAAGACTATTATTCCTGAAAAGCCCATCCATGATTTTAAACAAAGCTTTTGAATTTCCTTTATTTTCGCTGATGTTTTTTCGAATCGACACTTTCTTAGTTTCTTTTATGGTCAGATTTGTATCATTTCAAATAGTTTTGTAGATGTCTTTATGTATTTGTAACTTTGATTTCCCCAAGTGATTTCAGCATTATGACGTTTTGTTTTAGCTTGCCTGATGTCACCTGTAAACCAACGTGTATTTGGACGCATTGTGACCATAGTTGTTTTTATAAGAGCATTATTGTCTGGTACGTTTTTGATAGCCTCATTAAAAATATTCATCTTGTTCTCAACAGTGTTTTGTTTGTCTACCCTTTCATTGATCTTCGCTTCTGAAATAGCATGTCTCATCTTACTCATATCTACGTTCTGTATATTGCGGTATTTGATTTTCTTCCGTTGGAGTTTTGGTTTCTGACAGTCAAGATTGAGTAGCTCTGTGTGTGTGGTGGTCCGAAAAGTGCTTTGATTCCACCCTAATGTCATTGGTCGATTTGTACCAGAGCGTGTCAAGACTAAATCTAAAATGTGGCCATATTCGTGAGTTGGCACATGTACTTATATAACATTTAGGGATTGTATCATGTCTTTGAATCTTTCACTGCTATCATTGTCCATTTGAATATCAAAGTCACCAAGGATAATTGTTTGTTGCATTTTTAAAGGTCTTTCAAGTACGAGTGATTCAAATTCATCGATAAATTGACTTAAAGATGATTTGTTTCTTTTTGAAAATGGCGGATGGTAGATATTGATGAAAGAAGTAGAGGTGTTATCAAAGGGATTTGACATTGTAGATGTTCAAATGTCAAAGTCTCAGGTGTTATCGTCAGCTTTATTGTCAGATTTGTCTTCAAGATAACAACAATTCCACCTCAGCCCTCAGGTCTGTCTTTCCTAAGGTAAGAATATTCTCGAGGGACAAATTGATTTATAATTACTTCATTCTTTACATTCAACCACAACTCAGTGATGAACATAATGTCAAGGTCTTTGTTAACAACATATTCATATATGCCAGCTGCCTTATTACACACTGATTGAGCATTAACAAGGGCAATACAGAGTGTCTTGTGTGCTATGTTTTCAAAGTGTGAAGACAAGTCATCGCATTTAATGTAAGTCAATGTTGGAGGGGGCGTGGGCGGTGGTGACGGTGACACGACCGATTGTTAACAAATTCAGGAATTCTTGATGATTTGTGATGAAAACGTGCAAAACAATGCTTAAGAAGATATCACATAAAGACACAAAAACACTTGTATAAAGCTTAGATATAAATCTTTTCACTAACACTGAGAAAAAGCTAAAACTCAATTGAAGTAGTGTCTAAGATAGTATCAGTATGTCCCTAGGGCACACATATATATAAACAAACCCCCTAATGTTTGCTTCCATTTTAACCTAATAACAACGTAATCGGAAGGAGACTTCTCTCTCTCTCTCTCTCTCCTCTATCACATTCCAAAGGGAAAGAGCCAGCTAGTAACATAGAAGAAATGAACCTTTATGATGCCAAGATTCGCAAATACAGAGTAGAAAGTGGCATCTACAAATAAAACAAAAACTGCCCAGACAAAACATGACAAAACAAAACATGCAACAACTCTTCCCGTCGTCCACCAAAAGAAGTGACCCCCCCCCCCCTGCCCCTTCCCATATAGAAAAACCAAGTGTAACTTCTGAAACATCTGAGATACACGTTGACATGAACATTTTCAAGAGATATCAAAATATTCACACATTATTACACATGTTGTTTCTGATACATCCCTAAAATGCTTTGACCCAACAAAGACTGAAATACTTGATCATGTGAAAAGCAATTCTCACCAGATAAATAAATATGGGTAGCTTATTACATGTACCTGTATTTAAGTTCTAGAGTGGACTGTATGAAGAAAAAGTAAACTTTAAACATCCAAAGCTATACTGGTGTTAGGTATTTAGATATATGTATGGGCCTCCAGGGAATAGAAACCTTGACCTTTGCTTTTCCTTCAAGGCGTTTCATTTGGTCTTTAATGTTATGGATGTCAAGCAAGAAGTAGTAAAGTTCTTTCAAGGCCATCATGTCCCATAAAGCTGGAGCTTCTCCCAGTTTCTTTAGCATGAAGTGGAACAGGTGATAATAATTACCTTTTGAACAGGATGCTAGTCTGAGGCAGGTTTTTACTCCTAAATGTACAGTGCTCACTGCATGAAATTTTGTTTGTTTCATTAAAATTTACCCTTTCCATCGTATGCGGTGCTTTTATATATTATGTAATATATATGCTGGTACAGGTAAATGTAATGTTAATGGACATGGCTAAAGTTTCACCTAGTCAGCTGCTTAGCATCTGTCATACAACTAAGTATGGCTGCATTCTTACGTACGATGGAATTAAAATGAAAGAATTATGTCAAATGTTGACGCGTCCTTATATGTGACATGCACCTTTCAGATGCGTTTTCATAGCAGTAAACATTTTTATTAATCTCAATAGGAAAGACCAAGCCAAAGATTTCATGTACATGTGAAGTATGAGAGGCATGCCCTTGTAACTCTGAATACGAGCTGCAGGTAGAGAAGGATATTGTTAGAGTGCTAGTTAGAAGTAGTTAACACTAACAGGCTGCTGTAGTGTATGCTCCCCATGGAGTTGAGAAAAACTTTGAATGAAATGGCCTGCTGGGGAACAAATGATGCACAGTCAGTGAGCCTGCACTTGTGTGGGGTTACAGACTATAAACCCATCTTTGTTAATTTTTAAACTATGAATACATGTACTTGTATACGATGATTTTTGTGTACATTGAAACACTGAAAGCAAGAACCATATGGAAGAAAATCCAATGATCTATAAAGCATATTATTTTATTGTTTCAAGAGTGTATTCTGGAGTCCATGGTAAAAATATGTTAGAATTTCTGACATCTAAAGACAGCGTAATTTCTTGGAAAATCTCTGACCGGGACACCTGAAATACAACAAAATATGTTTAACGTTAACATTGTCAGAGTTAATCATGCAAAACATTGTTAGAAGTATTATAAGAGTAAAAAAATATGAAGAGAATTATAAATTAATTTTATAGAAACACAAATGTGAAATAAACTAATTGCAATGACTTTCTTTATTCTTGTTCTTACTTACCATATTTTATCATAATCGTCCAGATGAACGTCAAAATCAATGTGGTTCTATTGCTAATTGTGGCTTTGGTGGCCGAGTGGTTAGGCTGGAGGGCTTGGGACCATGAAGTCCCGGGTTTGAATAATATCAAAGCTAGGTCCGATGTTGTGTTCCTTGGGAAAAACACGCAACACGTTTGTTCCCCACTCGATCCAGGTGCAAATGGGTACAAGCATTAGCCTGAGAGTAAAAACCTGCATCCGACTAGCATCCTATCAGGAGGTGATTATTTTCATCTGTTCCGTATCACGCTATAGAAACTGGGATAAGCTCTGGCTGTATGGGCTATAATGGCCTTGAAGGAACTTTACTTTGGTACTTCTGTTAATAATTAAATTCTTTCATCTCACCTGTCTTCTTCTGTCTATTTGTCATCTCAAAAGTCAAATGATTTAAAATTGTTCTTTTGCCACCGCTGTAGACTGCCAATGCAAAATTCTATATGCAATTGTGTAGAACAAACTGTGTAAAGCAAAAGTTCTCACAGTTCAATGAGCTAAGAAAGAAAACATTTCTCAATATGGGTGTGTTTTTCTTAGGCTGTCCGTGACAGGGTATGAAAATCTCACCTGATTTTATCTGCTCCCAATTTTAATAACTTCTTGTGGATTTTATTTTATCTCTGATCTCCTCACTTGAACTTAAACCCACGCCAAACAGACCATAACATATCTGGACTTGCTAATTTCAATCTGAGTGTTCTTTGGCCTATCCAGTAGTAGAAGATGTTTTAACACTGTCATATAAGAGTAACGTTTCGGTTTAAGACTCTTACTTTAAAAAACTACAACCTTCTTCCGTAAAATAAAAGTTCCAGCAATGCCATTGCTGCCCATAGAGCCAGAGCTTATCTCTGTTTCTGTAGCATGAAGCAAAACAGGTGATTATAATCTCCTCCTAGACAGGACATTAGACTAAAACAGGTTGTTTCCTCTCAAGCTAGTGCTTGTAGCATTTGCACCTGGGTCGAGTGGTGAAAACTTGTGTTAATTGTCTTTCTCAAGGAGCACAACATTCAAACTAGCTTTGCTGGGATTCCAATCTAGGACCTCAAGTCCAAAGTCCGACAGCCTACCCACTCGGCCAACAATGCCACAATCTGTAAAATACCATCCTTAATTTAGTTTATGAATAAGTGACATGGAAGCCCTTGGGAGGTCATATGGAGACGTGTATCATTAAGGAAATTCAAAGAGGAAAATGCCTGATTGACAAGACTTTCTATTGAAAAGATTATAAGGAATATAAATATAAATGGAAATAATATCACAACATACTCATCAACTATAAGAAATCATTTAAAAAATTCAAATGCCACTTCCAAATCATTGCATTATATCTTTGTTTTACCCAAAATAGCCTGATGCAATTTTAGTGTGATTAAAAAACCCAAAATAGCCTGATGCAATTTTAGTGTGATTAAAAAACCCAAAAACAAGAAGTGCTCTCAACACAAAAAACATGTCCATAGCTGCTAGCCAACCTTTTCAAATTGGAAAACAGACTCTGACCGCATGAACTGATTCTAACTTGCACAAAAGCTTGCCATGTTGCAGAAAACTGATAATTTAACCTTTCTGGCGAGGTGCGACTATAATTTTGCAAACTCAAAATGGTGTCTCCTGACTTTACTTTCATTCAAATCTCTCTGATTTTTTTCTGTTGACTTAAATTTAAAAAAAACACTTAATTACATTTAAGTATACATACTTTTTAAAGCCATTACAGCTTTAGACTTAAAACCCCCAAAACGCACTAAATACTAAAGCCCAAAACACACACTAAATACATTTTCTCTGCACTGGTTGGCAGCTGTGCATATCAAATATACACTTTTTTTTCAAGACGTACCTCTTTAAAACCCAGAGACTGGAATAGATTAATACTTGAATTGTTCTTCATTCCAATTTTACATATAAACTCCTCTGTTTTTAGCTCTGATTGACCTAAGAATGGAAAGAAGGAAAAGGTTGTGAAATTCTTATAAAATCAGCAAAGCTTTTCAATTAATGTACAAATTACAAACACAATGAGCATTTTGAATTCTATAACCAGCCTCTTGTTAATCAGTAGAACAAATATTTAAGAACAATTCATCTCTCAAATAATTCAGAAGTGAATTACAGGCCTTGTGGTATAATTACATGGAGAAATTCTCAAATGAAAGCTTTTAGAAAGCACATGGATCAGACTAGGACTCTTATCGTTTGTATAAAGGATGAGTGATAATGAATATTTGCACTGTTTACATATGACACTTCTCTGTGCAACTTTAATCATAGCAGGTATTAGATAAAGTAAGACATTACAATAGTCCACAGCTATAACAGGACTGCTGGGACCGATGAGTCATCACTGTTATACCCGATCCCTGTTATACACAAGGGTAGAACACTGTTAATTTACCGAATGATGTTTCATTTGCATGAGGATGCTAGATGAGTCATCGATTGATAGGCTGCGACAGTCTGCTGTCTCCCTCCCGGCACACATGGCCTATGTGAACTGCATCACAAAGAGTAGGCATAATAATACCTATACTGTACATGTACAAGGTAGAAAAACTTATTTGACTTGTTGGGTCTTTTGCGCTTTTGCATTGATTTTGTGTGTTTTTCTCACTGTTTTTGCTTCATTTTGTTTTTCTGACTGTTCAAATGCCTGCTACAAAGTAGTTTTTTTCTATGTAATTTAAAAACATGGAACCAGGGGATTTATTAAGTGGCTGCTATAGAGTAATTGTTTTCTATGTAATTTAATAACATGGGACCAGGGGATTTATTGAGTGCCTGCTATAGCCAAGCTCCTGCTGTATCCGAGACTGTTATAAGTGAAGACTATTATATCATATAAAAAAAAAAGACATGTCCTACCATATCTCATCATTGAGCAAACAGCCTCTCGTCCCATTCCCCGTCTCCGCGCATGAGGCTCTGAAAAAGAAACCAGGAACTATACTCTTAGCAGTTACATAGCTGTAGCTGTCTAATGAAAATTGAAGGATACACATTTCAATAAAGACAAATACAATATATTTTGATACAGCCTTTATTTACTTTAACTGCAAGAGAGTTTATCTTTAGAATTATCCTCATCACAAGCATTAGAGATTACAAAGTTTTGGAGGCATTGTGGTGGTGCAATCGGCAGTGTTGTGAGTTTGTAATCATAGCGACACTGGTAGGAAACAGTGGCTGGTCTAGATTGTTTTTTGGTCATGGCATTATACTCTTCGGAAAGATACTTCCCTCTCCTTATCTCACTTGACTCGGGTGTGAATGAATATCAAGCTATAAACAGAGAAGGATCCTGCTTGTCAAAATGCTGATATGAGATGCCTAATTGACAGCTGTACTGTATTCTCCAGAGGAAGTTGAGAAAGATCTTGAATGACATGACATAAATGATGCAAAGTCGGTGAGCCTGTACTCGTGCGGGGATATAAACTATTAATCCATCTTTCATGGTTACTTTTCTTACTAGTATCCCCCTCTGAGTATGCTTGGCATATTGCTCCCCGAGGCAGGATATAATAACACATTACTGAATTACTGATAATGGTGAATGAACACAAGTCATCATGTTTCATTTACATATAATTGTTAAATCATGATTACATGAAAACTCTTTTGTAAAGAAATGACCTTGGCTTATATCCCTATATTTTCTACTCTCTTAATGAACGTGCTTGTAAGAGGTGTGTCAATTATATCTACATCTAAGAGTGAAAAAGTCTTTGTCATATGTAGCGTAAAGAGTAAATGTATTAGGTGTAATTAAGTAAGCGCAAGAAGAAAATCACTTTTGTGATGTCTCATAACCACTGTAAGCTTTGACTGAATGTCATTTTCTAGTCTTTATATATAATTCTGAGTTGGTCGTTCTTTGTTCGCCAAAGACTCTGTTGCCAGAGCACTAAGGGCAACTGTACTTTGCATGTTGGTTCTACATGATCCCAAGATTGTTTTCATTTTAGGAATTTTTCCACTGGAAGTGACGTTTAATTATTGAAAATTCCATTGTTTCCATCTCTGAGTAGAATTTTCATTCACCTGAGCCACCACTTTGACCAGGTTTTATATTTTAAATGTTGGAATAGTACCGTCGACGCCTATCTGCGTAACTTTTGTAACGAATACTGACCCGATCTAATAGTCTTACTTGGTATCACCTAGGGTGTAACGTACTTGTAATCCTATAACATGATGGCTGCCTTATTCTGTTCTTCTATTTTGCAAAGAAGAAAAAATGATCAAATGCTTTGTGTTACAAACTTTTGTGTCAGTCCACAATATTTGCTGTTATAGACTTTCATAAAGTCACGCAGTTCGTCCAATATGGAGTCTACAGGATGTTAAGTGAGGACAGCAAGAGGTGTGTGAAAGGTCTATGCATTCATGTGTACAAGTGTTTGTGTGTATAATAATAATAATAATAATATAATTCATTTCTACAGCACCCACTGCCATCTTATGAAAGCTCTAGGCGCATAATTATACATACATACTAAAAACAACAGCAATATACATACATAAAATACACAGGAAAAGTATATAAAGGTGTATAGTATATGAATTAAAATCGCATAACTAAACCAATTACTATTCTTCTAAGAAGTACTGTATGAAGTACATTTTCAGGTTTTTTTTTTTTTTTAGGTATCTTCTGACACGTCAAAGATAGATCGTAATGACAGTGGAAGAAAATTACAGACATGAGGACCTGCGTATTTAAATAAGCGCAGTGACAGTTTTGTCAAGCCTTTCTTTGGAGAAACGCTTAGCAGACACTGATTCGTAGATCTCAGTAGGTGAGATGGAACATAACCATCCATGTGCGCGCCTGGAAAGATGGTTTAATAAATTGAGAGTGACATATCAGCAACAGCACACGTTCTTGTCACCAGTTTTAAAAAGCTGTAAATTTTAAGACAACCCAGTCGCAGGGTTGCGGACTCGGTCGTAATTGTGTGCCGCATGATTTTGACCTACTTTCAATCAAGTGTAGCATCTATGATGTTTTGCAATGATAGAGAGAATTTCAGTAATACAATGATGTAAATATTTCTTACATTAATTGTGAAGGATATTTTTGGTTTCACTTTCACACCTAAACTGTAACATTTAAAAAAATATTTATTTTTACAGTAGAAAGTCTGAAAACATGTTACACATCGAAAAAGGACTCCTATTGCAAACTATTTTGATGAAAAGGAATTATACTGCAGTAGGCCGATAACCAATGAAGAGGAAAATGAAATAGAAATGAAAGGCCTAATAGATATACAATGGGAGGGGACAGAGAAATTTTCGTCATCCCGTCCTTCATTATCAACAACATATTTTTACCTGCAATCATGATTTCTATTTCTCCAGTCTTTCGTTGGCTGTTTTGGTCGTAATAGAAAATGTTGACATCACCCACCATAGCATCTGAGAAGGATGACAAATTTGATTGTTTTTTGTTGTTGTTGGCATACTGCATCTTATAATATAGTAATATCATATAGATAGAAACTGCCTTTCAGAGGCTATCCAAGTTTTTGTACTCAACCAACAGTAATTACTAATAGCTATGTGATATAATTTGAGTGGCGTTGGTGGCCTTGTGGTTAGGCTGTCAGACTTCGGATCTTGAGGTCCCTGGTTTGAATCATAGCCATGCTAAGTCCGATGTTGTGTTCCTTGGGAAAGACACTTAATATATATTTTCCTCACTCAACCCAGATGCAAATGAGTACAAGCACCAGCTTGAGAGTAACAACCTGCGACAGACTAGCATGCTGTCATGATAGTGATGATTATCATCTGTTTTTCTTCACACCATAGAAACCTAGATGAGCTTTAGCTCTTAGTCTTAAGGTCGTAGTTGCGTTGAAGGAAGGAGGTAATGCAAAACTTTTACTTTAATTATCAAATGTTCAATGATTTCATCTCATAAATTTTCAGTGATAAGGACAAATCATTTTTGACTGTGCATCTATCTTACCTGTTTCTTGATCTTCCCTTGTTTTATCACCTTTAGGTTTATTTGCATCAAAAACGGCTTTATCCAGGATGATAAACGTACATTCTGGTAAAGAAAGCAAAAGTTTTATTTAGATCTTAATTACTTATTTTAATAATATATGTTAAAGAGAAATCAGTGTGACAAGAACGCCTATCCAAATTAGCAACTGTAACCCATTCAAACACAGATTTAAGCAAGTATGCCAAAGAAACATAAAATATAAGCCAATCAAACAAAGATTAAAGCAAGAATGCCAAAGAAACATAAAATGTAAGCCAATCAAACACAGATTTAAGCAAGTATGCCAAAGAAACATAAAATATAAGTCAATCAAACAAAGATTAAAGCAAGTATGCCAAAGAAACATAAAATATAAGCCAATCAAACAAAGATTAAAGCAAGTATACCAAAGAAACATAAAATGTAAGCCAATCAAACACAGATTTAAGCAAGTATGCCAAAGAAACATAAAATATAAGCCAATCAAACAAAGATTAAAGCACGTATGCTAAAGAAACATAAAAATTCTATAAGAAACATAAAAATTGTATAGAGGGACATTCTTAACTATTCAAGGATTAGACTGATGAAAGTAAAGAAATATGAAAAACCACTGCTTTATGTGATAGTAGTAGAGGCCTTAATAGACTACACAATGAAACCTTCTCAAACATGAAATAAAAACATCAAAGTAATCAAAGACCTTTAATTTTTGAAGAGTTGCTTCCACATCGTCAGTGAAGCTGTATGTACACGTAAGACATAATTCTTCAGAAGCAGCAAAAAACGTAATAAATCATTGAATAGGACTGTAAATGCTATGTTAAGCTTTTTGGATCACAATTCAATAATTATTTTAGTCCTTAGAATGGACCTAAGGGAAAAAAAATAATCTGTCATGCACACAATGGATTTATACAGATAGAATTGAGCTTTTAGAAACATCTTAACAAGTAAGTCCCCTCTCCTTGACTAACGAGGTTACATTTTCAAAGCGGGAAGAAAAACAGAAATTTTCGTTTAGATCATGTGTGATAAATAAACTTTCCTATTGGTTCAAGGTTTCCAACAGTCATAAAAACAAAAAAGAAGCATGCATTTGATCATTTAAAGGACAAATTCCATATCACACTTGCGCGTTTATATAGTTTCACTGACAATACATATTCCAGCAAAGCAAAGTTTAACAATAAGATGCCTCAGCATCTGTCAACTCTTTCAGTCAATGATTGGTGAAGACAATTGAATAATTAAATATTTTTTATTAAAGAATTTACTGAAATTCAATCAAACTTGAAGCAATTTATTTTCTTTTTACCATTCATGGAGATAATCTAAAGGCCATGTCTATGCCTTGTATATTGAACATTTAAAGATAGTTGTCATAGAACATTCTTTTACAATTGAAAGTTATACTGAGTGAATAAATCTTGTGAACAAGAGATTATTTTAAAATGAAAATGAGATGTTCTTCCTACTAGACATCAAGTACCTCCAGTACTTGAGGGAAGCAAAATATTTGATCTTTTAGAACCAATTCCATATAAAATTATGAAGAAGAAACGGATTACACAAGCAAGTCACATACTATGTTGACTGCAATAATTTCTGGCCATAACGATACTCATACTCATAGTTTTTCTCAGATCTTCATCTCTTTGATTGCAAAGTTGCAAAACGAATTGCTGTTTTAAGGGATATACACACAGATAAATTGAGAGTGTTAGGAAGATTTAGATATAGAAGAGTTCAGATTACGTCATAAAATCAAATTTCAAGTAAATGGGACACAGATGCAATCAAAGTAAATCCTTTGAAGCATAGTTGTGCTGTTCATTAAATGAATGCCTTGGAACCAAAACAAAATAGAACCATGTATGGTGGGAGTATCTGCCACATTCACATACAACACCTGACAAACAAGAAAAGGTACATAAAAAGAAACCATAAAACAAAAACTATGACACAAAACAGCAACAAGAAAAAAAAAAAAGAGTGGATCTAAGGCCCTTACTGTCTGGGTCTGCTCTCCAACGAGTCTGCATTTCATACTCTTGCTCAAGAGTGAGCCTCTCTGAGGCTGTTTCCTCTCTGAGGCTTTCCGACTCCATCCATTTGTGATATCTGTAAGAATTCAGGCAGAAATTCATATGGATATTGAATGAAACACATAAAATATGTATTATTCGTCTCCTTGACTTAATTGCTTGATCATACTACTGTCTGTCTTGTTTGGAAGAAAACAAAAAAATTTGTCTTTTGAGTGAATATTATGTCACTACTAAACAAAGTACGGCTTGCATCAGTCTTAGAGTCATTTGTTCTTCAGTGAAGAGAAAAGACTGACAGATGTAAAGAGAGACACACATGAGAAAGAAAGATAGATAGACAGCGGAGACATAGATCACTGGATAGGTAGATTGGCAGATATAGATAGATATATATTGATATATCATGATACTAGATGGTTGGATGGGTCATTGGATGGATGGATACACTAAAATAGAGAGATGAACAGATACATAGATAGTTCACACACCAAACAAAACCATAATTCATGTTAGATCTAAGCATTAATTGACCTGACACAATGATAAAATTAATTGCACTTGTGTCACACTTTGACATGTTCTATCTCAGTCACTACACATGTTAAATATTTCAAACATAGTTCAAGTTTTGTATAAAAAGCAAATTTTACTCTGAATTTACAGAACATTGATGGAAAAATTAAAATGATCTATTGGAAACTCCACAACACCGATCATTAAAACAATATCTTCCGTTTTCATGTGTAAACTATAATAATAGTCTAGAATCAGTAGGCCATCCATGATCATCCATGGCATTCAATATTTACACAATAGTTTGGCTCTAATAAATATTAAATTATGAATAAATTATATAAATAAATATAATCTAATATCCTCCATGAACGTATCATCTAATGCACTATCAATGAATTAAGAAATTAAAATACTTGAGGACATGAAAAGCCTCGTATGGTGTAAGAATAGTTCTGCATCCACAAATGCGGATGTTTTCGTTCTCTCTCATCTTGTCTTTTTGCGTTCTTTGCCTATGAATGAGACATCTACTTTCATTTTCGCTTTTCAGGGAAAACCCGAGAACTATTTTAAGTTGTCAATTTGTCTCGTTCCCTCTTCTGTTCAGTTTTGGACCCAAACGTTGATTTTCTGTTCTTTGCATATTCGGGTAAAACGATAATTTATCCACAAGTTCATGGCAGAAAAATGTCCATATGACGTATACATTTTTTTACAAAATATTTTGTAGGTAAGGGTAGGTAAAAACGGTCAAAATTTGATGTACATTACCCTAACACTGACTGAGAAAATGGCAGTAAAATCCGTATATTGGCGATTAATCGCCAAATGTGGCAGCACACGATATTTGACCTAGTTTGCCGACGCCGATCAACGCATCTCCCGTTGCTGTGCGATATAGGAGGCGTTGCGCGTCAGTGTGTATGTAAACACACGCACAAGCATAGGATATAGAGGAAAAAACAAATAACTGGCAATTTCGACGTCTGTTTTCACAACAGTGCACATCTAAACCTAGATTTATAATCCTATTTACATAAGTACCAATGCCAGAGACTGTCGAAAGAGTAAGGATGATGCTACAACAAAGGGAAACCCGCCCGAAGCGTTTGTTTTGTGTTATTTTCTGTTGATTTTTTTACTTGCATTTTTTTCGAAATGTAGTTTTTCCACACTAAAATTCTATCTCCTCTGCCATTTCCCGAACGATTTGTATTATATTTGGCACACAGGTTCCTTTTGTCAATGTTAATAGAATGACGTCAGTAAAAAAAAAAAACATATTGTAAACTTTTTGAGAAATTATTATTTTTTGTAATGAAAACGTCGTTTTTGTACATTTACAATATATAGATCTAGTATTTTCAAAAATTCATTAAAAAAAACTATCCAAAACATCGAAAAAACCCGACGTCGCTCTATAGATATTGAATGGAAAAGACGATCTCCACAAGTTTTCAGGGATTTTATTCATAACTAAGGGAGGATATAGATTTTGAAAATTGAGTCAAAATCCAAGATGGCGACCGTTTCTATGGCAACCAAGGACGCTACAAACTTTTCAATGATATAGGATGACTGTATTTTGATAGTTACTCATGTACATACTAAAAGCAAAAACCTTAACTCAAAAGCAAAAAAAATCACTTCAGGACCCCCCCCCCCCCCTTAAAACATTAGGGCTTACAATTACAAGTTACAAGTATAATCATCCAGAAGACCTAATTTTAAAATTCTAATACATGTACTAGTAATACAACAGTAATAGCCTTTCAACCATCGATCAATAGGGTAAGTTATCGCTGTTGTCAAAACTAAATGTTTGAAAATAATATTATGCTCTATCTTTTTTGTTGAATGAAAATGTCAAAATGAGGCCTCTATATAATAACAATAATAACAATAATAATAATAATAATAATAATAATAATAATAATAATAATAATAATAATAATAATAATAATAATAATAATAATAATAATAATAATAATAATAATAATAATATTAATAAGGAGATTTCTATAGCGTCCATACATCGATATGCTCTAGGCGCTTTATAATATCAAAGATATACAAGAAAGAGTCAATAAAAATTGACAACATCAGAAAGAAGTCTCTCGAAAATAATATGTTTTCAACTGTTTTTTGAAGAAATGGATGTTAGGGCTGTTCTTGGTGATCATTGGCAGAGAGTTCCAGACCATGGGACCATTGAATGAGAAGGCTTTCACTTTCATGCCTCATTTCGTATTTGGAATGGGTGAGGTAAGGAGGATTTATTCCCAGACCTCAGTGGGCGGGGTGGCTGGTATACCACAGTTCAGACATATATACTGGAGCTGTTCCATGTAATGAGTTGTAAACCGTGCAAGCAATCTTAAATTCAATGCGCTTGTGAACTGGAAGCCAGTGAAGGTCTTATAAAACTGGCGTGATGTGATCTGTTGTTTTTGTCCTGGTGAC